>OU015491.1:178793388-179393388 GCA_907164885.2 Dolomedes plantarius | reverse complement strand
CGTTTAAAGCAAATCGCGTCGGTGTTCCAAAAATGTTTCTTTTAGTATGCGCGTCTTAGGTCTTGGTAAAGGCGGTCACCCCAAAATGTCTTGGTGGTCCACCGGTCGATCGCGATCGACTAAATGCCCACCCCTGCTCTAGGGTATGTACTCATCTTAACATGTGTATCCCAATGTAATTTTTGCACTTGTTTTTTTAAAGTTTTTAAGCACATTTCCTTTTTACTTTTTGTGCTAGGCATGGTACAGTGTGATACACTGTTTTGAGGGTTATGTTTTTCATGCAGACGTGTCTTGTAACCTTCCTTATATAGTAATGACACTTATTTTACTATGCAGCCATGCTCTTTGTCACAAGGTTGATTCTTATAGTGCATTCATTTATGTATGACACCTATTTAAGTTGTTTTGTAATTATTTTGTTACCATTTTTCCATGTGTTTTGAATGCACTTTCTATGTATAATTTACAGGGGTGTTTTTTTTCTTTGTTTTTTCAATGGCTGGCCAGCCGACATGAAGTGTTTTGTCTTTATGTATAATGTTAATTTAATTACAAGCACAAAAGTTTTTTATCCTTCATGAAGGGTCTCCAATGTAACTTTGACCTAGCATAACACAGGTTCCAACCGCGAGCCAACCATCTTCTTCAGAGGACGCGCTTTCTCCCTTTTGTGTGCTCTATGACGAATCCGTCTCCCCTGATTCTGCATCTGTCATCTAGACATTTTATTTATCTTCAATATGAGGTATTACAAAAGAAAATCGGCCAATAAATAACCGAAATAAAGTGGATTTTTTTAAATTCCATGGCGGCCATCTTGATGACGTCATTACTGCTATACGCCACACACCAAAGAGTGACACCATGAAAATTATTCATCTACAGGTAGTTTCTGATGAAAAAAATATCCACCCATGTTCCCATCATTAATACCGCCACGGGACTACATATGCTCCCCTACTATATGGAGCGGTGCGTAAGTTGCGTCTAGAGATGAAGGGGTCTGCTAGTGAAGTGTTCTAACGGAAGGGGCTCCAGTACAATGACCGGAGCTGGAGATAAGAGTCAGTGAACGCCTCCTGCTGGAAGCACAGAGGGGTGTGGGTGGAACATATATTCAGAATTGGTTATGATGAATTTTGTAAATCGATGCATTTCCGCACTGCTGATAGTCAGTCATTTTTGTTCAAAAGTGACTAATTTATTTTACATTAATCATCTTCTATATTAAATTGTAATATTTTTATATTTAAATATTTTAGGTAAATAAAGTTAATATTTTGATATTTGTATATTTTAGAGTCATAAATATAATAGTTCGATATTTATATGTATCGAAGGAAAAAATATATAATTAAACCCAAAATATACCATAAGATTTCTGGTCAAACATTTTATAAGATAACTAAATGAGTGTAATCAGTTGCTAAATAAAAATAGTCGATATAAGAATAGAAATGTATTCAACAAAATATTGGAATAAACTTACCGACGTTTTTATAGTGTTTAGAAGAGGTACAGATAACTAGACATCACTGGAACTACATTTAGGGTCTGGCAGACAGTTTGACATATCCTTCCTCATTAAAATAATCTTTGCTTTTACCATATTTACAATAACTGTGTTACATTGTTAGAAAATTATAAAAACTCAAATTATAAAAGTGCATCAAGCAATTGCTTAACATAGTTGAAAATCATTTACAGCTGACAGAATTCTTGCCCTAATTTTTCTGCTCCTATATTTTTCTTGATGTATTTATTGGAATTTGAAGGTTTAAAAAGTCCTTGGGTAGCGTTTCTCATTCTCTATATTAAAAAAATTCTGTATAAAAAAGGGAATGCACAGTGTGGGCATGACAGACAAAAAAGTACAAACCAAAAATGGTACAGTTTATAAGGGGTTGTTATTTTAAGACCGGCTGACACCTGTGACCGTTGGGCGTTGGTAATCTTGGGAAAGAGGGGGAAGGATGCCATTCTTTTTCTCACTTTTATTTTTAAAGTGTGTGGGGGGGAGATAACTTGGTACAACACTTCACACACTGATCACCATTACTTCTTGATGTAGCGCCCATTGTATACAAAGAAGAAAGCGAAAATTTTTGACGCTTATACACGCTCAAATGAATGCTGTTTTCAAAATTTGAATATCTCAATGTCGGGGGGGGGGGGGCTAGGTGTTTTTCCCGCCAAAAAATGAAATGCTCATAACTCTTTTACAAAAGGCACTCAAATGAAAATTTTTGGCGCTCAAACACGCTCAAACGTATGCCGTTTTCAAAATTTGGATATCTCAATGTCGGGGGGCCAACTTCACAGACGTACAAATGTAAGAGCTGTACAGCTACATGGCCGTGAGCAGTGTGTGTGTTCGGCCCTCGCCTGTAAGGTGTAAATAAAGTCTGCTGTTGTGTTTGACTATCGATGAATTTCTTTCCCGAACCGACTGATATTAAGTACGTAATACCCATTTTCGCTAAGTGACGTCGCCATTTTGATCAGATGCGTAGAGAAGCGTTCCATCTTTGAATTTTTCTTTGGTGATCTGTTTCTTCAAAGACATATATTTTATTAGGTATTTGAAGGTGTTTAGCAGGGAAATTTAAAACTATGTAGATGTCTAGATCTTCACATTCGAATTATATCTCTTGTTAAATTTATCACACATCATTAATTCGCATGAAAGATTTTTTGCATTCAATTATCCATTGGCATGTACTATGTATGCAACTTATTAGCTTTCAGAAAAAGGTAACTGAATAAGTAAATCGAATAGAGGATATTTAAAATACTTATTTCTGAACAGGTATTGAAGAAGAAACAAATGTATATCGTAGAATTTATTTTGGTGAGAATGTGAAACGAAATGGAAGCTATTGAATCAGCCTGGATGTTCATTATCTCTGATAAATTCTGTTTAAAAACTTTATTCAGCAGAATTAAAATGCATTTCAAGCAAATAAAATTTACCCTTATCTCCGGGCGCTGTAGCCCAGTTGCCAAGAGCAGCTGGCCAGTGATCTGAACATCCCTGGTTCGATACTCATCGCTGCAAATCTACTGCCGTGTTCACTAATGGTGGCCGGGGCACCTTAAAATAGGGTGTGGCTACAATGTCCTCCAAGTCCTCAAATTTACCTCTGGAGGTGCGGGGTCAAGTGTTTCGGTCTCGTCACTTGACTCGGTTCAAAATCACGGGACCGGTCATTTAGCCAAGTCGGACTCCGACCCTTGTGGTGCTAATTCAAAACAGGAGCCGCGCACCTTCATCGCCCGTAGCCTTCGGGACTTGATCTGATATTACTGTCGGTCAAGGGCCATAAGCAACAACAACAACCCTTAGCTCCTGCTAATTTGAACATTGTGTAATAGAATGGTGCCACCTTTTTATGTACAGAAAAATATTTGAAATGTGTGCATATTTCTCATGTTTCATAAAACTTATTTTCATTTCAAAGTTGGAAGTTAATGACATTCTTCCATCATGGCTGATTGAATGATCAACTTACCATCAAACTTATATATATTCTTTTAAGATATTAGTATGAATAGTAAAATGCAAACTTTTTCAGTGTGCTTTTCATTCAAATCATGCTCGACATAGACGAAAACAGTAGCGGTTAGATGATAATAATTGTACTTTTATCATTTATCAAACGTGCTTAAAATAATCTATAAATAATAATTTTATCCCTTTATCTGGATTTGTATTTGTTTGAAACTAACTTTTTTACTCGTTTGCGATACGAAGCAAATATTCATATTTTTACGAGCATTTTTCACCCATATCTAACCTGTTTTTGCAATTTTTAAATTCACGTTTAGTATGCGCTATATCATATCTGATGATATTCAAATAGATCGTTGATAATGTTTCACACTTTATTGCTTTCAAATTTTATATAAGGAACATGAGCTGTATTCACTGTGCATATCAGGCATGCTGCATTGTATTTGAGGTTTATTTTATCCCACTCATGATGTTAGATTCCATGGTTATTCGTAATTGAGCCATTTAAATTTAGAAGACACATCAAGGTTAATATTTTTTAAGATAATTTTTAAGAATCCAGCCGGTGTAAAGGAATCATTCTGGTCGTAAATTCGGCTCATAAATGTTTTGTAAATTTTTATCTTTTTAAAATTAAAAGTTGTCCTCGTGGCTTTCGGGAAAATTCTATAAGTTTAAACTTCATAGAAAGTTTGATAGTTAGTTAAAGGAATGTGAAATAACCGGATGAAATTGTTTTTAGGTCGACAGTGAAACTTATTTTTCTATTTTCCGCGAAACGATATTAAAAATTCTCTGTTATGACAGGTAAGTTATTTTTAGAAAAATTGCTCCGGTTATGTATCTCTAAGAGATATTATTTGAAACTCGTTTAAAATATTTTTTATTAATTTACTTAATAATCCGCTTTAAAAAATGTCTAGGCTTTAAATTCAGACACAATTTTCTGCTTTCATTAAATTCAGTTAAATAATTAAAACATTACTTAAATAACACATCTCATAATAGAAAAAAATATGATAAAATGTATTTTAAATGCTTAAAAGGCTGACTGTATGGTTTTGTGTCATAATATTCGAAAGAACATCTCGAATATTTCATTAGGCATCAGGACATTTGAAATGCTTTTAGATAATTATAGTTAACAGAGTTCATTTAAAAATCTGGAAATCATTCTGAAATTTTGATTCTGATGTATATTTTTTTTTGTTTGATTAAATTGTTACATAGTTGTAAAAAATAGAAAACCAATCAGTTTAAAATGATAAAGGAATATTACGACAGCAAGCGATTTGCGATGAACTGTTTATGAATGTTTATGAAGTTTAATTTTAGAAAAAAATTTGCGCCAGTTTACTTTACATTTTTTAAATACTTTACATTGTAAAATCCTTGTATTTTTAGGGAGAACGTATTACATAACGTAATTTCTTGGATGTAAATTTAAAAAAAAATTTTTTATTAAAAAATTATGCAATTATGGCTGAAATTCATGCGTTTATGGTTAAGGGACTTGACGTTTAAGTGTTGACTAAATTTAACATCCCTATAATTATGATGAATATGTCCCTTAGATGCTTGTCGTAGATACTAACTGAATCATTTCTCATAGTCAATATTTCTGCTACTAGCGCATTACAAGCATGGGCGGATCCAGCCGATTTTCAGGGGGGGGGGGGGCTGTCTTCCACCCGGAGGGGGAGGGGAGGTTATGGAATATCCCCTGCTCAGCGGAGGGACCGAGGGGCCTCCCCCAGAAATTTTTTTAATTATACAGTGCTTGAAAACTTCTTAGGCTATTTTAAGTTCCTCAAAAGCACCTTAAAATATTATTTTAAACCAAGAAGTTTACATTCTCTCCCAATGTAACATGAAAACTATGGCATTTTATTCAAATACGATACATTTGGATTTTTATTTTAATTAATAAACATCTTGGTACAGTTTTATAATATATTGGTACATTTTTCATAATGTTATTGTTATGTAAATAATTTCAGACCTAATTAACTTAAATGTTACAAAATTGTCTCAAATCTTAAACTGTTGAGGACAAAGGATCATATCAGGCTATATTACGTAAAGACAGTAATTATAAATCTAATTCAACCTATTAAAAATCTTTAATATGTTATATTTAATAAAGTAAAATACATTGTTCCCTTTGTGCAAGCTGTGATAATTTAACATATAAAAGAAACTGATATTTGGACAATTTTATGTAGGTTTGAGGTGACAAAAACAAGTTTTGACCTAAACAACAAAATCCAACTTCCTTTTCTTCATTTTAGCAAACCTATCAACGACTTTTTTTTGTATCAACTTTGTCCGAAATTCCTCTGTGAATGTTTAGCAGTGCTAATGATACATGTCTATCCTCTCTCATGGTTGTTCTCATCCAGTCCTTCAACCTTCGAAGGGTTGAAAAGGAGCTCCCGGCAGTAGCTGTGCTAACCGGCAGAGTTGCTAAAATCTTCATCAATTCGTGTATTGCAGGATAAACATCTTTTTCACACTTGATGAGAGTTTCAATGCCTGTTTCTGGAATTTCTTCATTTTTTTTGTCTTTGGTTGCTGATTTAATCATTTGTTTTGCCACAGGGCAACTTCATTGCTAAAAACAGCTCCACTATGACTTGAAATGTTCCCCACAGCAAACTGAAATCTAGAAAACAAGACCTTAGCTGGTTCTCTTAGGTTTGTTGGGGACATTTTAACAACCGAAGTGGGTATCAGCATTGATAGTTCAAGGAGTTTCATAATGTCATCAGGGAATCTATCTTTGATATCTTGAAGTATCCTGTCTAATATAGGAATGTAAATTGTTACTCTGTAGAATTCCTCAAGCTCGACAATGTTGGGGTTGGTTCGGTTTTTTTGCCTTTGAGCAATACGAGGCAAAGACACTTCCGTACCCATATCTTCAGCTAAACCTGTTGCTACAAGATACACACCATGGAAAAACTCTTGATCTTCTCTGATCTTCTCTGTTCCAAGGTAGAACAAGTAGATTGAAATGCTTCACTGGCTTCCTTTTGGTCAATGGTCTTTTTTTGGAATAGCCGGCTAAGAGAAAGAGTGATAGCTAATATGTCTGCTAGAGACGCTATGGAAACTATGAAAGAACTAGTGACTATATTATTTAAAAGAGACAGTGCTTCGGTTTCTTTCCAAGTACTTACAACTTCAAGCACTTCATGAATTTTTGGAAGGCTTGAACAAAACAAATGAATACTATCGTGGCGTTCCACCCATCTTGTTTGGCAGAGCCCTATAAGCAGTCTGCCTAATTTTTGTTTTAAGACATAGTTTCTCTTTGGGCTTGCTGTAAGAAAAAGAAATAATTGTTTTTATGGTGTCGACTGCACTTCTGACCTCTTGAATCTTAGAGGCCTTTGTCAGTGTCAAATTCAAAGCATGGTTTAAGCACGGGCAATGGGTGGCGTTGAGAGCACAACGTTTCACAGCATTTACTGCTCCCTTTACCTCAGACACTATACTACTACATCCATCAGTGGCTATTCCTACACAGTTTTCTGGGTCAAAATTATTATTTCTAATTAATCCAAACACAGTCAGTCTTCCTATCACTTCACCAGTCAAGGAGGGTTCACTTAAATAAGTTAAGTCTTCTTCTTGTGCAAAAGCTTCAACGGGTTTTCTGGAATCCACAAAGTCCAGGAAATCTTCATAAACATTTCCTTCGTAGCAGTAGCGTGTGGAAAATGTTAGTTGTGAATCATGAGCAGCATCTGTTGTTTCATCAAATAATATGCTATAGTATTTTGCAGCTTTGATTCGTTCCAGTATGGCATTTCGGACTTCAGTTCCGCAACAGTTGATTAATTCATTTTGAATCGTTTTACTTTTCTTTGCTTCTTGTAATCTTGAGTTCTTTCTCTAAATTAAAAAACATGACCTAAAGGGGGGTGGGGCTGCAGCCCCCTCCCCTGGATACTCCCCTGATCACAAGTAACACCTAAAAACCCATTGAATCTCAACCGGTGTGCTGCGGCACTTTAGGGTGCGGTGAGATGGCCAGGAGTGCCGCAAGTTTTTTTCAATAAAGAAGAAAAACATTAGTAAGGCCCACTTAAAATAAATATTAAATTACTCTCACGCCCGATAGATTGTGGTGCAAATCGATGCACTCGTTCCCGAGGATGAATTAGCTGCCCTCACGCCCACAATTGTTAGCATGGCTTGAAATGGATATGAACCAAAATAAAAAATTTCCGATGGAATTGGTACAAGCGGAAATTTTTATTCATTTATCCCTATAAAACAATTATTTTTGGATGAATTTGATTTTGCTCCAAACAATTTTTATCATTACGGATATTTCTCGGTTCGTTCATTGTTGTCGTAATTGGAACATGTCCTTTATGTGTTCGTTGGGTAAATCGAGACAAAAAAAAATACTTCACTTGAAATGTTCTAACTTTAATAAACTTTAACAAACTTTAACAACGTGTAAAACATAAAATTATCAGTATGCCGCAACTCTCAGCTAAATTTACTGTAAGCGGATCGGGGAGCTGGAAGGATACAGAGACGCAAAGCGCTGTAAGGGAAGTGAATCAGTTTTTCAAAAAACCTCCCTTGCTTATATCCGGTTAAATTTGGTTCATTGATGTTTCTTCTTCTCCCTGCTCACCTATCTTTCTTCTTCTGGCGGTTCCCTGATAGCCCAGTCAAAATAGGTTTTATGGCTAAAAAAAAATATGAAAGTTTTGAAAATTGGTGGAGATGTTTGTTTAGGCATGCTAATGAACATACTAAAAGTCCCCACCGATCAGACTTGTGCTTTCACCGTCATCTTGGAAAATGTGTACACTTTTTTTGGTTTTTTGAAAATAACTTTAAAAATATTGATTTTATAAAAAATAATTAAATACAAAAATTAAAGAACATTAAATTATGAACAAAAATCATTCATTACATTTTTTTATATGTCTAACAGGAACAAAGATAATTGACTTTGAAAAGAGCGCACTATCACACCTGGGACGCGCAAGCGCGGTTCCCCATCGCGGTGGGGGGAAATACCCACGCATGTGCATACCATAATTAGCCAAATTAGTTTTACACTAAATGGGAAGGTTTTTTGTATTTTTCAAATAACTAGGGAAATATTAACTTTACGTAAAAAAAGTTTATTTCAAAAATAAAAAAAACATTAAATTATGTACAAAAACGATTTTATACATTTTTGTCGTAAACCTAACAGGAACGAAGGTATTGACTATAAAATGGGAGTTGATAATGGAGGTAGCTTCAAAGTCTCGTTGCAGGCGCTCTTCTTTGAATTTCTAACCTCTCCCACATTTCGGCATTCTTTAAACACAAGAAAATTGACTTTAATGTTTTTGGCTATGTAGATAATTAATCATTATTAACTTTATACATGAATGTAGTAAACTTGGGGGTATTCACTATCAGATTTCCATTGCGAATAATTATTCAGGCTTACCTACTTCAGGATTTACGTGCTTTTTTCTGTACGGGATTCTCCCCTTCGTCAGACATGTAGAGATCGTCTATGGATCCACTAGCATCGGCCCATTCATCAACTTCTTTCATTCGATCGTCATCATCAACAGGGCTGATGCCATTCTGACATACCCCATTGCAATTATTGCAGGCCATTGTGCAGTTGATGCCTGCTTTCCGACATCCGCATCTTACTCCACAGTCAGTCTTACAGTTGCAAAACACCATGTTTAAAACTGAATCGGGTGCTACTGCATCCATAGTTGTGATGGGCCCAAGAATTTTCTCTTGAAGCTTCCAGCTCCACAGGCAGTTGGGCCTTTCTTTTTCAGGTGCTCCAAGGTTTTCCTCATTTTAATTTCGATGGCTCGTATTTGAGTGTGTGCGTTTAAGGTTTCTTGTGATGGTGGTTCAGTAGCAAAATCTCGAAACAACTCACGGAGATTTTTACATTCCAAATCCGATATATCCATGCCGTCAAAATTTTTTTTTGCTAAGGCTGTTTAGGTCAATAAATGAGCTCGGACGGCCCTAGCGTATGCATGGCCAGGCAACATTTTTTCTACTGACGTAGGTGCATAAATCAAAGTGAGTATTTCTTTTAACCCACTTCCAGCCATTATGTACCCAATGCAGCCTAAGAATGACATTAAAAGATGGAATCCACCAAGCCTCACAATACAACTTGATAATAATGGATTGGATGTTGCTGCGACTATCTCTCGAGCTTTAATGTACAGTGGTTGATCAAACGTGAGTATGCAAGACCTTTGGTGCATTTTAACACACTGCTGGGCAGCATATTTCAGCACAGTGAAAATGGTGTCATACTTGCTTGGTGGTGAATTAACAAAGGAAGGGTTATTACTTTGGTCTTTTCACAAGGCTGGTTTCTGGTTATACAATGGAAAAATCCTTTCCATTCAGGTATCTGTTGAAGACCTAACTACTTAGCACACATCCAGGAGATAACAGATGGCTTAGGCAGTGGTAAATATTCCGCTAAAGGATTTAAGACATTCAAATCTTTGATAGTAATTGTTTTTAACCCAGGCCCTCGAAAAGTTTCAAACGTTTCCAGAGGAATGATTCCCATTTTACCTACGGTCGATGCGGATGTAAGTTCGGTTAATTTTTTTATCTTCGTCCCGGGTTCCACTGCTGACGCTGGAGTAAAACAAGTAATGCCCCCCATGCTATGAAACGTATTCTGGCCATCGATTGTCGACACATTGAAATTTGAATTGTCAAATACGAATTGGCAGAATGATCCCTCGCGCATTTGGGGTTGCGGATGATTTATGGCTGACATCTCAAGTGTTTGGGCTTCATAGTAAGAAGAACAAAATCCCAAATTCGAGAGCATTGTTATTAAGTTCTTGGAACAGAACTTTTTGTACAAAAATAAAGCAAGAACATTGAGCAGAGGAGACATAGATGATCGTGACCTTAGCGCTGATATAATGACGTGAGCTATTGAAGTGACTTTTTTTTCCACCTTAGCAGTCTTTTTTAAATAACCAGAATTACATATAAAAATGTTTAAGTTACCAGTAAAAATGTTTAAGAAAAAAAATACTTAACACTAAATTTATTTTTAAAAATACTGAATTACTAATTTTTAAAAATCAGTAATTTCCTGTGAGAGTGGCCAGGTATTCCTATCTATACAATACGCATATTATCTTTTGAAATCAGTTACGCGGCCTTTAAAGCCAAGTAAAAATATAATTTAGCTTGAAATTTAGAATTTGAACGTTTATTTTCTAACGATCAAAAGTGAGAGTAAATACCCTCACCTAAGGCGACAGAAATGAGGGCACTGATATCAAATGGGAACGGTTTCTGATGTTTTATTTGCTAAATAAGCGACAGTTAATTAAGACGTGTGACTAGAGGCTGTGACGATATGAACACTTCTCCCAGGTAGCTGGGCATAGATTAATTCAAGATACGGAGTTTAGGATTTAAAATTATGTATTTAATTATATACAATATTTACACTTCAGTTACATCAGATTTTACTGTCATAACCGCCCTAAGGCACCGGGGAGTTAAAATTCTTCCCCAAACAGTCAGAGTCCACTGACTATATGAAACGGCACTAAGCCCCGGATTCAAGTTCCCAAAAATGTAATCTGGCCCAAGGCCGCAGGTATCAGTCACCTTCTGAGAGTAGATCTCAAGTCTCTCTGATTCTTTTTCGGTCCGAGGTTCTCCAAGAAAACTCTAAGCACCTCCCTGGAACATATTTCGTCCTATCATGCGTTGGTTTTTGTGTTCAGACGTTGATTTGCTGAAATCAGTGACATCAGCTATTTCCAACATTCGAGAATTTCCCACGCAGAGGGCTTAGCGTAACGAACAGCCCTTTTGTGCATGAAGAATGTCGGACTCTCGGTGTGTGGCCTTTGTCGCCAGCTGACACCCTCTTGCCAGTAGACAAGCAGAGAAATACCGCCATCAGCCCGGCGATGACCATCAGTCAGTTAGCTTGACACCAGGGTTCAACCCAGTTCGCGCCCCCCTCTGTTGCCAAGGACAGGGGTGACAAAGACACATCAAATATTCACACGACTGACTACTTGAAGAATTTCCTATTCTTTACAAGGCTTTGTCCATATGGAGCTCAACTTTATGGAGCTCAAATTCATACATCTCTTCTTTGCTAGTGTCTTGCCACTTTAAAGAACGAGATGATGGCGTCAGATGGGCAGTTCCAATATAATTATTTGCATAACGGTTCGTTTCAACGACTATGTGAGAAATAATTTCCTCATCAAAAAATAAGACAAAAAATTCTAAAGGATCCTCTGTGTCTCTTATAGAAACTTTAATTCCAGAATCTCCGGTAAAAGGAAATTTTGGTGGAGGCGGTACTTTAGCATCAATTTCTAGCTTCATCTAAATTGTCATCAAAATCATATTCAGAATCTGATGATAGAAATTCTTCATCTGTAGATCCAATAAGGCTTTCTTGATCAGATTCAAAATCCATTTTATACAAAAATGAAATATTGAAAATTTAAACTTCCTCTGACGACCGACTCCAAATTTGGGCTAGTAATACGCTAAGCTTCCAAGACAGCCAAAATGCGGGAAGTCTTTTACTTCCGTCTATGACTTCAGGCAAAAGGGTCTTTTCTTCAGATATTTGCCGCTGAATGCGTGTGAAAGTTTCAAGCGGAAATAGTATGGGGGTCAAATTGTTGTATCTTTCAAACGATGTGAGATGTTTTCTATGAAATGAAATAGCCTCAAAGTTTATGTTTCAGTGGAATGAAAATCGCAGTATTATCTTTATATCGATTAGATTGCTTGTACAATTTATTAGTAGTGTATACAAGTATTTTCAGTTTTTGTTTATGCAGATTTTATTTTATTTTTATTTTTATTTATTCTTTGATGTGATTTATTTATCTAAGAGGGGGGGGGAGACAGAAACAAAAAATAAATTATAAAAAGGATATTGTATGAAAGAAAGGGAGTAATCAGAAAACTAAATGTAGTTAGCATGCATTTGAAATTCAACAAAATCGACAATGCATGCAAGTAATTAATATCTAATTTATAAAATTATTTTAGGGTAGGTGGGGTAAAAGGATTGGCATGGGGCAAAGGTTCGCAGACCAGGAACAGTTTTAGGAGGAATCAGGTAGGCAGTGCATTCATATACTTCCGGTCAGTTGCCTCGTGAAAGCTATTGGAGTTACGACCTTCTCTAGCAGAGAAAAATGAGATAAGCTTATTTTCGTCATTTTTAATGTAATTTTTTGCAACTTTTGAGTAATTTTGAGCATCACTCAAACTCACGAACTGTTTTATGCTTATTCTCACGTGTTAGGGTGGTAAATAACCTTTTAAATCAGGGGTGTCAAACTCAAAGGCTAACTTGGGCCAAACAAACAAAGTTTAACTATAGGTGGGCCGCAAAAAAATCAATATTAATAAATACGTATGTTTATTTACCTAATTACAGTATTTTCAACATAAATATACGCATTTTGTTTAATAATAGCAAAAAAAAGAGTATAATTAAGAAAACATTTAGCGAATTCTTCCTATCTTATTATAATTCTGCGTCGGTATTTTAATATATATTTTGTGCCAATATATTGACCAGGCCGCAAAAATGTTCATCACGGGCCGCGAGTTTGACACCCCTGTTTTAAATCATACCTTAAGTTTTGGATTAATTCAAATACAATGGCGTCCATTCTGCCAAAACAGAACCAGCACGAAATGGGGTAAAAGTTTGCGGGAGTCATGGTAAAGGTTTGCAGTGCAAACCTTTGCCCCTCATACTATTAACATTTGTTTCATGTCCTATTTTTATTAGGAACCCTTATTTACAACGTCTTTTAGTTCTTGGTTTTCAGTTTACGGTAAACATCCATCTTGAAACATGGTGTCTAGCGTGCGGGAATTATACGGGAGTTTTTGTCGTCGGGAAAAATGCGCGAATTATACGGGAATTTAGCATTTTCACCTACAAATGCGGGAATTTTATTCAACCTTTTCCTTATAATATTTTCAAATAAACAAAAATTACTACAAAATAAAAGAGAATAAAATGATCTAATACTCGTATGTGCGGCAGAGGGGAAACGTTCCGAAATCATTTTTTTTTTTAAATTTATTTTTATTTTTTATTATAGCCAAATATTTACTGGAAAAAGTTGTTCTAGTATTATTTTAAATTCAAGTTTGTTTCCATTGTTCCCGTCATTCACCTTTCATTTACAACCCTTTTTACCTGGAATTAACTAGTTAACTAATCCTCCAAAGCCTTGTGGTATAGGTACCTTTATTTTAAACCCCATTATTTCACAAATTATTCATCCAATTGGGATTTATGTGGGATTTTCCTTTACACGAGACTATGAAATTTAGATGGTGAACCGGGAGAAAAAAAAACATGTTTTTAATTCTTAAAGGAAACTTCAAATTTCACTTGGAAATTATTAAAGGGCATTCACATTTTTGTAATTTGAAAATAAATTAAGGTTTTTAAAAAAAAACTGTTCGCTTTTAATTATAATTTTTTTTTGTAAAATGCTTGAAAATCCATAAATTAAAAATAAAATAAATTAGTACAACACAAAAAATAAAATAGTTCTGAACAAAGACCTATTTTACAAGATAAAAGAATTAAATGTTGTTATAAGACATTATAGGCTTCGAAGGTCTGGTCAGAGAAATTAGCTCTCCCTCATTAATGGACGAGTTTCGGCTAATTTGCAACATAGATAGCAAAGGAAAAAGGGGGGTGGGAGGATTTTACGACCCAGTACTGCTAGACACCCTGTTTCGTTACCTATGCTAAAAGTTTTTTTTTCTTTTCCGGAGTTTGAATAATAAGATACCTAAGTAATATTTAATAATATTTAATTCATAGAATCAAAAATCAATCAATAAATAGGATTAATGAATGTAATCAAGTGTACTAAGTCAAATTTTTGTCTACCTTAATTTGCTTAATTTTTACGGGTTTTAAAAGACTGAGTATAGCCTAAGATATGATATAACAATAGTGTTAATAGTTGATATTTAAGTTGGAGGTTCTTTAGTTTAAGAAAAAAAATATTGAGATTAACCCTGTTCAATTTGTGAATTCCTTTATTAGATTCAACTTTCATTAAGAATTCTGAAATACCAACTATGTGTTAATAGTTGATATTACAGTTTCAAATTATTTAGTTTAAGAAAAAATTTATTGAGATTAACCTGTTCAATTTGTGATTTTCTATATTTATAACACCTTTAAAAAGATTACAAAATGTGACATAAAATTATTTGAGGCAAAGATTCGCAAACAAACCCGGAAAAGCATTTCACCCCAAGTGGGGAGAAACTGAGAATTCTATTTCCCCCTCCGAGGAGGGAGGAGGGTAAATTCGTTAAGCAGCATGGCATAGGGGGAAAGCAATTTTTGAGGAAACCGTTTGTAAAGAAATTGCAATGGAAATTGTGGACATCTGGGGAGAAAATTCATAGTGGAAGCTTGGGCCGTTCATAGAAAGAAAAAGAAGATTTGCCTGACCGTCAGAGGGTTAATAATCTAGTGCTCCAAAAAAGATTTTAGGCTTTCTGGAATGCCCTTGTTCACATCTCTGAAAAAGTTATCACTTGGAGGATAGCAATGAGTGTCATAAACTGGTGCCTGGATATCTTCTTTTATTATGGCTGAAGCAGTTTGTACTATTCGTAGACGCTCCTCACGATCATTTCGTATCCTTTTGTCGTACCAAGAGTCTGATAAGACTTTCATTCCAGTATTACGTAAACATATGACAGTAACTTTTTTGGAGTTTGAAGCAAAAATAATGCCATCCCCGTATTTTTGTTTCAACTTATTTCTCAAAGTGATCTAGTCTGGAACTAGCCCTGTAATTTGAGATTTGAGTTCGGGTAGTGAGAATTGACAGTCGTTATTATTATCAAGGAAGAAGGATATTTCGTCTACAGCTGCTGAGACGTAATCCCACTCAGGCCACCCTCTCTTTCTGATTGGTGCAGTGTGTAGAAAAAAAGTCATGAAGCAATCTTGGTGATAAATCGCATCAGCTGCAACTAAATCAGCAACGTTTATTATACCACACTGAACTTCCTCTCGTTGACTTGAGTTCGTTTTACAAAACAATATCGAGTCCGACAGGGCCCTCGATTAACTTTTCCTGCAGAGCGGATGACTGCGAGGTAAGTATATATAATCAGGACGATCGGAATAGATGATCTCGTCTTCAGATATCTTCCAAAAGTAAAACCAAGCTTCTTAACTGAAGCTAAAAATTCTCTTCTTCAGAATAAGACCGCTGACTTCGCAAGTCCGCGTTATAGCCTTTTTCGACCCTTGATGGTCGGAGTTGATCTCTCACCTCGAGAAGATAGCTAACTGTCTCTCTCCAAATCATTTCCTCACAACTTCGAACCTCGCGCTTCATCCAGAGAATTCGTATCTCTTCCCATTGGCCCTTCAAAAGTGATGTCATTTTTTAGGCTTTTTATTTGCTGAAATGCAAGCGCCAAGATGTCCACAATTCTTGCATGTCCCGGTGCTACGTCATTAATCTGGCACGCCGTGGCGAAATGTTTATTCAGCCCAAGTGTCACTTTTGGAGACAGGCTGGCGTCTCTTTTCTCCCGAGTGTGCCATCACCTGCAAGTACAATGGGAGCTGGTCCGCCGGTCGTTAACGGCTTGAGCTTTCATCTGCTCCGCTGGGTACGATTTTACTAATTGGGCGAATTACTTTAATTCATCACACTAAGTACTATACCTAAGTATTATACCTAAGATCTATACCATAGTACACATGCCAAAAAAGGACAAAATTTATTTGGTAACCCTGGTACCTGGGATGCTTGGAACAATTTTCTGTATAGAAGTATACTGAAAATTCCAAAATTTTAAATTATAGCTACATCGGAATAGCTTAAAAATCTTTCAAAATTCGCTAAAGAAGAAAATAAGCAAAATCGTTTGGGAGATATATTTTTTTGTTCCGGCTTGGAACAATTCCTTACTCGAAGCAAATGAATTGCTTCGGGTAGGTTAAATAATTGGCGGTCAGGAGCCGACATCATAACTGCACCTGAGCGAGAAGAAACATCAGGGAACAGACAGAAGAAACATCGGTGAGCCGGGAGAAGAAGGAACATCAGTGAACCGAGATTTAACCAGATATAAGCATCGTGGGGATTTTTGAAGAACGGATTCACTTCCATTACAGTACTCTGCTTCTCTGTACCCTTCCAGCTCACCGATCTGCTTACGGTAAATTTAGCCGAGAGTTGAGGCATGCTGATAACTTTGTTTTACACGTTGTTAAAGTTTATTAAACTTAGAGCATTTCAAGTGAAGTATTTCTTGTCTGGAGTTTTATCCAACGAACACGTAAAGGACATGTTCCAGTTACGACGACAACAACGAACGAGCCGACAGTTGTGACCCGGAATGTTGTTCAAGATATTTCTAGGAAAGTACTGTGGCTCAACTCTATTTTGTGATAAATCATCTGGACTGGTTAGACCATATGTTCCCAAAGATTTTCGTCGGATGGCATTCCAGACCTCTCATGAACTTTTGCATCAGGGAATTAGAGCTACTGTAAAATTAGTTAGTGAACGGTTTATTTGGGCATCTTTGAAAAAGGATGTTATTCCCTGGTCTCGTGCCAAAGATCTAAAATCCATAGGCATACCATCGCTCCGTCAGGAGCATATCATTTGCCTCGTTGTCGATTCACGCATGTCAGTATAGATAATCATAGGTCCTTTGCCACCTAATAGAGGGCAACGCTATTGCCTGCAATGTGTGGATAGATTTTCCAGATGGCTAGAAGCTTTTCCGATGTAGGACCAATATGCGGCAACCATAGCCGAGACGTTCTATGCGGGATGGATTTCTCGATTTGGCGTGCCTGACATGGCAACTAGCAATCAGGGCAGACAGTTTGAGAGCAATTTATTTCAAAGCTTAATCCGTTTTTTGGGGGAGGGAGCCGGCAGATTAGAACGACCGCCTATCATCCAGCAGCAAAAGGATTAGTTGAACGTTATCATAGGCAGCTAAAATGCTCTAATAAATGCCACGCAACTGAGCGCTGGACAAATCTTGCCTACTGTTCTACTGGCCATTAGAACGAGTTTCAAGGATGACATTCAGTCCACGGTTATAGAAATGGGTAGTTTATGGTATTCATTTACGTTTTAAATAGTTTATGGTATTCATTTACGTTTACCAGAGGAATTCTTTCGTAACACTCTACGCACCGAATACAGTGTTCAGAATTTTTGGTTCTGTTGCGGGATCATATGCAGAAGCTGCGACTTGTCCCAACAGCACATCATAATATCCAGAAGGTTTTTATCCATAAAGAGTTCAAGAATTGTGATTTTGTTTTCGTACGTCAAGATGACATTCGAAAACCTTTGGAACTACCTTTTTTGATGGTCCTTTCGAAATTTTGAGACACCCTAAGAATTCCCGTCTCAATATTACGAAGTGCCAAAACCACAGTTTCAATTAATACACTAACCCATTAAAAATCGTGAGCCCCATTTGGGGATCACGAATATTTTTAATTCTATCCCCCCCTAATTTCTGACTTTTCGTTTATTTTTAGAGTTAAGTGTTAGCATCATTGTCCACTCATAATGTATACAGTTAAACTTTTCAGTTTGATGGAAAAAAATCAATTTAAAAATATATATATATATATATGTGTGTGTGTGTGTGTGTGACAGACAGACATTATAAGTTTGAATCTTGTCTATTTCTATAATTCGGGTCCCCACATCTGTTTAATATAGGCCCCTTTTCTCAGAATAGCCCACCCAACAGCAAGTGAAAATCTGCAAGTCCCAGAAAAATACATTCAGGCAAATAACCGCAGCAGAGGGTGAAAAGTATGGAATAAACACCACTATAAATCCAAACCAGTTGATAGAAATATAGAGCCGTGCCGCTCAAGAAGAATTAACAAAACCCCATCTCTAGTCATCTAAATCCTCAGTTCACAATATCTCAGAGATAATGGCTGCAGGTGCCAGATATAAAGCGATCCAAAGTGTCAAATAATACCATAAAGATAAAACGCACCCATATGTTTCTAAGAATTGCATCAGCCTTCACCCACGACAAATATCTATGTTTACGTAAACAGTCGCTGACTCTATTTTGTACAGCCCCTGGCTAAGAGAGCCGTCACACATTATGTTGGCTCCATCTCAATCTCACTCCGTCTCATTGCTTTTTTATTCATTTGTTTGAGAGCCGTATCATGTGCGACTTGTTAAATTCGGTGTTGGTTCTAAATTATGGAATATAATTGGTATTCTCTTGTATTAGATATTAACTATTTCCCCGGGTTTACATAAAAAATTCCCCGGGTTTCGGGTACGTAAATTCTTTGAAAAACCCGGATTTTCGGGTTCGGGGAAACCAGGGTCAAAAACCCTAATCGACTCCTGACCGCCACATAATCCCCCTCCAGTCGTTCAGACGTCAAACTAAATTTGACTTTCCGTTCATACCGAGTTGTCACCTCGGGTTTCTTGGATAGTTCATCCTACAAAACAGAACTTTTGTGCAAGTTAGATTCATTAAAACTAAATGCAGGTTTTAGCCCATTATCTGCTTGTTTTTTTTAATATTTTTTTTTCAAATAAAGTTCTGTTTTTGCATGAAAAGAAACGTAGTACAATTAATTCTACGATATACAAAGTAAATATTTGATTTTTATTGATTTAAAAATCAATCCCCATTTGGGGATCACGATACATTACATGTAAATAATTTCATAATTTTTTTATGAGTGCCATGAAATAACACATTCTACATGTAATCCAACATCACACATTGCACACTGTTTCCGAACATTTTTTTTTAGAAACCGCACATTTTCTCTGTTTCTATCCAATGTTCTTTCTAAATAATGTCCTTTAGGAATTTTTCTCACGTCTTCTGCAACGCGTTTCTGTGAACTCACACTGTACGATGGTCTTCCACTATTTTTTGGGTCAGACAGAGTGTAAATTCAAATAGAACCTTGCGTCTACTCTTCTGAAATTTAATAGGGGTATTTTTTCATTAGCAATGCAGTATATTATATGAGCTTTAACTAGGGCCATATACACTGCATTAGTAAAAATAGAAAAGTACCATTTCTTGCCTCTAATTTTTATTCTATACTTTTGTATATTCCAGTCAAGCTTGTCAACACCACCCATGTTCTTATTGTAATTTGCAATGACATTAGGCTGTGGAATTAACACTTGTTTTTCTCAGTTCTAGACCATCTTAGCACACGCCCCAAAAGTAAAACTTCCAATTGATTTTATAGCATCTTAGCATTGCTGTTATCTTTCGAAACAAGACTAAATATTCCATTTATTTCATCATATCTATAATCGAAAGCCCCGCGAAATTCTTTCTTCATTTCCTTATCTGTTTTTATAGGGCATTTATTTATCCTATCATATCTCACCGTTCCTGTCGCAGGTATATTTCTCTCTTTTAGATTTTTCATCAAATCAAAACTTGTGAAAAAATTATCGAAATAAAAGCAGTGTTCTGGTTTGTCTATAGTTGCTATCTTATTCGATATCACCGACATCGCTAACCCATTCGTATCTTTTTCTAAACTACTACTTAGCTTACCTTCATAGATTTCAGCATTATAGCTATATCCGGTCACACCGCAACACATGGCCCATTGCTTGAAACCAAAGCGAATGGGCTTGCCTCTTATAAATTGCTTCAGAAAATGATGACCATAACAACGCACCATTTATTAATCAATACATATATTATACGAAAATACTCCAAATTGCATAAATGTTTTATTTAGCTCATCTAAAACTGGTATCTTCCAGTACGTTGTCATGTATATCTTCTAAATCGGAAACATCATCCGCTTTATACGGTGGTAATTCAACTATGTCAATAGTTCCGTCAGGGTCTTCATCATCTGCCAAATCAAGGCCATTGTTCCGGTATTCTTCAAGTTCTCTTAGCGATCAAAACTTTTTGCTACTCATGATTATCCATATTGAATAAACCAAACAAGAAACATAAGAATGCAAATTATAATAGTACAGTCATTTATCAAAATCGAACCAGGTTGCTCGCACGTAATTCAAAGCAGATAAGACCCTCTAAATGAAACAACTTCTCAGCACAGAGTTCATGACCATCTGCACTAAAAATTATTAAAATTCTTTTGTCCAATGTACGAAAAGGTTGGTTTGGTTTGGTTTGGAGCACTACAGTCAATTTTTGCTACACGAATATGTACGAAAAGTATTGCCGTCACCTGCGAAACGTGTGTTTCAGAATCACCTAATCCCATTACCTGGTGTATCCCCCCCATTCATGCCTATTATTGTCAATGGATGCATTCCTCATTTTCATGGGAAAATGCCCATGTGGAATTTCCAGAAACGTATTGCATCAGATAACTGCAAAGAAAACAAAAGTTCTATTTGTAGTGTAAATAGTTAACCATTTTACTTTACAATTACCAAGAGCCCCAAATGGGGATCATTGTATTTTGCCGGTGGTCAAGCTATGAAGTAAACAATTTGCTCAATTTCGATACTATATTATTAAGAACACATATACACATAACCTCCATAAGAAAAAAATAATTCATTTTAATATAAATTATCAGATATTCACTTAGCAAATAGAGAGATGTGAAAAAGCGTCATTTACAAGCAAACTTTCGAAAAAAATATCATTATATATATATATATATATATATATGTCACGTTTCACCACATGACTTTCCATAATAAAACACAGGATGCACAAATGACAAGGCAGAGTTCTATAAAATTGCAGTCCTTTATTTATTTAGAGTTTATGGCGGAGAACAGGGCGTCCTTCTAGCATGATGCGAAACATACAAGTGTTCACATACAGAGCCAACATAATGTGTGTCGGCTCTCTTAGCCAGGGGCTGTACAAAATAGAGTCAGCGACTGTTTACGTAAACATAGATATTTGTCGTGGGTGGTAGGCTGGTGCAATTCTTAGAAACATATGGGTGCGTTTTATCTTTATGGTATTATTTGACACTTTGGATCACTTTATATCTGGCACCTGCAGCCATTATCTCTGGCATATTGTGAACTGAGGATTTAGATGACTAGAGATGGGGTTTTGTTAATCCTTCTGGAGCGGCACGGCTCTATAATTCTATCAACTGGTTTGGATTTATAGTGGTGTTTATCCCATACTTTTCACCCTCTGCTGCGGTTATTTGCCTGAATGTATTTTTCTGGGACTTGCAGATGTTCACTTGCTGTTCAGTGGGCTATTCTGAGAAAAGGGGCCTATCTTAAACAGATGTGGGGACCCGAATTATAGAAATAGACGAGATTTAAACTTATAATGTCACATCCCCCCTCTCAAGAGGCTCTCATCGTATGCCTGCATAGGGTGAGAAACACCTGAGTGTGAGTATGTTGGGACCTCACCTAATTCACTCTGCAAGATCAACATTATAATTTTTCCTACTTCAATTTTTTAAGTTAAGTCATATAATCGATATAAAACTGTTGATCTGCAGTATCAAGCTCCTTATATCGACATACGTTAGCTGGAATTATAAATCTTTCCGTATCTCTGGAGAAGTTCTCCACCTACCTAAATTTCTCCATCTCCAGTCATCGTGCTCAATACCATAACAATATGATTACTCAGCCTCAAAGTAATAGGTGCACAATTACAACAATAGTCTAATAGTAATTAAAAAGTACATAATTATAACAATATTAGTGGGATAATAAGATACAAATATATAAACGACCCAACCTTTCGGTTATGCGTTTAAAAAAAATAAAATAAAAATAAAAACTTAAGGGGTGGGGGAACTTGTGCTAATTGTGTAAAACACAACGAAATAGAATAACTATGAAATCGGATAATGAACAGCCATAAGGGCCATAACTATTTTTTTATGGCTCTTCTACAGTAATAATCATTATAAAACTTAATCTTATTCTAGATATCAATATTGGTAGGTAAGCTTCTGCGTATATTATTAAATTGACTGCATACTATCATACAGTGCTCCACCGATTGTTCAGCACCACAAGAGCAAGTGCTACTTTTTCCGTGAAACCTGCTTTGATAACTACCAAATGAGCCATGTCCAGTGATTGCTTGGTTTATGTAAAAATCTGCACTTAGCCTGTCAGTTTTAACTTGAGGAAAAATTTCTCTTACTCTAGTTCCAGCAGTTGTATTGTTCCACCTATCTTGCCAGACGTATTCCGCCATTTGAAATAATTTTGCTTTTACTTGGTTTCTAGTCAATTTAATTTCTTTATTTATTACTTCCAATTAAGTTGCTTCTTTTGCAGTCTGATCAACTGCTTCATTTTTACCAATCTCAATGTGCGCTTTTATCCAATGTAGTGCGACATTAAGACCCGAAATTTGAACTAATTTTTTTATGTTATCCACCATCTCACTTTTAAAACTAAGTGTATTTATCGCCTGTAACGCACTACGTGAGTCTGAATATATATCAATTGCTTTATGACCTTGTCCAATAGCATCTTCAATAGCCAGTTGTATTGCATACAGTTCAGCACTAAAGGAACTCGCATTATCAGATAGCCTTTGTTTTATTTCCAATACTTTTAAATCCTTAATATATTTATTAATACCTGTCCCAGTTTTTCCATTCATGCGGGAGCCATCCGTGTAATAATTAATATCAGTAATTGGAATTAAATCAAATGTCCAGTTTATTGTCCATAAGTCAGTCTCACGTTTTATAGGTCTGTTCGCCAATTCACAATTATTTTTGCTAAAATTTATATCCATAACTTTTATTCCTTGTAATATATTTCAAACATTTTGTAGTCAATTTCAGCTATGAGATCTAAAGGCATACAACCTGTCAGTACGGCCAATGCATTCGTTGAAACTGTTTTATAGCATTTTGTAATGCTCAGTAAGAAAGGTCTTTGAATTTTATTTAATAAATTGTTTTGTATTACTGTATTCTTGAACCAGAATGGAGCCCCATAAAGGATAATTTTTTCTATTATTACTTTATATATTTCTTTCAATATACTGGGCCTGAAACCCCAAGTCTTCTTACTGTACCTTGCTAGACCGTACATCACTCTAAGAGCCTTATCCTGTACTTCCACAAGATGTTGTATAAAATTTAGGTCTTTATCCAAGAGTATACCCAAATACTTTACTGCTTTACAATATTTAATCCCATGCATACCCAATTTGATTGTAGGTTTGCGTTTGATTTGCCTTTTAAAAGCTATTATCGTGTAGGAACATTTATCCGTGTTAAATTTTAATTTATTATTATTTGCCCATTCTAGACACAAGTCTAAGATCTTTGTCGCATATTGAGTAAATTTATAAGATACCTTACTGCTAATTGTAATAATCAGATCGTCAGCAAATGCTTGCATTTTAATGTTTGCCTCTTCCCATTCCTTTTGTAACAGCGGGTTAATTACCAGTAGCCAAAGAATAGGTCCAAGGGAAGACCCCTGAGGAACCCCAATATTATAATCCATTAAATCATTATTTCTTAGTTTAATCTTCCTATCTTGCAAGTAGTCAATTATTATATTATAGAGATTCTTACTTATTTTTAATTCTTTTAAACTTTTGACAATGCTATTTTTGCGGACTGAATTAAAAGCGTTACTTATATCTAAAGTCAGAATACAGGTATGTTCCTGTCTAGCTTTATTATCCTCAATTATTTCTTTTAAATTGTGTAGAGCCGTATTAGTATTTATGTTCCTTCTGAAACCAAATTGGTTATCAGAGATAATTCCATTGCTTTCTAGGTGGTAAACCAGTCTTTTGGTTATTATTTTATCCATCACCTTACCCAATATTGGCAGCATACAAATTGGTCTATATGAAGATGGGCTCTTTGGATCCCTTCCATACTTAAAAAAATAAATAACCTTAGTTATTTTCCAAACTGCTGGAAACTTCATTTCCTTCCAGATTTTATTATAGAGTTTCCATAAGAAGATTCTATCTGCCCTATAAATTTCCATAATTAAACTAAAAGTGACCCCCCATCATAGCCAGGCGCTATATTCATTGGCATTTCCTCTAGAATTAAGTCTACTTCTCGTTTCGTTATTTCATTATCTTCAATTTCCCTCTCATCATCAACGACATTCAGTTCAGTATCTTCTTCAGTCTTAAAATGATACGATGTAAGTGCCTTTTCAATATTATCTTCTGTTTCATGTATGACACTCTCGTGATCAACGATACTAGCTATAACACTTTGCTTCTTATCTTTAATGATATAGTTAACTTTACCATGCGTATCTTTAACTATAAGATTCTGAATAAAATCACTAAACGACCTCTTTTTGGCCTCTTTTAACGCTCTCTTACAGCACGCTCTTTCAGCCTTGAATATTAGCATTTTCCTCTGTCTTTTTATATATCACTCTCCCTCTGTGCTATCCTTCGTAAAGCTAGTGGGATAATAAGTTCGAAAGTTACACCGACCTCAGCGAAAAGCTTATACAGCGGTTTATACATTCACATATTTTATACTGGCTTTACAACACTTAATATTATTTTAAGGGGATGGTGGACCTTTCAAAACGATTTTTGAAATTTTTACCACAGAGATATGAAATTTTGTATATATATTCATTGAAGTATAACAATATTAAACACCTTATAAAATTTTATAAATATTTAAAAAAAATATTTTATAATTAAAAAATTTAAATTAAATTACCCTTCTTTAAAATGCTCCTTGCGACTCAATTTTAAACTTTTCCCCTTAATTTTGCATTTATATTGCTTATAAATACTTTCTGAACAAAGTTATGTATTTTTTTGTACTTTCGTTGATTAGTTAATTTTTAGAAAATATTTTTATGTTTGTACTCTGAATTTTCGCGAAATTTTTGTACTTTTCTACACTAAAGTTAAACTTTTATAACCTAAATGACCTCGAATCCTAAAATGGATACATAACTTTATTTTGATATATTACAGGAATCTTTATTATAAATTTCATAAAATTTCTTCAAAAATTATGACGCGAGGAGCATTTTAAAGACTTGCAAATCTGGAAATTTCTCATTTTGAGAGAAAGTCATTTAAAAGATAATTTTTTATCTACCTTTAATACTTACTACTCTAAAGCCACCGATTTTTCATTTTTCTTTTCACTACACATTTTAAATGCATTTCATTCCAATATTTACATGTTTTTAAAATATTAATACACCCCCCAAATAAATTCCAATTTTTGCTCGATTTTTGGTAATTTGAAAGTCCACCATCCCCTTAAATTACATTATTATACAAGTTACACATACTGCAGTCGCATAATTATTTCACATAAACATAATTCTGTTCCAAAAATAGACACATTTCTAAGATCGAGATATAAAACAAAAATGCAATACCATTTTCTTAGCTATAATACGAAATTAAATTCACAAAAAACTTATAAAACAATATACATTGGTACAAACTTATTTAAGCAAATATGTACAAAGCTGATCAAGGTACATGCTCATAACATTGGCATCGAAACAGACCATTTTACCAATACATACAATTACCTATGTGATTATTTTCACAGTTAAAAGGTGATCCGCACTTAATGCAGAATCTTTTTTTTTTTTTTTAAATACCTATAACAAATACATGCAGCTAGTTACAAATACTGTTCACAAAAAACAGATAAAGACAAGACAAAACAGCACAACAAGAGGCTAAGAAACCACGTGCGAAGATGGCATATGCTGGTCCATAAGATCCCTCACAATATACTTAATGGCTTTCTTACAATAGTAGTCACAGAAGATCTTATACAGATCCCAATTCTCGAATCCTCTTGGTAAATTTCTTCTAATGCTTTTATAATTGTCACATTCAAATAAACAGTGCTTGACCGTTTGAATGGCCCCACATGGGCATTTATCGTCCTTCCCATGGAAGCGCGTTTGGTAAGCTCCAAAACACCCATGTTCAGTGATGGCTTGATTGATCACAAAATCTCCATATAGTCTGCTTTCACTAACATATTTAAAGATGTTATATACACTTCTTCCCTTACTCGAATTATCCCAGTTAGCTTGCCATTCCAATTTCTCTTGGTGTTCTATCTTTCTTTTTACAAACTTCCGATTATACTTATAATTGGTTTCAGCCTCTTCCAACTCCGTAGCCCCTTTGGCGGCTTTATCTGCCTCTTCATTTCCCTTTATACCGACGTGCGCTTTGACCCAATGAAAGTTTAATTTTAAATTTTCTCTACTAATGATATTTTTAATTTTTTCCACCTCAGCCCCTTTATAATTACAAGTGCCTAATGCCCAGTAGCGTACGCAGAAATTTTCAAAGGAGGGGGTTATAGTCCAGTCAAATTAGGTTTTCATTTCGCATTAAATGAAGGGGTTGAGATTTTTTCAGGAATGTGTCTGGGTTGGTCCCCTGATCAATGCCTAATAAAGTCCCCTCGATTTCAGGCGCCGCGGGGCGTGGGGTGGGGGTCCAAAGGTCACTTTTTTCAGTTTTCGGCGTTTATCTCGAAAACAGGGTGTAGCACAGAAAATTGTCAAAACCAAAAATTAAAGCTTATAAAATTCCCTTCCAAATGGTATATCCATGTTTGTACCCAAGTGTTACCTTAGACATAGACATAGACATGGTACATTAACGAGGCACCAGAGAGCAGGGCTCCATATCCTCGGTATGGATAATTTTTTGTGGCTATATTTCCGTTCTCAGGATTAAAAGAAAAGTGTTGACTTCAAAGTTAGAATAATAATAAAAATATTAATAATAATTATAATAATAAATAAATAAAAAATAAATAATACTAATACTAGCAAAAAATAAATAAGTAAATAATGTGGCACGTTTTATTTAAAAAAAATTACGGTAGCAGACGATTAAGCAAAAATTAGTAAGGATAGTCTTGAGGTCGATCCATCAAAAAAACGCAGGTCAGAACCAGAAGCAACGGCAAATGTAAATTAAAATTTAGAAGAGGTTGGAGGGAGAGTTAAGAAAGGGGAAGGAGACCAGGGTGAATAATAAAAGTTGCCTTAGGACGCCTATAGCATTCCCTTGGGTCGTAGTCGGGAGGTTAGCTATTTCTTCGTTGTCTATTGAATATAATCTATTGTAGAACTTAGATGCGAGATCTTTAATGTGTTGCCGAATGGGTTCGATTCTCAGATCCCTGTGAATAAGTACGTTTTAAAGGTACCAGGGCGCTTTCCTAATACCGCGGAGTGTTTTATTTTGAATTGTCTGCAATCGCTGGATATGGGTGTCAGCCGCTTAGCCCCAAACAGGAACGGCGTACAACAGGATGGAACGCAGTACGGTTTTATACAAGAGAAGTTTGTTATCTAAACCCTTTTGATTCTGGTACAGGAGGTGGGCGATATCCTTACGGGCTTAAAAAAATTTCTAATGTTATGTTCAATATTTTTCTTCCACGTCAGTCGACTATCGAGATAAATTCCTAGGTATTTGAGCTCTCTCTCAAAGTGAACCAGTTGATTGCATACTGTGACCGGAGGAGGTGAAATTCTATTGTAACTGAAAAAAATATCTTCAGATTTTGAAGGACTTAACTTGAGCCTCCACCGTTCGAACCATCGTTCAAGAATTCCAATATGTCTCTGAAGGAACTTGTGCATATATTTAACATTTTGATGCTTAGGTAGTATTGCCGTGTCATCCGCAAACATGGCTAGTGTAGTGAATGGAGATTTAGGAATGTCATTCATAAAAATATCAAAAAGGATAGGTGCTAACTTAAAGCCCAAGTGTTACTGTTTTCGAGATATGAGCCGTTGAATATGAAATTTTTTCAAAAAAAGTGGTAGCGGTTCTGGTATCTCGTCAAATTTCCTCTTCTAACTCTTTCCCCTTACATTTCTCAGAAAACTCGTGATAGAGAAAGTTGTAGAGCGAAAGATTTCCTTCAAAAATGTATAAAGTTATGCTAATTTATCTTCACCAGGTAAATAGTTAGAGCGTTTTGAAGTTTAGGGGTACTTTTCAACATTTTGCTAGTAAAATGTTCGTCACTCAAGTTTCGTTTCCAAGGTCAGTAACTCTCTTAATCACTTTGTGTGCTGTTTAATTAGATATGTATAGTATTCATAACCCATATAAATAATAAATTATGTATACCTGTATGTATAATGTATATCTCATAATATACAGAAGAACACTTGTAGTACAAAGGAGGAAGTAAGAAAACAAACCAAAATGTATAAAAGCGTCACTTCAACTCAGATCATTTTGGAAAATTTAGATACCACACCATATGAAATAGAAGAATTAGTTCAGTTACTTCTGACCTCAGTAGAAATTACTCCACAACACATTTCCACAAATACCTCCCTTGCCAGCATTCAGTGGAAATTGAGCAACGAATTGTCATGTCTCAAAGGTTTGGTCAGCAGCTTTGTGGGTCCAGTACTTTGAAATGGCGGTGTTGATGAAAAAATTCATTGCAGCACAGCGCAACTGGGAAGATCATATGAAAAGCGCCCAACTGATGATACCTTACTTCCATGCCAGCGGGCATTTTCATTATGCAAAGTGTACTCACCTATATGTACAACACATGCTGGGACTAACAACTCGCCACCTTCAACTTAAACAGGATTTTATAGATCGTGGATACTTCACTGTCAACAGAACTGGAACACCAATGGCTGGTGTGTGGTCTGACATGGCAATTGAGATGACACTCGTGTGTGACATGAAGAGTAAAGGAGAATTAACACGTGAACGAGGCTTTAGTGATTCGGTGTTGGCGAAATGGGTTGGGGGAGCACGCACAGCTACAGCAATATGTAGTTCACTTGAGATGTTTTGTGGCGTCCATACTGCAAGAGGAGAACAACATGTTGAGTTTCGAGCATCGCGCATAACCACAGATGATCTAGACAGAAGGAAGCTTGCTCAATGGTTGTCTGATCACCCATCTTTTGTTGAACGTAATTATTTGATGTCACTTTCAGCGGGAGTAATTGAAACAAGTAACGTCATTTGCTACCAGGCCTTGAAAATTGAAACCTGCACAATGAGCACATTTGCTGGAATGAATTTCTCAGAAGTGAAATAATCCAAGAAGGACTCAGTCGTTCCTTTAGCTGCGATGAGCAATATGATCAAAGTTAATGATGAGGTAGTGGTGGTAGAGCCTCTGATGAAATTTCAAAGAACTCTGATCACCAAGAAGAAAGAAGGGTATGTAGAGGAGTTGCTAACGTACGAGTTAGCCCCATACCCCATGTCTCTATTCGCCGAGGGGATAATGAGAAAAATCAAAAGGTCAGCACTGTCTGATACTTTCCCAAAATGCAATCAACTGATCAATGTGAAGAACAGTTTCACGGTAATCCATATGGCGGCTTCCTGCTTCATAGAGTAAAGTGGAAGACCAACACCACCTTCGCCTCCATCTGCAATCAATATGTATTGTACATAATCAACCATTACGGCAGCAGTTCAGCTGTAGTTTTTGATGGTTATGAAGACATGAACTCCACGGAAAGAGACGAACAACATCGGAGAGCATCAAGTAAAACATCAGTGGATATTGACTTCAATAAGAACATGGTGGCTACTGTTCATCAGGAAAACTTCCTTTCCAATGAAAGGAACAAAACCAAGTTCATTACTATGTTAGTTCAGGCCGTGGGTGCAAGAGGTATACAGTCTACTACAGAAAAAGGAGATGCTGACTGCAGTATTGTCAGAGGTGAGAGGCAAAACACCTCTCATTCAACTGTGGTGATAGTAGATAGATAAGACCTGCTCGTCTTACTTGTGGCACTCACCCCACGAGACACGAATGTGTTTTTCATGAAGGCGGGACGGGGCAACACAGAAGACAGGCTCTACTCTTCCCAACATCTTCAGGTCTTATCATTCAGCCAGTACATTCTCTGCATCCATAGTTTCTCAGGATGTAACACTACGTCAACGATTTATGGTAAAAGCAAAGCAGCAATAGTACAATGTTTCCAGCGGTACGCCAATGGAACAACAAACATCGCCAAAGTGTTTTATGACTCCAAATCTTCACCAGGAGACATTACTGGAGCTGAGGAACGAATGTTCCTGCTCATGTTCCAATCCCCGCCAAATGAGCATGATCTCAATCACCACAGGTACCTTTCATTTTTCTTTGCTCGTACTGACCCCATTAAGTAAATTTATTAATTTATATAATTCATTAATATTCAATAATACGTTATACACTATCCGGCCAAAAGTATCCGGACACCCCCCTAAAGTAGTGGATCTAGCAGGTGACGTAATTTGATGCGTAACCGAAAGCTATAAAAGTATTGGTAGTGGTTTGTCAGGTCATATTTATGCGTTTGTGAGACGATGAGTAAGTCAAAGGAGCTTAGTGACTTTGATCGTGGCATTATAGTGGGATGCCACCTTTGTGGGAAATCAGTTCATGAAAATTCGGACATTCTACAGAAGCTAAAATGATAGTGAAGACTTTGACTTGTTTGAAACTTTTTCCAAAGTATCAGATTGACGGCTTTTAATATACAGGAAAGCAGTTGATGAAATAAATTGTATATAATATATTTAATGTAACTGTTTTTTTAACTTACTTTTGATAACCATTTTTTTTGATTATATGAACAACTTTTATACATTTTGGTTTGTTTTCTTATTTCCTCCTTTGTACTACAAGTGTTCTTCTGTATATTATGAGATATACATTATGCATACAGGTTACACATAATTTAATATTTATATGGGTTATGAATACTATACGTATCTAATTAAACAGCATACAAAGTGATTAAGAGAGTTACAGACCATGGAAACGAAACTTGAGTGACGAGCATTTTACAAGCAAAATGCTGAAAAGAACCCCTAAACTTCAAAACGCTCTAACTATTTACTTGGTGAAGATAAATTAGCATAACACTATACATTTTTGAATGAAATTTTTCGCTCTACAACTTTCTCTATCACAAGTTTTCTGAGAAATGGAAGGGGAAAGAGTTAAAAGAGGAAGTTTGACAAGATACCTGAACCGCTACCACTTTTTTTGAAAAATTTTCATATTCAACGGCTCATATCTCGAAAACTGTAACACTTGGGTACAAAGATGGATATACCATTTGGAAGGGAATTTTATAAGCTTTAATTTTTGGGCATGACATTTTTCTTTGCGACGCACCGTTTTCGAGATAAACGCCAAAAACTGAAAAAAGTGACCTCATAACCCCCCCCCCCCCCCCCCGCGGCTCCTGAAATCGAGGGGACTTTATTATGCGTTGCTTAGGGGATCATCCCCTACACATTCCTGATAAAATCTCAACCCCTTCATTTAATGCATGATTCGCCGCCATTTTGAGCTAATTTGACTGGACTATTACTATGAAAGAGTAGTTTTGAGCAATCAGTGCAAAGCGTAAACCTAATTAAATAATATATGTAATCAGAACCAATGGGGGGGGGTTATAACCCCCATCAACCCCCCCTTGCGTACGCCACTGCTAATGCCTCCAGGGCGCTTCTAGAATCAGTATACACGTCACTTTCCCTCAAACTTCTGTCCTTCATAATCTCCAGCACTTTCTGAATAGCCCGCACCTCCGCTAAATACGAGTTACCGCCAATAACTCTTTCTCTATAGACCTCTATTAGATCTTCTTTAAAATAGTAAACAACGCCCGAGCCTACTCTGTCATGAATTTTCGATCCGTCTGTGTAAAAAACATGGTCCGAAATCGGCTTAGCATCTAACGTCCATTTAATTTTCATTATGTCTTCTATATTCTTTATCTGTTTAATACTGATTATCACAATTGGCACAATTAAATACCTCATTTCCAACCATGATCTCTTTACTTTCTTCAAATAGCTCATTCAGCTGCTTATTTCCTTTAGCCTTAATATCGAGTGGGACACAGCCCGCCAGTACGTTTAAGGCATCGGTAGTGGGATAATAAAATAAGTAATAAGATAATATACTAGTATAGCTATGAAAAGAATAACATAGAAATGGCAAGTGATATGGCATAATTGAATCTCTCTGCAAATACATCAATAGTCTGGCAATAATTATGAATAAAATAAGGTATAAGATAATATAATGGTATAGCCATGAAAAGAATAACATAAAAATGGCAAGTGATATGGCTTAATTGAATCTGTATGCAGATACATTATACCGAAAATCAGTTTTAACTCAATAATAATCTACCTGAAATCATACACAAAAACCATTCAATTATGATATTTGTAAATCAATGCTAAATCAATACACAGAAATCATACATTAAATACTTCAATTCAGGTAAATGTAACTCAACATTAATCAAATATGAAGGCACATTGACAATCACGCACTAAATTAGTTCAATTCAGAAAAATATAACTCAATACTATTTACACTTCTAGAGCACTGGTTTACGCGGATAATAATTACTATTTATACAATTACAACAATGCCAGTATGATCATAAAATAGATAATATGATAATAGTGCGCAATAATGAAAAAGAAATACAGTTGGCTCTCTGTTTAACGACTTTCAAGGGACCGTGTGAAATCGCCCTTAAGTAGAGATCGTCCTTAAACAGAATTTGTGAATAAAACAACATTATTTTTCACTCTTTACAGGCTTAGGACTATCAATATATTTCTTAATATACTGGGGTGTTTAAAAAAGTTATTTTTATTATCGTTATTATTTTATTCATAAAAAGTTATTTTAAATTACATTTTAAAAAAGAATACAAACACTGCAATTAATTAGGTTTTAAAAAGGTCAAAAAGTGTTGATTGTTTCATTTTTCGCCTTACTTTCGGTATTCTCTTTTCCAGATTTTCTAAACTGTTAAATGTGTCATTTTCCATATTCGATGTAATATAGCGTCGGAGATCATCTAGAGCAGAAGTTGCATCTGTGTAAGACGGTGGCATTGTTTCGTTCTCCGTGTCTTCAACTTTACCTTCTTCGTCTGACACTGTGTTTTCGTTAACTATATCTTCATAAATTTGTTCAACATTTCTGTAATCTGTTGTTAAAACACATTCATCAAAGTTGTAGAAATCTTGAATTGAAACATCCTCATCTTCAACAAGACTTCTCCATATGTCAGGGAAAATGTCGTCTTCGTTGATTTCTACATCCGTGCTTTGCAGTTCCACTACAAGTACTTTGTGAATTCCAGCAACGCGAAAGCAGTTTTTTATTGTGGATGAAGAAACTTCTTTCCATGCTGATGTTATCATGTGCATTACTTCCAAGATCGTAAATTTTCTAATTTTCATACTGTCAGCCGCATTGTTTATTAATGGATGCTCTTGAGTCATGAAACCATTACAGGACTACCTTATTAAACTCTTCTGATCGGCCACATTGAATTTTCTGCCGTTTGGATTTGGATCCCAAACCAAATTTTTGTGCTGCTTCAAGTATTTCCTCTTTCTTTGCTAAAATGCCTTTCAGAGTAGACTCGGGTAGCTAAAGTTGCCTTGCGAATTGAATTTTTGTATTCCAACACTTTCTTCCCAGTCTTCGATATTTTCACCTTTTCGTGTAGCGTAAGATGCTTTCACTTTGATGCCATTTGCTCTGCTCACCGAGTATTCATACTGGAATGAGCTCCTACACACAACCACGAATTCTCTAAACATAAACACCTTTTTCCCGGAAGGAGTGAGAGAGGGCTGCTATCGGACAGTTCGTAAGTTACATGACAACAGATGGTAGGGACAATAGAGTGATTCAGCTCCCGCACTAAGAGCTCCATGTAAGAATATTCGATCTTCCGAGATCCCCCCCGCCGTTTTTCCCACTGCAACAAGTCAATGATTGGAACATTGCAAACATCAAGGAAATAGCGGGTCTGTTATTGAAACCAAACTTGTTTTCCCCCACAGAAGATTTCCCTCCTTCAGATAAAATGTTGAAGAAAAAGTATATCATGTAAAAATAAATCGTCGTTAAACAGAAACAAATTCGTCTTTAAATAGAATTTTTTTACGTCGGAGGGGCCGGGACTGGGAAATATCGTCTTTAAATAGAGATCGTCGAGTAGAGCGTCGTTAAACAGAGAGCCAACTGTAACATGTAATATAATAAAATCCTTACTAAGACACAAATATATCATATGAACACAATGTTATTTACGTACTGGATTATTCATCACTTTCATTCCACTTAAATTCTCTCATGTTTTTTTTAATTCACTATATTCTTTAATACAGGGGAATAACTTATATTTTTCTTAATCTCAAAATCTCTTTCCTATACTCTTCTATATCCCTACAGAGCTAAAATTAATCCTTTCACCCTTCCAGTATCCATCTCTCTCAAGCTCAATTTTTTGCATTACCTTATCCGTCTAACATAGCTGTAGTGTTTTGACTTAGGATGACATTTGCTAATCAGAGTACTAACTTCTCATGATACGCTTGTCTTTGAATAAGCCTGTCCCCTCTAACTGAATTTAAGATTCTAATGAAAGGTATAAATTTCCTCCTTCCATTTTCTTCCTTACCTTCATAATTTATATGAAAAAATAATAAAATAATTCTGACAACTTCAGCTAGTTTGGTTAAGGTATAATTATTATTCGTCTCTTTTTACAACACTCAAGGATTCTGTCCCTTATCTCTCACAGGGTGAAAACCGCGATCGGGACTTGCTCTTTCGCCTCCCCCTCCAAAACACAATAATTCCCTACTCGTCGTTTGACCTACTTCTGTTGGGTGAGGTCAGAGTTCACACTCCTACTCTTCGATTTGGGTCTTAATTTCTAAATTGTCTTTTTGTGACGCTCTATAGGGCCTCAATGCTATAGGTAATTCTGACGTTGTAATAATTCTAGCAGGCTCCATATTCACTCTCCCAATATCATGTTTACTTTTAGCAAATATACCAATAAATGATGACAATAGAGGAATGAGTTCCGGAGATAGATTTATGTTAGGAAATACAGGTAATTTATCCTGAATGGCACTCTGAGTCTTAGAGTCTTCAGTCCAATCAAGTGTATTCCTGATTTGCTTAGACGTTTTTGGATGCTCATGTTCTCCATTGCCATTCATTAGCATTATATCATCATAATTATTTTCAATACGACCATAATATAATTTAGCACAGTTATTATCATCAGAATATTCATTGATCATTTTACTAGACCTACATATATCATCACACCCACTTACAATAGAACTATAATTTTTTTAGCACAGTTATTATCATTAGAATATTCATTTATCATTTTACTCGAACTACATATTAATACACGTTACTCCGAATTCAAATTAACAAAATACCAATTAAACAATTATATACCAATACACTACGCAATTACTAATTATACATATGAAAAGTATTGGATTAACCTCTACTCACAAATTTGAATTAATTAAATGTCACTTTAACAATTATATAACAATACTTTTTTTCCCAATGCGGAGGCACTTGTCGTGAGACATTCGCCTATACCACGCCGCAATTTTACTGCCCATTTTATTGTGGGGGCACCATACAGGCGGACAGCATTACCCCCTATGAAGGGACGACACGAACGGAGGTATATTTCGTGGCGCGACGCCAGGATTCGATCCGAGTACCCTCAGCACCGAAAACCAGCGCGCTGTACCTCTGGGCCGCCACAAGCCCCTTATATAACAATACTTAAACAAATACTACTCATAAGCATGGAAAATAGTAAATCAACACCTACTCACAAATATAAGTTAATAATAATAATAAAACGTACTCCCAACGGAATCCAACAGACGTAAAGATGACACCACACAAACTTCCTTTCAGGATCATGTAAACACTGTGCTCAGGATCACATAAACACCATGAAATTAAAAGTTTGCATAATAGAAGACAGTTTCACTCACCCATTAGAATGTCTTGAAACACCACAGTTAGTTACTATGCACTTCACTAAAGTTTGAGTCGACGCACTTCACTAAAGTTTTGCAGCAAGAATCGCTGAGATGAACACATCACTCAACGTGATCACAAATACACACAAAAAATACTAAAAAAATAACATTTCGTCGCTCGATGTCACTTAGGACCACAACAAAGGTTAACCAGAACCGTTGACAATCGCACTGCCCGTCATAAATAATACTTGACGTACACACATAATCACACTGATCCATATTTCACCTTTACACAACCTAATTGGATCTGCGAAATAGGTGGAGGTCTGTCGAATCACTAACACATTTCTGTGATCATTCATTACTCTCTTGTTCCACCACATTCTGTTCAGGTAAAATGCATCTCGAGGACTTACCACATAACATGGTACAGTTTTCCTACACGAATACTTTTCTTCTGAATATCGGAGAAACATTGCTACTCTCAAATGGGTTTAGGCCCGTATGCCGATCAAACACTTACGAGAGCAAAGCTCTCGCAAAGCCCCTCCCTTCCGCAGAGGGGTCGCATTTGAGATGCAGATCAAACAGCGAGAGCTTTTTCTCTCGTAAATACGAACGTCACGTGATCAAAACTTGCGGCTAGTAGGGAGCTCTCGTAGACTCGCCTTTTCTCTCGCAAAGCCGGAATAGTCATTCGCTTTGCGAAGGAGAAGGATGTTATCCCTTTCTTTAAGCAGGGAATGGATATTACAAGATACGGATAATCCACTTGAGATGGAAGATGAAGTTTTTATTACAAAAATGTAGACTATGCAAACATGAATTTATGTGTTTATTACATTTTTCTACAACATCTTGAGCATTTATGAGCTCTAAAAGCTTTTTATTTCTGACTAACAACTATTTTTGTCTTCCATTATTTTAATTAATGTTTCTAAATTTTGATTAATTTTTAGCAGAATTCCTTGCCGGGATGTTGTTTCGATTTCTTGCACCATAGTTTTTTGGGTTGGAAGAGCCTCAGCTTCAAATTTATTTAACTCGGCTGCTTCTCTTTTTCTTTTTAAGGCTAGATGCTTCCTGCCACGTACTGTTGAACTGTCTAGAAAATAATAAAAAATACATAGTAAATGAGATAGCACATGAAACAGAGCTATTATGTCATACATAAAAATCAACATATGTTATTTCATAGAAGTTATTGTCACAGATTATATAGTAAAACTGCAAATAATTATGAAGAAGAGTTCTATGCAGGCATTTACATAAAACTATGTATGTTACGTAAAACATACAATTGTTTAATGTCTATAAAGTATGGTACTACAAAAATTTTAATTATCTCTAACAATTTCAGTCTGAAATTTATATTTTAAAACTTGTTACAAAAATTTGATTTAAATTTATCAAAATCCAAATAACTTACTTGATGATTGAGCAATATGCCAAGACTTTGTTTCTGCTGTTTTAGTGGTAGTTACAATCTTAGGTATTGTAATTCACTTTGAATAACAACAACTTTCTGGGGGGGGGAATTAATTAGTATAAATAGCAAATAATTTTACTTTAAATTTATTTAAAAAATTCAAATTTTCCAAAAGCATTATGAAACAAACATTCATTTTGTTAGTTACAATAGCTATTTTTTTCTCTGGGATTTTTCTTAGCTTTATGATTATTAAATACATACTTGCATTTAACAATCATAAAGCTAAACATAATTCTGATATATGACTGAGCATTGGCAATAATCTTTTGAAGCACAATTATTAAATTTATATTTGCTATTTAAGTGTACAATGTCATGGTCTCAATCCCCACCCTCAAATATTAATAATGCGGTGATCTTTACCTGGTAACAAAGCCTCCTGCAACAAAATATTTTGATCTTTGTTTAATGATTAACTAACAGCATTTTTAAAAATTTATAATAAGATTTATAAACAAAAATAGAAATATGATATTCTTGTACACAAATGCCAGAAAAGTCTAATAGAACATTTTTAGTACTTAATTGTCCCTTAAATAAGCATTAGGACATTTTAAAATTTTGCTTTAATTAAATTTATTTATGATAAATATCTTGCAATCTAAAAATATGATATATTATAAATAGCATTGAAAATGATTAAAAGAAATTCTAATAAACAGGTAATTAAATACAAAATTAATAGTTTACTTACCATCCATTTTTTTCTGTTTTAAAACAACCTACAAGTAAAAAAATAATAATAAAATATTAGGATATTGCTAAAGTCAAATTACATTTTTTTCTTTTCAAATACAACTGAAATTACTTACCAATGCAGATGAATAGAATGACTCATCAGTGATGCCTTCACTGCACTTTTTTCTCGATCTCCTCTACTGAAAAATGTGATGTCCTTTGAGACAATTTTATCTACAAAATGTAAAAGAAACAGCCACGTTGATCGAAGTCAAAGCGCGGGTTTTTTCCAATACTGTATACTTTTTCTTGAACCCCAACGCAAGGAAGCAATTAAAATGCCGTGTTTGAGGCAGTTCAGTCGGACGGTTTCGCTAAATTGACCGTCGAATCCCCCCCCCCCGGGTTAGGGTTCGTGAGGGACCCCAGCTCCCGCAAAAGGGAGGAGAAAAAAGGCGTGGCTTGACCATATAAGGTTTCCTTACACATCTTGACGTCATCATTTGCGGAAGCGCAAATTGTTTGAACAGCATAGCTAAAAAGAGTGCTCACCCCCTACTCTCGCAACAACCTCCCGTTTGCGAAGCGAGAGACACAAAGCTCCAGCGTTTGTTCCGCATACGGGCCTTAGTCCCGATCTCTTGTCAGCCCCTCTAGTCTTTGGTTGCAGAGAAAATTCATTTTCTCCCCTTACACTTAGTTTGTCCGCAGCTAGTGTCAACGACCTCTCATCTCGCTCATTCGAAACATAGTTGCAGTCAACTTCACCCAAGGAGACATCTTTTAATTTATCAAACAACCACAAACTCCCTATGTCTGCCTCACTTCGATTACCACCGAATTCCTTCCATATTGTATAGGAAAACGAAACTGTCTTTCCACTATATCACCAGTGAGTTATCACAGCATCCTCTTCGTTCATAACGCGGGTGAAGTACGAAACCTTCCTCGGTTCGGTGTGGGGAATTGGAAATCTAAGTTCTTTTCTTCCGCCATGTTTGTCCGTCTTGTCTTTTACTGCCGTAAACGCATAAGTTCATTTAATAAATTTAATTTCTTATTCACAATCCATTAGGTGTTCCTTCGCAATAAGTAATATCCTGTCGACTTGTCGCGTTTCACCACATGACTTTAGATAATAAAACACAAGATGCACAAATGACGGGGCAGAGTTCTATAAAATTATAGTCTTTTATTTCTTTAGAGTTTATGGCGGAGAACAGGGCGTCCTTCTAGCATGACGCGAAACATACAAGTGTTCACATACAGAGCCAACATAATGTGTGACGGCTCTCTTAGCCAGGGGCTGTACAAAATAGAGTCAGCGACTGTTTACGTAAACATAGATATTTGTCGTGGGTGAAGGCTGATGCAATTCTTAGAAACATATGGGTGCGTTTTATCTTTATGGTATTATTTGACACTTTGGATCGCTTTATATCTGGCACCTGCAGCCATTATCTCTGAGATATTGTGAACTGAGGATTTAGATGACTAGAGATGGGGATTTGTTAATTCTTCTTGAGCGGCACGGCTCTATATTTCTATCAACTGGTTTGGATTTATAGTGGTGTTTATTCCATACTTTTCACCCTCTGCTGCGGTTATTTGCCTGAATGTATTTTTCTGGGACTTGCAGATTTTCACTTGCTGTTGGGTGGGCTATTCTGAGAAAAGGGGCCTATATTAAACAGATGTGGGGACCCGAATTATAGAAATAGACAAGATTCAAACTTATAATGTCTGTCTGTCACACACACACACACACATATATATATATATATTTTTAAATTGATTTTTTTCCATCAAACTGAAAAGTTTAACTGTATACATTATGAGTGGACAATGATGCGAACACTTAACTCTAAAAATAAACGAAAAGTCAGAAATTAGGGGGGGATAGAATTAAAAATATTCGTGATCCCCAAATGGGGCTCACGATTTTTAATGGGTTAGTGTATTAATTGAAACTGTGGTTTTGGCACTTCGTAATATTGAGACGGGAATTCTTAGGGTGTCTCAAAATTTCGAAAGGACCATCAAAAAAGGTAGTTCCAAAGGTTTTCGAATGTCATCTTGACGTACGAAAACAAAATCACAATTCTTGAACTCTTTATGGATAAAAACCTTCTGGATATTATGATGTGCTGTTGGGACAAGTCGCAGCTTCTGCATATGATCCCGCAACAGAACCAAAAATTCTGAACACTGTATTCGGTGCGTAGAGTGTTACGAAAGAATTCCTCTGGTAAACGTAAATGAATACCATAAACTATTTAAAACGTAAATGAATACCATAAACTACCCATTTCTATAACCGTGGACTGAATGTCATCCTTGAAACTCGTTCTAATGGCCAGTAGAACAGTAGGCAAGATTTGTCCAGCGCTCAGTTGCGTGGCATTTATTAGAGCATTTTAGCTGCCTATGATAACGTTCAACTAATCCTTTTGCTGCTGGATGATAGGCGGTCGTTCTAATCTGCCGGCTCCCTCCCCCAAAAAACGGATTAAGCTTTGAAATAAATTGCTCTCAAACTGTCTGCCCTGATTGCTAGTTGCCATGTCAGGCACGCCAAATCGAGAAATCCATCCCGCATAGAACGTCTCGGCTATGGTTGCCGCATATTGGTCCTACATCGGAAAAGCTTCTAGCCATCTGGAAAATCTATCCACACATTGCAGGCAATAGCGTTGCCCTCTATTAGGTGGCAAAGGACCTATGATTATCTATACTGACATGCGTGAATCGACAACGAGGCAAATGATATGCTCCTGACGGAGCGATGGTATGACTATGGATTTTAGATCTTTGGCACGAGACCAGGGAATAACATCCTTTTTCAAAGATGCCCAAATAAACCGTTCACTAACTAATTTAACAGTAGCTCTAATTCCCGGATGCAAAAGTTCATGAGAGGTCTGGAATGCCATCCGACGAAAATCTTTGGGAACATATGGTCTAACCAGTCCAGATGATTTATCACAAAATAGAGTTGAGCCACAGTACTTTCCTAGAAATATCTTGAACAACATTCCGGGTCACCACTGTCGGCTCGTTCGTTGTTGTCGTCGTAACTGGAACATGTCCTTTACGTGTTCGTTGGATAAAACTCCAGACAAGAAATACTTCACTTGAAATGCTCTAAGTTTAACCCTTTCACCGGCTCAATTCGAAACTCTAATTCATCTATCCTGGCTTCTGAAACTTGTACAGTTCTACCCTTCAAGCGGCCCGATTCCCTGGAAAAAAGTTTGTTTTCACTGCAAAAATACTTCTTTCCCCCTTTTCGGAAGTATCTTTTGCTTGTCACCGCAACCCTCTACAGTAATAAAATTTAGCACCCCACTAGTGTCTCCCCCAAATTTGCTCCCCAACAAGAAAGCGGAATTTTTCTAGGAAACCGTACGTGTGTGTGTGGCTTATTCCACCCGCTCTAGCCGTAGGCTAGACCAGAGTAAAAGGGGGAACAGCTTTTGAGGGTCGTGTATAAGAGATTTCCGTTCCTCTGAAACACTCCTCCGTAGCGGTTGATGATAACGTTAAAATGCTGTGAAAATTTGGCAAAAATATTATATTCAATTTCTTCCAAACTTCAGATATTTTCAAAACAAAGCATTCGAAAATATAAATTAAATATTAAATATTTCAGATTTTAAACCATCTCTTATAGTTTTAAGTTAATAAAAATTTCTAGAGAATTCCATTAAATATTTCATCTCACTAGCATAATATTTTTCACACGTTTTCCCATATAAATTTTATTTCTTCATTGATTTCAGGAACCAAAAATTTAAACTTCTATAATTACCATTTTGTTACACAGAAGATACATTTTAACAGCCGTAAAAATATTTACACATTCTGAAACACTGCAAGTGGTTAAAAAATGTTATAAGTGTAAATTTTGTATAATTAAAACATAATATTACACAAATTATTTAAATGTGTCATGTTACAATCACATTGTTTTATCCTATGAATTTTATATTTCATTGTTAAACGAATTACACTCACACAAAACGATAAAAAAATATTGCAGTTCACACACAGAATTACTTATTGTTTCGTATATGTAATGAAATTTCGGAAAAAAGAATTATTTTAACAAACCAAAATTAGATAATATTAAATTTTAGAATTAAGGTTATAACATAATATTCCATTTTTGGCATGATCTCAAGGTTAGTATAAAAAGTGACACACAGTACCAAAATGACTGCTCAAAGGTTATGCTTGAATATATATGGTTTATTTACACTACTATATATTTTATATACAATAACACTTCAAAATTCATTAAACTTTCTTCAAATTATTTAATCTTATTCTAAATTTCTTTCAAGTTAATCATTCAATGCAATTTTTCTAGATATTCACCAATGTTAACCTCAATAATTATCACAATTAATTTCAACAATAAATATTTGCTAATAGATACACACATCATTGATAATCAGTTCCATCAGTAATAAAATTCCTCATCATAACTTTGTTACTACCAATTACATTCATCAATAATTTTTACTAATAGTTATACACCTCAATAATAATGTTTTGTCAGCAATTAAATTCCTCACAATAACTTTGTTACTACCAATTAAAATCACCAGTAACATTTACTTATAGTTACACACATCATATTCAAAATCACCAATCATCAATCATATTCAAATTCATCAGTAATTAAATTTCTCAACATAACTTTGTAATTAATGTTTTAATTGTTTTCAATCTTTCTCTCAAAATCTTAAAATTTTAGGAATGCCGAAATTAGAGTTCCAAATGACACTTCCCTATCATTAATATAAAATACTCTGAAACAAACCTTGGCTGACATCGATGACACCACATGTATACGCATGAGTTTCAGTCCTCGGACTCATTAACACTCACAGGTATAAGGATAATATTCCGTTGCGTCATAATTGGCAGTCCACGTAGAATATCAGTAAACACAGTCTGGAAGTTACCACTCAGTTCCTGATCTTTGTGCAAGGGTGCAGAGTCTCACGGCTGGCATGGGGTTGATCGTTGTCGTCAAGGAAACAGGCTCAAACTCTTAGCGTCAGTTCCAGATCATTGGGCAAGGGTGCAGAATCTCTCAGCTGGCATGGGGTTGATCCTTGTGGCTGAGGGAATAGGCTCAAATCCGTGTAATCTGGTAATCAACTATTTTATCATGCAAGGGTCAACAGCAACATGGTTTCACCCTTGCTTATAGTTTCGACTCATTTATTCTATATGTTTTCACGACAGTATATTTTCTTTTATATTACAAATAAATAATTATATCGCTAAAAATTTGTTAGTTCTTTCTGATGTTACAATTATAGATGCAATGATCTTGTTATAACCTTAATACATAATACCATATTTTCAAGTGCTACAATTTTTTACAACAGAAGATCGATAATAGATCGCTATATCATACACAATTGCTTATTTCTTATTATGTGAAAATGTGATGTAAACAAAGACGTATAGTTATTTTGAATATAGAAATATATGTTAAACATTCTATTATTTTGTATGGTATTTTTCAAAACAGGAAGCGGGGCACAAAGCTTCATCACAAATTTTGCATGAATGGATAGAGATATTTTCTTATTCAGAAGAAATGTTTTCTTCCGTTATTCTCTCTATTAATTTCAAACGGAAGTTCAGATTAACGGAAGTTCAGGAAGTGCAGTGCAATAGCGAATTAATAACAATTTTGGAACAACATCCAAAATTAATTTTTATAATATTTATATTGCAGCCGAAAAATTTTGTTGATGAATGAATATTCATGCTTAATTTATGACTTGCCAATTTTCATGGTTTTCATGCAGAAAACCAAATTTTTGAAATATCAGAATTAAAAATTTAGTATTTTCTCGCAACACACATATTGGATTTGAGTTCAATTGAATGCACTATTTAGACGCTATTGCACATACGTACATACACAAGTTTATAGTTAAATACACAATTTTACAAATCAGTTTTGTTTTAATCATATTCTTTTTGTGTCTATGAAAATACACCTTTTTTTTAACTGCAATTTTAAGATTGTATCGGTCATATCAATGTCCTAGTTAAATGCTGTAATAAAGAAATTCCGATAATTTGGTTGTTTAGAGAGCTTAGGTCAATTTTTGGTACTCGAAGACTAATTTGACCGGGACTTACTGCTTAATGTCGATACAGATGAATACAAACATTCATATAGAAAAGGGACTCGAACCTGCGAACTCCAGCACCGTAAGGTTCACCCGGAAAATTATGCTTTCATTAATTTGCTTCCGACCATTATCAAAAATCAATGAAATTTTAAGGAAACAGCTACGGGGTCCGAAAATCCTCTCGCTGGGAAGTCGGCTACGCAAGAGAGGGGTACGAAATCAGGAGAAAATTCCTATCTCATGAGGATGATCAAAATTGTGGAGATAACCTCGAATGTGACGCTCTAAACGCCTTACACCTGATAATTTGGGTAGGTAGTTCATCGTGAGTTAAAAAAAAAGAAAAGAAACACCTAAGAATTTCTCACCAATCCCTCCAACCCATTAATTTACAGATTAAAACAAGATGTCAGAAGACCGAGATGAAGAACTAAACAATATTTTGTTACACGAGGGTTAATTAGATAGACTGGAACCTACTTTTAAAGCCGATTACGAAAGGCGGGAATCATCCATGCCAGAAGTAGGATTCGGGAACGAAAGACAGAGCCCTACCATTCAGCCATATCCCAGTATGAAGCACTGTACAACATCAAATAACTTTTCAAACTTGTATGGAAAGTAATAAAATAATAATTGAAAAGTTTGAAATGTAGCCAAATTGATAAAATAAAATAAAATATGTTTAGACATTATTTTAGTTATTAAAATCGTTATTTTAGTTATAAAAGTTATTAAAAGACGATTAATTAAATTTAAATATACATAATTTAAATATACAGTACATGAATTAAATCCTGATTTAAATTAGGATTTAAATCACTTGATTTTTTAAAAAAATCCTCGATTTAAATCAAAATTATTTATGTATATATTTTTACATTATGTTTCATTCAAATGTAATTTTATTAGCTATAATGGCTTTATCTAGATTGTAAAGTAAAAGATAAAGTAGGAGGGGACTTCTATCATTGCAATATCATATTTTATCTATCACTGCGATTAGTAAGAGTTTTGTTGACATAGGATAAAAAAAATCATGGTTTCATGTATTTAATATATAATTTATCATATGTAAATACTAATAGTGCAATGAAAACTTTATCATTAATCGTAATAATAATTTAATCATAATTTAAATTATTGCCTTTGAAATTTTTAACTTGTTAATGTTTAAAAAAATAAAAATTCGCGAATCTCCCAGATTATGATCCTAGGGAAATTCATAAGCGCCCTGTTCTTGTGGCCTTACAACAGCCAGCTAGCTATTCCACACCCTCCATTCTTGACCTTCCTTCTTGGAAACTGATGTAATTACCGAACATCTGACTTTTCGGGAAAGTCGATATGCAACCCCCCCCCTCCAACTTACCAACGTCTCTCTATTCAGACCCCCATCCCATGAATGCGTCAGAATCGGAGATGTACATGTAGGGGTCTTCATTCCCCAATTTCGGACAATTCGAGGTTGTAAATCAAGCACCATTTATCGTTCCGAAAACGGGGGAAAAACTCCGTGCAGTGCTGGAAAAATAACCTGCGCCTGCTCAGGGGTACGTCACTGCCCGAATGAGACGGCTAAGGTCGGACGTAATATTTCGTCACTGCCCGGATGAGACAGTCAGGGCTCGACGTAATATTTCGTCACTGCCGTTGAAAGGGTTAATAAACTTTAACAACGTGTAAAACAAAGTTATCAGCATGCCTCAACTCTCGGCTAAATTTACCGTAAGCAGATCGGTGAGCTGGAAGGGTACAGAGAAGCAGAGTACTGTAATGGAAGTGAATCCGTTCTTCAAAAATCCCCACGATGCTTATATCTGGTTAAATCTCGGTTCACTGATGTTCCTTCTTCTCCCGGCTCACCGATGTTTCTTCTGTCTGTTCCCTGATGTTTCTTCTCGCTCAGGTGCAGTTATGATGTCGGCTCCTGACCGCCAATTATTTAACCTACCCGAAGCAATTCATTTGCTTCGAGTAAGGAATTGTTCCAAGCCGGAACAAAAAAATATATCTCCCAAACGATTTTGCTTATTTTCTTCTTTAGCGAATTTTGAAAGATTTTTAAGCTATTCCGATGTAGCTATAATTTAAAATTTTGGAATTTTCAGTATACTTCTATACAGAAAATTGTTCCAAGCATCCCAGGTACCAGGGTTACCAAATAAATTTTGTCCTTTTTTGGCATGTGTACTATGGTATAGATCTTAGGTATAATACTTAGGTATAGTACTTAGTGTGATGAATTAAATTAATTCGCCCAATTAGTAAAATCGTACCCAGCGGAGCAGATGAAAGCTCAAGCCGTTAACGACCGGCGGACCAGCTCCCATTGTACTTGCAGGTAATGGCACACTCGGGAGAAAAGAGACGCCAGCCTGTCTCCAAAAGTGACACTTGGGCTGAATAAACCTTTCGCCACGGCGTGCCAGATTAATGACGCAGCACCGGGACATGCAAGAATTGTGGACATCTTGGCGCTTGCATTTCAGCAAATAAAAAGCCTAAAAAATAACATCACTTTTGAGGGGCCAATGGGAAGAGATACGAATTCTCTGGATGAAGCGCGAGGTTCGAAGTTGTGAGGAAATGATTTGGAGAGAGACAGTTAGCTATCTTCTCGAGGTGAGAGATCAACTCCGACCATCAAGGGTCGAAAAAGGCTATAACGTGGACTTGCGAAGTCAGCGGTCTTATTCTGAAGAAGAGAATTTTTAGCTTCAGTTAAGAAGCTTGGTTTTACTTTTGGAAGATATCTGAAGACGAGATCATCTATTCCGATCGTCCTGATTATATATACTTACCTCGCAGTCATCCGCTCTGCAGGAAAAGTTAATCGAGGGCCCTGTCGGACTCGATATTGTTTTGTAAAACGAACTCATCTGGCACCTCATCCTAACGGACTCAGTGACTATATCAGTGACTATCTGAGCCACCATTGATACTGTAACTTTATTACTGGGAATCAACATTGATTCCGTAACGTTATTCACTGGGCATCATCTCATCATTTTATCTTCAATTGTTTTGTAAATAAATTAACTCCTTTAATTTACTTGGCGGTGGCATTGGTTGATTCGATCGCTACCTCGATCAATACGCTACATTAGGCATAGATCTACACTGGTAAAATAAATTTAGAGAATTTGCATATTTTATCGAATTTCACGAAAAGAACTGAATTGGATGTAAAACCACTGCTTCTAGACAAAAATGCAAATCTTCTACGTCAAATACGTAAGCGTACACGTGTGTGTACTAGGGTTTTTGACCTCGAAAACCCGGGGAATTTTTTATGTAAACCCGGGGAATTAGTTAATATCTAATACAAGAAAATACTAATTATATTCCATAATTTAGAACCAAGACCGAATTTAACAAGTCGCACACGATACGGCTCTCAAACAAATGAATAAAAAAGCAATGAGATGGAGTGAGATGGAGATATATTGGCGGCGGCGTACGCCATAGCTCTATTTCACTCAAGTTTATGAGTTGGGGATTCCCAGCAGCACATGCGTTATGCCGTCTGAATTGCGCAATACTTCAGCTACACGACTATGCCTGCTTTCTATGGTTTGTGTTTGTTTAGTCTAGTTATATATCTCGTTGTGTTGTGTTCTCGCTGCTTTCTATTGCGTAGTTAAACAATATTCTGTGGACCGACACATATAGAAAGAGCTTTGCGTGCTATAGAAGGAAATTTTTTGTAACGTCCTAGAGTGACGCACTTGACTTGGATCTCTCACCTGACAACGAGATAGCATGCTGCTCTCGAAATTAATATTTAATTATATATTTTTATGTAAATAGTAAATAAACTTAGTTTAGATAGCTCTCCCACTCTCGAATTTAACTGGACTCTTCGATTATTTGGAACTGCTCTGATTTGAAATTTCTTCGACCTTTTGTTTCTTGAATATACACGTTGGATTTCGATCGGCTTCAAATATTATCATTTTTGCAGATATTATTCTTTTATAAGGTATGTATTTATTTGTTTTAAAATAACTTTTAAATGTGGGTATACGCCACCGTATAATTAAGTGCATGTTTGCGCACTTTTCTGATACTGTGTAGCTTAGCTGTGGTAATTACAAATTTGAATTATTCGATTTTATTACAGTTTGAAATCCCTAAAATGAATATTTTTGAGGACGTAAGCTCGAAGCGCAAATCAGGAGTATGGAAACATTTTCTGTTTAACAAACCACAAGAAACAGCAAAATGCAATATTTGTTCATCAATCCTAAAGGCTTCGGGTTCAAGTACAAAAAGTTTGATAAACCACATGAAGACAAAAAATCAAATTGAAGTATTAACATGTTCTAAATTTGGTGATGACGACGAGCCCAAATTGAAATCTCGAAAAATTTATGAGTGTTTCACAAAAAAATACAATCTGTTGAAGAGGTTATAGCAAAATTAGTTGCTGTAGATGGTATGACATTTCATCAGCTTGCCAATAGTTCATTGATTAAACGAGCTTTTAAAGCATCAAGTGTGATCCTTCCTAGTAGTCCTAGCCAAACAAAAATTTTATTTATGAAACATTTTCAAACTGTGCATAGCAAAATCATTAAAAAATCAAAGAAATCAAAGAGGACAATGGTCCGTTTTCAATTAGTTTCTATGAAACCACATCAATACGAAACCGTAGATTTTTCAACCTGAATATACACTATTCCACCGGCTTCCAATCTCTTGGTCAAATTAGAGTTATGGGAAGCGTAAATGCAGAAAGAATAATTCAGATTGTAAAAGAAAGGCTCAGCGAGTATGATATTTCATTGGATAATGATGTGGTAGCTTCAATCACTGATGGTGCAAGCATAATGTTTAAGTATGGCCGTTATACTAGCCCATTCCATATTGTTTGCATGGCACAGGCTATTCATTTGGTAGTCTGTGATGTTCTGTATAAAAGTTCAGAACTTAGATCAGAAGAACAGACTGAACAAGAAAATGAGCAAACTGAAGAATGTGACTCTGTCTATGAAGATGAAAATGAGGATTCTGTTGCAGAACCCACCGAGTACTAGGACAACCAAACAATATTTATTCCTGAGCTTCAGAAGATTGTTGTAAAAGTCAGGAAAATGGTCTAAATGTTCCGAAAGTCCCCTGTTCGTAATGATACAAATCTGCAACCACAGACTTTGGAAACCTTTGATAAAGAGAATAATCTTATGCTGGACTGTAAAATCCAATGGAATTCTCTTTTTAAAATGCTGCAACATTTTTATGAGATGAGGAAAGAAGTAAAAATTGCAATGCTTCAACTACATTATCAATTCGATCTCAATAATCAGGAATTAGACAAGATTAAAGAATTATGTGATGCGCTTACTCCCCTTGAAGTCGCAGTGCAATATTTATATAAAGAAGATGCCGATCTTACTCTCTCTGAAAAAGTATTAGCATTTACAGTGCATAAGCTAAGAAATCTAAATACTCCTATCGCGAATGCTCTACTTCAAAAATTTGAAATTCGATTCAAAGAGCGTCGAAACCCAGAGCTGCCTCATCTCATTAAATTTTTGAAAAAACCCGATTTCGTCAATGAATCATATGATCAGTCTGGTAGTAAAATTTTTAAAAACTAAATATTTTGGTCTGGCAACAACCTCAATAAAACGACTATTCAACGTAAATGATAATGGCTCAGAGTCTGAACCAGAAATAGCAGTTGAGGTGAGAGTTAAAGATGGAATTGAAGGTGATGCTACGAGTAATGGTGCTTGTACTAAACAGATGTCCCTATCTGATGAGCTTAGTATGTTTCTACAGGAGAATGATAATAAGGAAAATCATAAAAATAAAAATCTGGTGCATATATCCTAAGAAAAGAAATTGAGTTGTTTCGGGTAACAAAAAGCCGACCTGAAATGCTAGATGAACTTTACAGGTCTTTAACAACAATTCCACCAACTTCGGTGGAAGCAGAACGAGCATTTTCTGTAATGGGTCTCTCTGCTGATAAACTCAGAAGCCGACTCAATGATGATACGTTGAGTGCAATGATGGTGTTAAGGCAGTTTTATAAAAAATGAGGTATTTGTACCACTTTTATTTATGTTATACATATATGTATATGTTAATTAACATTAAATTTATTTACTGTTATTTTTTATATTTGAAATTCTGAAATAAATTAAATGCCTCTAATAAACTATTTATTATTTTAGTTCTTTGCTATTGACCCCCTGGAAGTAAACCCGGAAAAACCGGGGTTTTAAATTAAAAAAACCCGGTCAAACCCGAAACCCGGGTTTAAAAAAAAATTGCTCAAAATCGAAAACCCTAGTGTGTAGGCGGAGCCAGTAGAAAAACAGGCATTATAAGCGCGCGTAAGTTAAGACGCATTTCGTTCGCTAGCACACCTCGGCGAATTTCTTGGTGTAATTTTGCAGCAGTCGGTTAATTTCAAATTGTAACAGTAAAAATGAGTAACCACCAACGTTTAGATGATGGAATGAGGTGGCGAATTGTGGGGAGGCTAGAAGCAGGCCAATCTCGAGTCCGAATTTGTAGAGAGTTCAATTTAACGTCCAGCGTCGTGTGTAACTTATGGAAACAGTTCCAGGATACTGGTTCCATCTGAGAAAGCCTGGGAAAGGTCGTCCAAGAGCCACGACGGCCAGAGAAGATCGCCATTTGTCAATTATAGCGAGGCGTAACAGGAGTGCTACAGCTTCTCAGCTCTCTCGTGTCTTGTATGCAGCCACAGGAACCCGTATCATTTGTGACTGTTTCCAAAAGACTTCATGAGAGAGGGTTGTTTGCAAGAAGACCTGCTGTTTGCGTTCCGCTCACTTCTACGATCAGGAGAATCCGTTTATCATGGTGCAGAGAGCATAGAGATTGGAGTATGGATCAATGGGCGACCGTTCTCTTCAGTGATGAGTCCCGGTTCAGCCTAAACACCGATTCTCGCCGTACGTTCATATGGAGAGAACCATGGACCCGCTACCTACCGTCCAATGTCCACGAAATCGACCATTATGGAGGAGGAGGTTTAATGGTCTGGTCAGGCATCATGTTGGATGGCTGCACACTTTTCCATGTCTTTGAAAGATGCACTGTGACTGGTGTGAGGTATGGAGATGAGGTCTTGGAGCCCTATGTTCGCCTTTTCAGGGATGCAGTTGGCCCTGAGTTATTTTTAATGGACGATAATGCGAGGCCATATAGAGCTCTTCTGGTCAACGAATTTCTAGAGAGTAAGGATATTCGCCTGATGGATTGGCCAGCCAGATCTCCATACCTTAACCCTATAGAGCATGTCTGGGACGCTCTGGGGAGGGCAATTGCAACTCGCAACCCCCCTCCGAGAACCATCCAGGGAATGAATACAGCGTTGCTGAACGAGTAGGACCAATTGCCACAGGAAATGATAAACTGCCTTATTTCAAGTATGAAATCACGCTGCGAGACCTGTATATCTCTTAGAGGGGACCATACTCCCTATTAACCCATTTTTTTTGTTTATTCTGCAACCGCTGTTTCATACCTTCCGACTCCAACGAGTGTTACGCACGATCATGCGTGTGTATTACAATTATTGAATGGTTATTTGTTTTGTATTGTATCAATGTATGTACATATCAAATTTCATTAAAATTGGTACAGTAGTTCTAGAGATAATCGACCAAGTCTGCAAATTCTCTTAATTTCTTGCACCAGTGTATATGCCAGGTCCATGTCGCTGGCCCGGCACTTTTGGAATTTCGAGTTGAAACTTTCACAAAAATTAGTACCTAATTAGTACCAATTAGTACCAAAATATTAGAATTAGTACCTATCAGGATCACGAGTTATAGCGTATTCGATTTTTCCGGGCCAGCGACAATCATGTTGCTTCCGACACAGACGCTTTGGAATTTCGAGTTGAAACTTTCACAAAAATTAGTACCTAATTAGTACTAATTAGTACCAAAATATTAGAATTAGTACCCAGCAGGTTCACGAGATATAGCGTGTCCGATTCTGCCGGGCTACCATGTCGCTGGCCCGGCACTTTTGGAATTTCGAGTTGAAACTTTCACAAAAATTAGTACCAAAATATTAGAATTAGTACCCATCAGGATCACGAGTTATAGCGTATTCGATTCTTCCGGGCCAGCGACAAGCCCCATCAAAGAGTAGTGGAGAATTCATTCTGACTCCAGCGACATATGTAACAAAATTAATACGATATAAATTGCAAAAAGTTCAGACTATGTTTATTATATCTTAATTTCTGATGATTTGCAGTATCGTATTTTTACTCTTTTCCGATTTCAATGTTTCAAAGAAAAAACTAATGCCATTTATCACAAATGATTCATCAAAAGAGAAAATCTGAAGTTAACCGCAATAAACAGAACAAAAATAAAAAAACTCAGCAGACATAGAGTCGCACTGCGATGGAATGTGTTGGGATTCCATTTCGAAAACGGAAGTAAATGCATAAACAAGTAAATGTGCATATTGTGCGCATTCATATTATACACTTTAAAATGAAATACCCTATATAAGTGCTCCCCAACCTTTTAATCGCCGCGGACCGGTCAACGTTTGATAATTTTACCGCGGTCCGCTGAGGGGGGCTATGTCTGCAATTTTAATTCATAATCTTGAAATGTTTAATAAACAATAAACTAATTTAAAATAGATACAAGATTTCTATTGTTACAATTGTCCCGACTCACTAACCTGAGAGAAATACACCACAGTAAATTAAATGGAAATAATTTAATGTTCCTTGGGCGGCTCGGTACTATTTGATCCATGGACCGGTACCGGTCCGCGGCCCGGGGGTTGGGGACCATTGCCCTATATGATGAATTCTCAAATTAAAAAAAATATAAGGGCCTTAATATACTGAGCCACAGCTGTGGCTCTGTATGTTAATGAAATAATTAACATATATTCACCAATTAGTTTCCAGTAGAAACAACAATAAAGGAATTTCTGTCGTAGCATACGGAAATACTGAACATTATAAAACACTTACCAATATATATCCTGCGGGTGAGGAGTTTTAGTAAATCAAAAACTTACTGAAATATCTCTTCAGCGTCAAAAACATAACAGCAAATATTTGATGCGCTAAATATATGAGTTTCAAATTTAAAGTCAATCTGTTCTCGTTTACTCCACTCCTGCAATTTTCAGGTTTTTTTCTCGGTAAACCGAGAGCGATCGAGGAACGAATTTGCAGACTCGAGAAAATAAGCATTATAAAACAATTTGCGAGCTACGTATAATAAAGTTTTGGCTATCGTATATTTACGTACAAGAGAACAGTCGTATGTTAACAGATTAATTACAATATTAAAGACAAATTTCTGAAAGAATAAAAAAACAGTAATGGGTTATAAATAATAAAATTATTTTAAAAAATTAAAAATAGTTCTACTATAAGATATAAAAGAGCTTACCTGATACAGGCGATAGACGAGGATTCTCAACGTCATCACACTTTTCAGTCTCTTTCAACAATCCCCATTCTTGCCCCAGTCTAGCTAGTTTGATTTTCTTAATAAACAAATAAACCGCTTTTGAAGTCAAAATTCCACCAACTTTTTCACTGATTTCATTGTAAACACTATCAGTGGTCGCAACTAAAACATCGTTTACGAATAATCGCGATTTTCTTTCTGAAATCAGTTCCAATAGCACTTCAGGACAAACTTTACTCTTTCTACCAGCACGCTTCATCTTTTACCACTTTCACATCATAAGTACAACAAGAACACTGATCTGGAAATTCGCCTTGTGTCATAAATGGTCGCCTTGTGTCATAAATGGTTTGGAATTTATACTTCTCATCCCTCCACAGCTGTAAATAAAAGGATCAACTAAACTGCGCATTTTGTACTACCAAGTGCAAACAACATTTTTCATCTCATCTGACCATCTATTGGAAATTTACGATTTCTTTTTCAATGGGCATTTTTATTTTATGTGGGTAGTGTTATTTTAAGATTACACCACCAGAAAAACTAAAAAAAGTACTGAATTTAAAACGCACTCTATGTTTAAAAAAATATCAATATAAAATATAAATATTATTTTTTTTTTTATTATAACAGCAAGAAGCTGTCTGGGTCATTTTTTCTCCTGGATCCGTAAGATATAGAACTGAAAATACAATCGTACTACCTTTAAAATTACAATTATTATTACTAATTACTACTATGAATTAAATGAGGAAATGATAGTCTAACGCCTGCTAACTCAGTTAACAGATGTTTAGAAATAATCTCCAGTTAAAAGTCGCTTAAACCTAGAGTTGCAGAAACTTCAATTAAAAAAAATTGTTATTAAATTAATAATACAGCTTTGAAATTATAATCCACCGTTAAATAGTTGCAAGAATCCCGATTGAAAGTTAATCGGCTGTTATGCGCCAGTTATTGTAAAGGACCTGGAGACAAGCTTTAAATCTTTATTAAATTTAATCAAGGCAGGCTGATAATGTTCATGAACAAATCAGCAAGAGCTTTCTAATAAATTTATTTGTAAAATCTCTATCAAAATAAAAAATAGTCGATTTTATGTTATAGTAATTCAATTCCACGGCGCGAAACAGTATTATAAACGGTTTAAGGTTAATATTAAAGTCAATTAAATTAAATATATGAAAAAGTTATTTTTCAATTGCAATATTAAAATTTTGATACAAAGGGGTTCAAACTGCTTGTCATAGGGACATGACAGTAGTGTTACGGCCAGGGACAGGAGCATGGAAAAGTACAAAATCAAATAAAATAATTGTTAAATGCAATAAAGAAACAGGGCAATAAAAGAGAAGGGAAGAGAGCCATAGACCGGAACGAAATTTTGAAATAGTGTTTGTAGCAATAAAATAGAAGATAAAAGTTGAAGAGAGTGAGTTGCAAGAAGAGAATAAAAGAAAATTTATGATGGCTATAAAACAGCCCACCCTACTTGAAGCCAAAGCATGGGAAAAAGTTAAAATTGAGGGAGAAATTATAAATTCCGCCCTCGACGCGCATTGGTAAAAGGGGATTGAGGAGAGGCAGCACGGACGAATGGCGATGGCATGATAATTTCCAGATAACCAATGGAAATTAAAAGGGGCGGAGACATTAGTAAGAAAATATATGAAATAAAAAATAGTGTGAAGGCAGAGAGATAACCTGAGAAGTGAGAGTCAGTGGTGTCAATGCATATAGACGTATGAGGAGAGAGCAAAAAAAGTTAGTGAACCGATGCTGACAGTGCCCAAGTGTCCCGTGCCGAGTGTCTGCAATAAGCGACGGAGCCGTATTCGAGTGCAGTAAAAGTTTGGAGATAGAAGTTGTCGAGCGCCCAGTATCCCATGCCGAGTGTCTGCAATGAACGACGGAGCCGTATTCCAGACAAGAAGATGCCCGAATTCCGTTTGATGATAAAGACGACGAATTCATCATTACGAGTGCCAGCTGCCCAGAGGGATTCAACCGTCATCTGCTGAGGTACCGACTTTGCGTTTCCCTTTTATATTGTATCATTGCTTCTCAGTGTGTAGTCATAATAATTAAGATAAGAGCGCGATGAGTAGAGTTTTTGAATATAAGATGTTGAGTAATAGACCGATAATTCGTACCAACAATTTAATATAATGTTTGCATATATATATGAATTAATTTAGTAGGAGTAAAATTGAAAATAATATGTATAGAGGCAGTATGAAATATTGTTATAATAAGTGAATGAATCAAACATAGGTGTCGTAAAGAATTAATTTAGTAGGAATGAAGTTATGAATAATGTGTAAATGCCGGAGGAAATATTGAGTAATATTGGAGTGTATTATTTATGTGTGTTAATATTCAATAAATTGATTTGTCAATATAACCAGAGTTAATTTCCATTATTTGGGAAGCACATCAATGTACTAGCCACAATCATGAACCAATAAGTTACTAAATCAAAATCATAATTAATAAATATAATTAATATAAGAATAATATAATAACTCTCCTTCCCAATCATTTAAAATAATTTAAACAATCACGGTTACACTGCTCCGACATTTCACCTACAATTTTGGGGCTTAGGGCTATTTCTCTTTCTAGATAAGGCCCACCAACGCCACCGTTTTTTCACTGTTCAATCTGAAAGCAAATAAATTAATTAACGATTTCAAAAAGTTAATAAACGATTCCTAATAAATTAGATCCCTATTCCCAAATTTCTGAAAAATTAATATACGAGTTATATCAATATATAGTGGTGTGATGATGATTAATTTTGTACAAATTGTTTTATAAAAGTGACTGGCATCTAATTGGCATGCCTATAGGAAACATTCATTAAAACCAATGTGAAATAAAATTAACTTACCTTGTCTTTGTGTCTTTCACTGTTAAATACTCGTTCGAGGTTTAAAAGATCTTTGACTGCCTTACGCCATTCGTTTGCTGTGAGTTGCATACACTCGGCAAGCGAAATTGTAGCCTCGGGTTTAGAAGCGACATGATTGTAGCTGGCCCGGCAGTATCGAATACGCTACAACTCGTGATCCTCACGGGTACTAATTCTAATATTTTGGTACTAATTGGGTACTAATTTTTTTGAAAATTTCAACTCGAAATTCCAAAAGTGCTGGGCCAGCGACATGGTAACTCGGCAGGTTCGGACACACTATAACTCGCGATCCTGATGGGTACTATTTCTAATATTTTGGGAATAATTAGTACTAATTAGGTACTAATTTTTTTGAAAGTTTCAACTCGAAATTCCGAAGCGTCTGGCCTTGGAGCGACATAATTTTTACTGGCCCGGCACATTCGAATACGCTATAACTCGTTATCCTGATGGGTACTAATTCTAATATTTTGGTACTAATTGGGTACTAATTTTTGTGAAAGTTTCAACTCGAAATTCCAAAAATGCCGGGCTACCATGTCGCTGGCCCAGCAGAATCGGACACGCTATAACTCGCGATCCTAATGGGTACTAATTCTAATATTTTGGTACTAATTAGTACTAATTAGGTGCTAATTTTTGTGAAAGTTTCAACTCGAAATTCCAAAGCGTCTGGCTCGGAAGCGACATGATTGTCCCTGGCTCGGAAGAATCGAATACGCTATAACTCGTGATCCTGATGGGTACTAATTCTAATATTTTGGTACTAATTGGTACTAATCGGGTACTAATTTTTGTGAAAGTTTCAACTCGAAATTCCAAAAGTGCCGGGCCAGCGACATGGTAGCCCGGCAGAATCGGACACGGAATAACTCGTGATCCTGATGGGTACTAATTCTAATATTTTGGTACTAATTAGGTACTAATTATTGTGAAAGTTTCAACTCGAAATTCCAAAAGTGCCGGGCTACCATGTCGCTGGCCCGGCAGAATCGGACACGCTATAACTCGCGATCCTGATGGGTACTAACTCTAATATTTTGGTACTAATTAGTACAAATTAGGTACTAATTTTTGTGAAAGTTTCAACTCGAAATTCCAAAGCGTCTGGCTCGGAAGCGACCTGATTGTCGCTGGCCCGGAAGAATCGAATACGCTATAATTCGTGATCCTGATGGGTACTAATTCTAATATTTTGGTACTAATTGGTACTAATTTTTGTGAAAGTCAACTCGAAATTCCAAAAGTGCCGGGCCAGCGACATGGAACTGTATATACCTATCGTCCTGAGCGATAACTTTTGAATAGGTCAATGTTAGAGAATTCATCGCCACAAAAATAGTCTAGTAGAAGGACAAGTTCAATGGCCAGCCAAATGTCGCCATGGGAAAATGGTGAAACTTTAATATAAGGTTTTCGAAATGATTTAAAGATTGAGGTTTTTAACAAATGTTTCGAGTTGGGTGTCTGTTTTTGCGTATTTTTTCCATTCTGAATCGACCGAGGCTAAAATCAAGTCAATAGATTCAACCAGTTTGCGTAATTAATTTAGAGTTGGAAAGATCCTTTTCACAACAATGTTTTTAACAACGTGTGTTAAATTCACCCCATGAACGTTTATTCGTTTCCAAAATATTGGCTTTTTTCATTATGTTTAGGTACTATAATTTCATGCATTAATGTACAAGGCGAGAGAATTGCGATTGATGCTCTGAGCATCAATCGCAAGTCTCACTTTAATAAAACAAAACTCTTTTATGCGATCCATTGTAGTCCTCTAGAGTAATACTATACTGAATCCCATGATTATTTTTGAAACTGTATTAATATTTCCTATTCTAGTGTTTGTTACTTGTATCTCTCAATAAATGAATAAAATTAGCAGTGGAGCCAGCATTTATTTGAACTTAAATTTAGCATGTTCCTGAAATGCATTCCTCTTTAATTTAATATTTAAATGACTGAAAAAAATAAAATTCTAACAAGATTGCCTCAAGATTCTAGTCGCATCCCCATGAGTGCCGTAAAAATAAAGATTGAGGATCCCTGTAAACCTATCGTTAGGAAGAAAGATTGTTAGGAAAAGATGGAAGCTGCTAAAACTTTTTTTCACGCCAACGCAATGATAAAACGCCAATTTCTGAAACCCCTCGTATCAGAGTAGCACGGGAATTCAGTCGCTTCCAGTGATACGTTGACCCGTCACTTAGTATTCAGGTGCGCCCTGTAGCGCATCAGCTGTCTGCTATCAAAAGTGTTTTATTGGAAAGCGACAGTATCGAATCCGGAAAAGTGCCGGTACTTTGTTTTAATTTCTACTGGAAGACTCTGTGCTCAAGATATAGCTAATGCGTTACGCCGATAGTTTTTGATAGTGCATTTTCGCTCGGAGATATTTTCCGTTTTTATGCGAAAGGCGAGAAATAAGTTATGCAGGTGACTTAGTGTTGAAAGGATTTCCTCTGATGCGAATGGGAAGTGTTCGTAATGAGGAAATACTTGCAGACGTTTCTTACAGTTCTTTTCCCATATCTTTGGTGTAATGGGAATCTACCATTATTGGGAGATTCAAAACGGGGCTGCAACTTTACATTTTTTTTAATAATCGAGAGAAATTTAACTGTGAAATTCAAAAGGAATCATTTAGATTCATTTATCTTCGGCAAATTCGATTTATTGCACAAGTTACCTAAAAGAGTCTAATAATGACATTCTCCTCTGCAAAGAAGATAGAATTCAGGAAGGTGAAATAAATTTGCTCTCGCTCTATAATTAGGTAGTGGTTTAGGGAAACAGTGAAAGACAGCTAAGATTTTGCATCATAATAATTATAAAAATAATTACAGGGTGATAATTTGTGTGCCAGAGGTCTTATTTCAAAACTTGAAAATTGAACGAAAGTTTTTTTTCCATTTGTATTTGTACATTTTGTTAGCAAATTACTCACTAAAAGATGTTAATTTTGTGATGATTTAATATAAACAAAGCTTTTTAGAGTAAACCCGCAAGCTATTTAAATAACTCAGTGTTTGTTTGTGACAAAAAATACATATATTTGCATAGATATTTACCGAAAACCAAATCTCAGTTATCAGCTATCAGATTTTTCCTTAATTCCTAAACGCTATGAAGTACATATCAATGATCACATGATATTAATAGCTTAATAACGAATGCATAGTAAAAATTGGCATTAAGATAATTTGATTGGATCTAAATTATTAATGTAATGTGGAAGTTATTCGGTAATCTATTAAGCGATATGCAAATAAAGTCAATTTTACTGAAATCTTAAAATATGTAACTTGTATCAATTTAAGATCTAATTTCTCAATGTAAGATGATTTCCATGATAAGTAAACAAACCGTATAAGTTTGCGTTAAAAATCATTTAAAGCCAAAACAAAGAAAATATGAATTTTTAAGTTTCGTCATATAATCCACAGTTTTTTTCCTTTTGCATATAACAGCAAGAGAAATCAATATATTCCATCAGTTTATTTGACATATGCCGATAAAAATGAGCTAATTTAAAGAGCAAAGAGCTTAACCTAAATACACTATATGCCATTACCAAGATATAGAAATTGAAAATGGAAAAATTGCAGTTATTTAGAAACGATTTCATTCATCAGTTTTATAATGTATGGACATTATAACAGCTCATGGATAATGAGCAACCCTGGATATGAATGCATACCGTTATTCACGAAGAGAAAAATTGCTCTCTTTAAGTTTTTGTAAAGAAAAAAGCTTACACAAAATACCTTAAAAATGATTGTGTAAATGTGTGCAGAGGAAAAATTCTTACGAAGATTCAAAAGATCTTATTACGAAATATGTTTAATTTATTTTGAAATCCTCGAATTTGTTTCGTAAACTTTCTTTTCGGATTTAAAATTCAAGACATGAATATATTCAAATGTGTTCTCTGACGAGACATTTTGTTTGAAAACATTTGATAACCAAAAAGAATAAAAAGACGAAAAAGAAAAAAAGAATAATAAAAGAAAATTAGAATAATAAAGGAAATAATAAAGGAAAAGTTTTAATTAGAATAATAATTTTATAATTAGAATAATAAAGGAAAAGAATAATAAAAGAATAATAAAAAAGAATAATAAAAGGACGAAAGAGCCATAAATTGAAAACTACGTCGTTAAACCTCAAAACAAATGACATTTAGACCGATGTATTTGAAAAAATTATGTCCATAAGGTAAGTTTTCTTTACATTACTCTTGCATTTTCTTTGCATTAAAGTTGTAAAAAGAAAGCCATAAAAAATGGAACCGCCCTCTTGGTTACTCCCGTCGCCAACTTGGCAATGGGAGACGTAACCAAGATGGCGGTTCCATCGCAGCGGGAAACATGAAATTAAATTTAACAAAATGAGATAGTATAAATTTCAACATGGAGAACTATATTTTCATTGAAAAATTATCAAGAAATTATAAAAATGAAGTTAAATAACGGCCGTTGAGGGAGGTAGCTGGTTAGAGAAGTTTCACTTTATTAAAAAAAATAATAAATACTTACCGGTTATTCACTTTTTTCCGTTTTGTTGTTTTTCCGTCGTAATTTTTTTGCTGGCCGGTGGTGCCTGGATTGTAAACTTCCTTAACAGCCCCAAGTAAGGAAGCGTACATTTTTCGGACATCATCTTGATGCAAGCGACGCCACATGAATTCGGAAAGATAAGAATTAAAGTGATCCTGAATTTTCGAACGCCACGTAAAGAACGCTTGATGTAATTCCACATCCCCTCGACCGTATTTGTATGAGATCCTGTGTCTGGATCCTTAAACGTCATGCTATGATTTACCTTCAGATGCACGAAACCCTCATCCTGAAGGCAATCATACGCCTTCCAGCAATCAGAGATGACAGTAGTTCCCGGACGCACATATTTTCTTAAAACATTCAGCAACACAACCTTTCCTCTGTTTTTAACCACTTTCACAAAACACTTATTCGTCCCTCTCTCAACACCCCCAAACACCCATTCCCCGTTATATCGTTTTCCCCGATTATATTTTCTTTTGGCAAATTTACTTTCATCAATTTCGACGACGATTCCTGGCCCACCAAGCATGACACTTTCGCGCACTATACTATCAACACAAGTCCCCCTACAAAAATTCTTCCATCAGTTACAGTGTTTTTGGATACCACCAATTCGTTTGTAATCCACGAACAGTGTGTTTTTTTATAACCATAAGTTCATTTTAAAACAGTAATTAAATCTAATTTACTCTCAGGAACCACTTCTAATCGATCTTTTAACGTGATGTTCCGCCCCACCACCCGAACACGACACATCCAAGAAAACCCATCATAAATATCTTTCTTTCAGTTAAAGCCATTGGTAAATTGGAATTACGACAATAATAAATATTAAAAAGTACTCGCGAGAACTGAGTGGGTGTCTACCCTATTTTTTAGATGCTAAACAGTGATTCTATATTTTTTGTGTATTAGCACTAAAATGCTATAGTTATCGCTTTGACAAATTTCCTGTTCTGTATTTTTTAAGTTCGTCAGTTACCAATAAAACAAGTAACATAGCGATGCCTTTGTGACATTTAACACCGAAACAAAAAATAATAAATTTAATAAATAAGACCTTGGGTCTTTGTGGATTTAAAATATCGAACTGAGTTTTATTTACGGTTTTTATTTATTTTATTTGCTATAGCGTCTTACAGTATTAATAAATATCTAGAGTTGCAGGCTCCTCGAGTCAGGAAGGAAACCTTTCCCATCAGTATTCAGTACAGGGGTGAATACTTCTATTATCAAATGAATTTTTACAGCTGTTGCTAATAAAATTAGTATTAGTTTTTATCAAGAACTAGTTGTTTGCCCGGTGTTACAAGTATTGGGGACATCTCAGTTTATCTAAGTCATTTTGGACATTTTATTTTCCACCCCTTCTCACATGCTGACGGGGCTGAACTTGGAAACGGCATGGAGAATGTCACCATTCATCTCAGAGACCCCAAAAACTATGGATTTGACACTAATATCAGTCATTTTCGATTATTTTTACATGCTCCCCCTTCCCAACCCGACCCTTAGGGGTGGCTTCCCCCCCCCCCCCCAATGGTATTTTTTTCCAGATTGTAAGTCATATGTGTACCAAGTTTGGTTGAAATTACTCCAGGTGCTCCAGAGTTATACTGGAACATGCATACATCCATACATCCACTTATATATAAGTCCAAATATACACACACACACATATATATATATATATATATATATATATATATATATATATATATATATATATATATATATATATATATATATATATAGATATAGGAGAAGGTGGGATTATGGACCCCCTTTTGTTTTTGGCTCACTGTGGTCATACCAAAGACTGATTTTCATACTTTGGGGCTCTTACCTCTTCCATAACTCATCATCTAAACATCCTTAAGTGGATTTGCCATTAAATCAAATTTTAAGATGTATACAATCACATAAGTGAAAAAAGTCAAAACTTACAGGTGACCGAAAGTGGAGGATAATATGGACCCCCACCTTTTTTCTCAAAAAACTCACTTATCTATTTATTAAACAGCTGGAAACAAAAAAGAGAAAAGTTTTCAAATGAAAAAGTGAAAGAAAGATAATATATTATTAAACAGCTGGATCATCAAATATTATCTATATTTAAAAAACTTAAATTTTAGCTACAAAAGTCGCAAATATAAGACTCAGCTTCGGCTCCGGTGCACACAGAATGAGTCCAGTGTAGACTCATCCCACAACGATTCCAAAATTCTCCTCATGTGTCATCTTTGAATGCACCTTCACAGAAGATGCACGATACTTCTTGCTGGTCTGGGCCATCTCTGTAATCATATGGGCTTGTATCCACCCAGAGGGATGAGCTCTTCAAATTGCTCCGGATGGGGCTCCATTCATAAGCTGATCCGTTAAGAGTTTACGAGGAAATATCATCATTGGTGGAAAATATGTTCCCCCAGCACTCATGCAGCAAACCACAGTTACCAGAGAACCACGTTCAGCTGTAGTCAGAGCTCCCACCTGACGTTTTCTCTTCAACCCGATGACTTGGGAAACTTTTGACTGAACCACACTTAAACCAGTCTCATCTACATTTAAGATTCTGGAAATGATTCCCAGAACACAAGCCTTCCAGCAAATAGAAATAACCCAGCCACCTGCTCACGTGTGAATCCTTCTGTACATGCATATGACGTCCCTGTAGGTTTTCTGATCGAAATTTGTCTGACGAGTGAGGAATCGGTTTAGCCAGTCTCTCCCTGCTGCTTCGTTTATGAAAGTGTGGGAGATATTATTGCGTTCAGCCAATTGGAACCGCAATTTCCTCACATCTTGTCAAGTGAGACTGTGAAATACTGACTCCATCTCTATTAAATAGGCCACTAACTCTTTTTCAGTGTAATCTGGTAAAACAGGCTTCCTCCCTAGTTTTTGTGCCAGGTGATGGCCGAATGGCTCGGGCACTGGCATTTGGTTCAGATCGTGTGGGTTCGAGTCCCACTGATGGCATGGATGTTTGTAGTCGTTCGGAATCAGCTTTAAACTGTAGGTCCCGGTCTAATTAGCCCTCGTATAACAAAAGTTGACCGTAGTGCTCCAAACCAAATCCAAACCCTAATTTTTGTAAAACCAAATCTGCTGCTGGCTTATCAACTTGTGAAGCCAATAATCTCAAAGTTATTCTTGATACATCAAACACTCTGGCAGCCTCCTTTAGTCCCATTTCTCCGCATCTTAGTTTCTGGATAGCCTCAACCACCTTCACTCTATCCCAACTTATTCTGCGCACTACAGCGTCTTAGCTAGCGGGAGATTTCTTCTCAACTTGATTTCTTAGCTTCCAGAATAACCGAGAAGGATTTCAAAACATGAAAATAAAATGTGTCACAAGGAAATCATCTGTGGAATCACATTTTCTCACAGAAACATTATTATTACATCATCGAAACCGGTTGTTGGTAATATGGACCCGGGTCCATAATACCAGCACCCATGGGGTCCATATTTCAAACATCGCCATCTTGGAAACAAACTCGTTTTTCACATTATGAATTACATCGGATTTAATTTCGAACTAGCTCAAAAGGAACTTCATGTCTTGTAGAATAAAGCACAGGAATCAGTTTTTACAAAACATAGTAGTAGATATGTAAAATATTCACTTTTACTTTCCTCAGAAAAAGTTTGAAAACTCGAAAAACAAACAATTGGCCACAGATCGTCATTCGTGAGTGAACTGGAGTCAATGACCTTCACTATCCATTGTAGTCACCTAGGGACTCTAGATCACAGCTATAATTAGTGGCTGCACCTGCGCATAGGGCAGATATTAAGGGGATCCATAATAAATGCAGGAGGGTCCATAATCCCCCCTTCTCTCTCTCTCTCTCTCTCTATATATATATATATATATATATATATAGATTAATTGGAGTTATTGGCCAAAGACAGATTTAGTCTGTATCACTGAACCTAGGATTTACTCATCCAATTATACTGTAAAATTTGGGATGCGTGAGTTATATGTGGGAAACGTGAAAAGAGGTTAATTTTTTTTGTGCTAAGGCGGCCGTATGAGTTGACGTCGTAGGTCTATCACAACATTGACTTATGGAAAATGAGTCTCACGGTATTTTTCTAACGACATATCAGCAAGCCTAATTATTTTCATGTATCTATTTAAATGTTTCCTGCTCTTGAAAATATACCTTTAAATTCTATTCACGTTTATTCAAAATTTCAATATTCCTATTATTTTGCATTAATATTTTCAAACACAATTTTATTATTTTAGCGACAGAACCAATGATTTACTCGCTTATAAAAAATAGATAACTGAATAGTATTAAAAAAAATAGGGGGTCGTTACATATATGTCTACGCTGATCGAAAAAATATATAATTAAAAAGACGTATTTGCTAATTTGTGATTAAAAAATGCGAAGAAGAAAATTTTCCACAAGAGATTGAAGATGCGAACTGACGTACTGCCTTTAACAAATCTTATCATCTGGCTGGTTACAGTAACCTAATGCTGAAGTTTTTCCAAGACAAACTGCCCTCGTCGAGCCAAAATAAATTAGAAAGACTTTAAAATCAAATGACTGATTTTGTATTGAAATGAATTAAAATTACTGAGCTAAAGAACAATACGGAGTGATGAATCCTGATATTCACCCTTTCCAATTATATTAATATTCATTCATTTAAATTATATTTTTATATACAGAAATAATCTTAATTTATTTGAGCATCAAAATTACAGAAATGATATCATCTGTAGGAAATGGTATTTTTAGCATAGATGACTGTTTTAACAAATATTATTTATTTCATGGAAATAATTGTAAGTACCTACGAAAATTATGTTAGATATTTTAAAGTCTACCTTATATTTAGATGCAAATCAATATTTTTTTAAAATTCGTTTTTTTCCTGTGACATTTTACGTTACTCACAAACATCTCAATTTGCTCGAGTCACGAAAAAAAAAAACCCTTTCCCGTCATTATTCAAATATCGAAGTGAATCCGTGTATGCTTCTGCAGTTGCACTTAAAATTCTGTCGCTGATCATTCATAAAACTGGGAATGACAAGAGAGAATTTGTTGCATTTATTAATCGGAGATTGGTTTTATCTGTATAACTGAACTTGAATTTTTCTCACCTAATTAGACAGTTGAAGGCGGATTTAAGACAATTTGGGAAGAGCTATCCGGTGAAAATTGAAGAGAAAAAGGTTCCGTGTTATATTTATGTTTACTGAGGCGACAGCGCATCTTAGATATCCACTGGCATCCGACCGTGACGCAAGACCGTTGAAACAAGCACGTGATGGCTCGTAATTAAAAAAAAATATGACATTAATCCATGTCAGGATAAAAACAAAAATCCTTATCATGGAATTAAGGATGACCGGAAAAATGTGTCAAAGTCAATGTACCGTGTCAATGGCGTCAAAAAGGAAGGAAGGAATGCACACGAGAGTTCTTCTCATTGCTGGCATATTTCCTCAAAAAACACCGCCTTCTTGTCCAGAAGACACGGGTTCAATCCTTGGGCCTGACTTCTTCCCATTAGCGGGATGCCGGAAAGCTTAGACCAGGGGTCGGCAACCTTTTTTTATTAGGAGGGCATATAACAGGGATGCGGGAGTCCAGCAGGCACCGTTGGATGAAGAGGAGGAGGGGGGGGGAGTTAAATTTAAACATGAAAATATTAGTGCGACATAAATTTTTAATACATAAATTCAAATTTTAATTTAAACAAAACAATCTTAAAATTGGTAATTAATACTATATTTGACATTGCAAATCTACGGCCAACTCTTTGTAATGTGGCACATAAGTTAAATTCTAATTCTCATGCATTGGTCCAAATGAGTGTCAGTGAGGCTTGATCGGTACTTTGATTTTAAGTATTCTATATTTGAAAACAAAGATTCACAAGCATATGTCGACTTGCAAAGAGAGTTCAATTTCAGAGCAGGAAAGAGAAGCCGACTCACAGCGAGAGAGAAAGGCTACTCAGTTTTTTTAAATTTTTACGGTTTTAGGATTTTTAAATTTATTTACTAAAATTATTCATTACAACTACAAACGTTTGTTATTCAAATATCTATAATTTAGATATGGGTACGGCGCTAATTTGAAATTGTTTCGTGGGCACCGAGTTGCCTACCCCTGGCTTAGAGGAATAATTATGAACCCTTAGTCAAACGTATTCGAAAAAATAAGCACCGGCGAAAATAAATAAATAAGTAAATAAAACATACTGTGCAAAAATCTTGTGTTGTTGACTTCGATATGTTGGAAGATTTAAGACAGTAATGTAATCAAAAGCGCAACGAAAGTTGTTGAGAAAAAGGTTTGGGTCCCTTGAAACGCTGGGAAATTTAGTTGGACGAACGCTAGCTTTGTGGTAAATAAATCAGAGTTTATTCCCGATCTTGACAGTCAGTTATTTCATCCATAAATGTGGCAGCTGTTTGAAATTTGTGAAGAGGTTTTATCCACGTATTCATAAGATATACTATTTACGATAAATTCCAGCGAATTACAGGGTTGTATTCAAATAATTTATACAAGTTGGACTTTTTTTTATTATTTAAAAATTCGTTCCATGATTTTGGTAACCAGTGTTATACGAAACGAAATAAATCATAAAAAGAAAGATAATTTTTTTATGTGTGTGAAAAAGATCAGATATCTTCTGTAAAACAGGTTCAGACAAATTTTATCCAGATATTCCAGGAATTAATGGAGGTTTAAGCTCATATCTTGTTTTTCATCTTATACAGTTATGCTGTTATTATTATTATTTTTTGCGAAATATGATTTCAAAAACATTCCCACAGAGCTTCCAGATCTTTACACGAAATATACTGACATGATATACTAAAACGATGTTTGATTTTAATCGAGAAATAAACACTGGCAACTTTAAAAAGAAGTAGATGGGAAAAATCTGATGGGAAAATGTCTCCAAATTTATGCGTTAGATAATGGTAATTCGAAAGTAGCGTGTCTTAAATATGAAGCGTTGAAAGTTCCCGACAGTAATCATAGATACCTTCTTTAGAACTAGAATAGATGTAATTACGCATGTCCAATTCTTTTCTTACGCCGAATACATTAAAGTACAATTTATAAGAAGTTGCATTATTTTTAACATGTTAAAGGAGATTTAGGCTAGGTACTGCTTATATGTTGTACATTTTAATATGGAATTCACACGAAGTTATATGCCCATATAGGTACTTTGAGAAGAGGACTTTTTTGTAAAAAATGAGATGTTCAAAACATTTCAGAGGAGAAAATATAAATAATTAAACATAATCTAAGACTTTATAAGAAGCCTTAAACATAACAGCTGATTACGCTGCTTTTAACGTAAAAGTTGAATAATTTTTTTATATATCTGACATATATTCGATGGTAGTCTTCATCCGTCTTTGAATTTTGGTCTTCAGCAACTTGAGCAGATATATTAACTTATATTTTTCTTCAGAAATTTTTTTGAGTTATCTCCTTCAGGATTAATTTTTACTTTGTCTTCACTAGCATTGAAGGATTTTGCTAAAACTCAACACCCTTCTTCCAGAGACAGTTTTGACACGATATATTTATAGTTCTATTTGATTCAGCTATTTTTCCTTAAAGAAATGTTGCAGATAGACAAATCAAATAGATAAGCAGTTCCAGTAACTCCTGGAAGGTATTGATAAGTGAAAACCTTTATAACAGCCGCAGTAAATTAATAACTGTGAGGAAACTTCCCCAGCGGCGTGAGAAAAAAATTTCCATGTTCACATCCGGAGTAACCAATAATTCCGGTTAACAAAGATAACCTCAGGTCATTATTTCCATTTAAGACCATAATGAGGGCTCTATTCTGTTTTCACTTGAAATTAACAGGGTGACGGTAAACAAAAAAATCCATATACCCTCGGACACAGATGTTAAAAATATATTTAAATTCTCTTATGTTTCGGCGCGTTTTACCCGGAGGGATAGTCGTGACAGGAAGGCAAATTTAACAGATAAGCATTATCCATTGAACCTGGGAGGTATGGATTAGCGAATGCCTAATGATATCTGTTGTCATTTTTGTACGCGAGGAGTTACGTCAGCGGCACTCCTTGCTCTGTTCGTTTTCCAATGTTCGTGTGCTAATGAATGACTGCTGTTAACACAAACTCGAAAATATTATCTCTATTGACGTCCAAAATCGGATTTCTTTTTACTCCGTAAATTGCCTCTAAGCGACAGCGATAAAAATCTACGGGATTCTTTCGGACACAGACATTGCCAATATATTTAAATTTTCGTATGGTTCGGCTCATTTTAAACGGAGTGCTCTTGACAGGAAAACAAATCAAATAGATAAACCTTTTCAATAGTCCGCTGGGAAGTATAGATAAGGGAGACCTTATGACCACCGCTGTAAATTTACGTACTTCGAGTTTCCACGATGGTATACGAGGGGAAGAAATTGCCCCAGTCCGGAAAGTTAGCTCTTAGTTAATGCCGAACTCTCATTTCTTCTGTTTCTAACCAAATGACAGGTAAAACATGTTTCATAGGCATGGTGCTGCCCACTATTTTCTTTAACGACAATTGTTATGGAAAAGTGCATGGCATTACCCATTTTAAATGACGAACAAGTGATAGACCAAAGAGATAAAATACGTATATGAGATAAACGGTTTAAAAAAAAAGATATTTTCTTCGTTTATATTGAGTAAATAGCGGAGACTAGTGGCCGTTTAAGGTGTTTATTGAATCTCATAAAGGCATTCAAACTTTCCTTTCGTTCTTACACGATAAGCTGTAGAACGGCACTATTTGTAAAAAGTAGTCCTGATAAATTTTTGCGTATTTTTTTATAAACGTTATACCACAAATAGAAATTGTGGAACTTAAATGAATAAAACTTATATTGATGTTAACTTAACCTGCCAGAATTTTTTTCCGGTCAGTTCGAACGTGATATTCACCCTTTTTACTTTCGAAATGGTTGCGAGTAGGTAAAATATTTTTACTACCATTAAATGTAGCATGCGGCTATACACGAGAATACGTTGCGTTCTACTTTTGAGTTTCTAATGTATGAATCTCTTGTTGAATATACTGCAGGATATTAAAGCGACAACTTCAAAGAATTATAACACTTTATTATAAAGCTTACGAGTATTTCAAAAATTCTGCTGCTTTAGGCCACTGTACTGATCACATTCTCTAAAACCACGTTCATGTATATATTTCTTTTCAAACATTATAAACAAATATGTCATCTCGAGTCGATATCCTTTCACTGAACTTAAGTGTCCTTATCAACCTTAAAAATGAATCAAATGAAAAACGACGTATTAAATTATCAATTATACATTGTATTACAGATTAAAATAAATCATATAGTGGGCGATCTGTTTCGCGTAAAATAAATAATCCGTGCATCGCAAAAGAAAAGTACTATTAAAAAGTAGTTTGTCCAGTATAGTTTCGACACTATACTAAACGAGAGAAGCAAAACTGAAAATCTCTCTAGCTTTCAATGTTATTTAAATAAATCCTTATTAATGCTTTTGTGTGTGGTTCATTCGAAACCTCTGAATAGTTGATTTTTAATCGTAAACAACGTAATATTCGGATTAGACGTGTTTACCGGCTTTCCGTTCACACTCTTAAATTAATTCATGTGGATATTTATAAGAACACATTAAATTATTTTTATTAATTCTTATTAGTTATAATATGGAAATTACTTAATTTAGAATAGGGTTATTTTATGTTACTTGTATTTTGGGAAGTTTACATATCACTTCCTTTTTTCCTTATCCGAAACGAAATTTTTTAGCCATTTTCAACCATCTCATATTTATAAGAACACATTAAATTATTTTTATGAATTCCCCTTTGTTATAATATGGAAATTACTTAATGTAGACAAGGGTTGTGGTATGTTACTTGTATTTTATTACGTTTTATTTATCCAAAAATATGCACTAACACCTCAAAGCACATGTCAACGCAGCTGATTTTAGAGATCAATGAAACCGTCTGCACAATATCACCATTAACGTGTCTGGATTTTTTGCTGTAAATGGGAGACAGAAAACGTATGAAAGCAATACCTTTCAGCCAAATAACAACGATATTTCGGTGTACATACAGAGTATTAAGTTTATGGATCTTTTGTTATTCGTTTCCTACTTCATGTAAGCAAAATAATCCGGAAAATTGTGAATTTCATAAAAGTATTCCGAATAATTATTGTAATTCAATAAAACTAAAGAACTTTTACATCGTACAGTTGTTAGAACATTTACATTTAGTAATGCAGTTTTAATTGTATATATATATTGCAGAATACCTTTCGCAGTTAATTTGTATCTGAATATAGAATTTACTTCTGCATTTAACAAAAATAATACTTCCACAATCCAAAAATTAGAGTCACATTTAACACTTGGACAGAATGTGCAAATTTGGAAAGTGATTTGGACGGTTGTTTCACCCCTTAATTCGGCGATCCAACTCGTTACAGAGGTTCTCGATAGGTTTCAGGTCTGGGCTCTGGGCAGGCCAGTCCATTCGGTTAACCCATTGTCACCATACCAATCCATGGTGGACCTCGCAATATGACAGCTGGCGTTGTCGTCCTGGATATAATATGGGTCCAACCCGTAAAACTGCCACAACGTGGGAAGCCTACTGTCATCTAAAATAGTGCAGTAGGTGTCGGCGTTGAGCTTACCATTAATTGGGACCAACGGTCCCAGTCCATACCAGGAGAAACACCCCCAGACCATAATTCCACGTCCGACGAACTTTACTGTGGGCACAATGCATTCTTGGCAGGAGGCGTTCTCCCGGTAGACGCCAGACCCAGACCCTGCCATCCGAACGGTAGAGGGTGAACTTTGAATCATAGATCCAGAGAACCCGTTTCCACTGATCTACGGCCCACTTTCGACATGCTTTGCACCACATTAACCGAACAGCGCGATTGGACTTTGTGATCAAAGGCTTATGGGCGGCAGCACGACCATGAAAACCAAGCAGATGGCTTCCTCACGGATGGTATTCATCGAAACAACACTCCCGGATGCCTGTTGAATCTTCTGGAGAATTTGAGCCATCGGCTGGGTGCAGTTCTTCCGAATTTCTGTGGAAAGCACCCGTAGGTCTCTATCTCCAAGTTCCGTGGGTCTGTTGACTCTGGGCCCATTCCAACAATAACCGCTCACGTCCCACTTGAATCACATAAGCCACTTTTGATTTTGGGTAATTATGTCCCTTAAAGATCGGTAATTTCTGTGATACCTGACTATTACACCTTTCTCTAAATCAGATAACACTGCACTTCGTGGCATCTTGCATGCGACTAATGCCAATGTTGTTTCTTACACGATATTTAAAGGGGGAGGGCCTGACGTATATCAGGACCGCATATATCTTCATTTGCATGGGTGTCCAAATACTTATTGGTAGATAGTGTATGAACAAATGACATGTGCGTATACTTAAAGGAGGAAAAGAGAGAGTGATAAGAATTTACATTTCGCATAAAAAATTTAACCTAAGCTTCTTAAAAGTATTTCAAAACAGACAAGTAAAATGATTATTTCTATCATTAGTTTTCTTGGTATAAATTGCCGATGTACCACAGAATATCTAATAATACATGCAATGCTTTAACCATGATATAGATTCAGCATAAAGTTTCCAGGAAAGAGAGAAAAAAACAGGTAAATCATCTAAAGTGGAAATACACATTGTTCAGTTAGAGTAGAAGTTGTTTTTAGCTGAATGGCAGAATCTAACCCCTTTTACCACTCTGGGACATTGGGTGCCCAGGCCTCATAAAGCATAGCGAACGGTGGGAAAATACTGCCTTCGTCCAGTGATTGCTTAGTCTGTAAATTATTTTATTTTCCAACAGAAGTCCTTAGAAGGATTTTAAATTTTATATGTTGCGCTTAAAAGTGCGGGGAAATATTATGCTGTAAACAGCGAACATTTTGCAAAAGTTTGTGTCAAAGAAAAAAAAATCTTGATAAATACAAGAAGTTTTTGTTTATTTCATTTAGCTTTGATTATATCAGTAGATGAATGAATGATCAATGCTTTTTTATTTCACAAGTCAAAATGAATCATGGGAACCAAATCTGGAATTTACCACCGGTCAATCCATTTCAAATCACCAAGGGGGTGTTGCTCAACAACTTTAATTTCCTTAATTTTTTAAACAAGTTTCCTACATAGTATTATGGTTTTAACATAGTTTCATGCGTTGTATCATAGTTTTATGAGTTGTAAAAACATGATTAAGATTTTTTTGTACCTTAAGATTATTTTCAGGTAACCATTTTTAACCAGCAACACAGTCATTTTTTGGTAAAAAAACGTGTTTTACGGAAAATGTTGGAGATGCTTTATTTTTATACCTATCAAGATGAATCAAAACTAAAATGTTTAATATAAAATTGTCTACATTTTAAGTAATTAGAGAATTTTCATCAGACTTAAGGATCTAAGTCAAAAAAATGTCTAAAAACTTTAGAAATAAAAGATCAAACACCACATTTCGCTACCATTATTTTTTAGGCAGGAAATCAATCTCACCTTAAATGTTTCTTTCTTGCATATATCTCTCATAGGGCTACTTGTAAAAGTTTCGATCATGAAAACCTTTTACTTTTTTTTTGTTAGTACAGCTTATCAAAAATTGTGTTAAGCTTGTTTTGGGCAGTTTTCACTAATTGATATCCCGAAAGGGACTGAGCAAAAAATTCTGATAACCTAGGATAATAAACATCTTTGTAACATAAAGCTACCATATCAATATTTTTAGTGAGACCTATCTGGTGTTTGAATTACAGTTCATTAAAAATGCTTTTGAAAAAACTCTGTTTATTTCCATCCAGACCAGAGAAAGGAAGTTTAAACTTTCCTTTATATGATGCTTTCTATTTAAAAAAAATGATACAAGATTGTTCTTTGATCTTAAAATACTAAAACCTACATGAATAAATTGTAGCCCTTATGTTTTATTGAAATTATAGAAACAACAACATACAAAGTATTAAACATAGTAGTATGATTTTATGTTGCTAGTTCACATTAAAGTTATTTATAAAGATATGTGAATGTCTTTTCTTTTATTCGCATACATTTTAGCATTTTAAAATCTATTTACAGTATTAAACAGTGCAGAAATTTATTTGCATATCATTTCAGGGATACTGAATGTTCGTCCAGAAATAGTTGTAATGAAGCGCTTTCAAAAAAAATTAATATTCATATTTTAAGAGAAAATAAAAACTTTGAACGCTTTAATTCATTACATTTTGTGTTTAAAAAGTCGGGGACGTCTTTAATGCCGATGTAATTATAGGATATGGCGTTTGTCGGCAACGGTAGCCAATCTACAAAAGTTTTATGGGCCTAGAATGTGTGGGGTCTTTTAGATGATAGACGCAGATAAGCAAGGATGGCACCGTTCGAGACGTTATGTTACAATGGCCCTTTGTGGGTGATTGATTGGAGGGGAGCGGTTTGAAAACCACATGGTCTGGAGGTGTTGCGGGTGGTCAGACAACTGTTTGGATTATTGTGTAAGAGGGGCGTTTTTGATCAAGAAAGAGGGTAGAAAATGAGAGGTTTGTAGGTGTTGAAACTTAACAAATAAAAAGTCGAGAATTTCCTGAATGGCTAGTGAATTGGTTCCGGAGGCGGGAACGTTTAAGGAATTAAAATATGGGAAGTGAGTTTGAGAGAAAAAGGTCGGAGGCAGTCGGAGTCCAGGAGGCCTTGGCCTGGGTCGGCTGAAAAATAACCTGCCCCTGTTTGATTGCCCTAAAAGTCCGGTGGAATATTCCCGGAGCAAAAATAAAATTAAGGGGGTTTGATGCGACTGAGCTCGGCGGATCCTTCCCGAGAAAGAAAGCCTGTGTGGAGAGACGAATGATAGCTGATCCCGAATCCGAAATAAAGAGGGATAGCAGAAAAGATTACCTCTAGTCCGTCTACAGTGAAAGATAACCCCAGCGTGGAAGAGTCACCCATCAAACTAAAGAGAACATACAGAGTGCAAACTGAAGTCACGGAAAGAGTCCTCTACCAGAGTTATCACAGAACCCGAAAGTCGCTCTCAGCTGAAAGACGTGAGTGTTTTTATTTGATTTTGTTTAGTTCAGATCCCGTGTTTGCCTTTGATAGTTGGTGTGAGTTTTACGTATTTGAAAATATCGTGTATTTAATTTGGATAGGAGCTTTTAGAATTTTGTGTAGTTTGTATTTACGCTCCCTGAATCAGAAGTCAAACTAATTTGAACCCTGTTGATAGTGAACAGAGCAGTTTTGATGTTAATTAAAATTTGATGAGATGAGATGTAAATATTAGGACGATGTAAATAAAATAAGTTTTTTTTATTTTAAACCTTGTTTCGGTAGTTATTTATCTGCTGGGTGTTTAATGTGGAGCAAAGTTAATGTAGCAGATCCAACTGGTTTAAAAATTTTTCGTTAATTGCTAATTGCGTCCAGAGCCTTGGGTAACAAAATAAAATAATTATAACACAACGCACCCAAATACCCCTTGATAGATAATCTTTGTACTGCCACCAAATAATCATGCTCTATAATTAAAATGGACGAGCAATACGACAATAGTTGCCAGTTCAATCGGTGTCAATTTGCGTAGGAATTTAAGAAAGAGGTAAGAGAGGAACCCAGACACTGTCATCTTTTGATAATTTAAATGCAGTGTGGTCCTGATGGGTGAAAAAAGTGCACTGAAATGTCATTGTCCTCTGCACTTTTATCTTCAACTTTGACTATCCACCATTTATCATCATAAATGCATGCTATGCTGTCGTTATCGTCAAAGGATGATGCTTTTGTAAACTCAATTGAGGTTTTGAAATCATCAAATGTCTTGCTTTTCAAAGAAGTATAGTACCTAATTTGATTTTTACTTATAGGTACATACCGATGATAACCTTGAGTTCCCAAGATTGGTACACAGCATTCAAATCTTTTCTTTTTTTTAAGCAAAGATTCATTTTGTATAATTTTCTATGTCGAGACAGAAACATAATTTATCCCTAATATTTTCTCTGAACAAAACTGAAACATATTCGTATTTTGTGGTATTTTCCTATTTTTGAGTATTATGACTAAAGGGTCTTTGAGGACTGGCTTTTCTTACTTCCCGTTTCTTGGTTCCACCTATCCCATTGTAAGATTTTTTTCCCGTGTGATAATGAAAAAAAATCCATTCTGCTGCTATGCCAAAATCGCATTTGTGTTGGCAAACATTGATGAAATTCTTTTTGTTTTTGTACCGACAGCTTGCACCATCACTAAAGTAAATAATCTTCTGTATTCTAGATGCAACATTTCTCACCTCATTTACAACATATTCTTGAAATGTATACACAGTACATGGGGTTACAAGTAAAACACACTAAGTCAAAACTATCGTTTTCGGATTTTCAGATTTTCTTGACCAGAAGAAGGAGATGTTTCAGCTGGTGAAAACCACTAAGTCACATCTTTATTTATTTAATTTTTCTTCAAAGTTTTGTAATCACATTAAGTACTCTAGCCTAGTATAGATATTCCTCGACTTACGACCGAGATAGGGACCGAGACATTGGTTCAGTTGGTCGTAAGTCGATTTTCAAAAAATTATTTTTTGTATATGCACATACATATATTTCTTACTTTCATACGAAATTTAAAATACATTGTATTTAGAAGGCATAAATTATTCTTCGTCATCACTACTTATTACATATGTTAGTACAATCCGTTGGTTCAGAATTTGCGATGGAAGATACGTTGCAAATTTTTTTAACAAAGTTATCTAAGGTAGTTTGATCAGTTTGCGTCCTCTTTTCCTTGTAAATTGTCCGGTAGCAAGACAGATTTTCCTGAATACGACGATTTATACTTGTGAATATTTATTTATTTGGATTCATTGCCTCTAATTTTTGTAGTCCTTTATTAATATAATGAAAAGCTGAAGCCATTTCTGAAGCCAATGAAGGTTTATTTGATTTATTGTGTGGATATCGAAACTATGGCATCATACACTTTTATTATTGCGTCATACATTTTTATAGTATTGCAGAATATTGCATCATATTTTTAATAATTATGCAATACATATAGGTATGTACTGAACATTAGAGGAACAATATTTTTGAGAGAATTTTTTTTTATTTGTTTAAAAATTTCGGTCGTAAGTCGAGGAATACATGTAGTTTGTATAGATGGAACACATTAACCATCCTAAGGATAATAATATAAAATAAGCATATGAGAGCCAAGACTGGTTCGTAAAAAAAAAACGCCAGTGCTATAGCTTAATTTGATTTAATAATGTTAGTACCAAAGAAGTGTAAAGAAAAAAATCTTTGATCAGCGTTTTCTCAAAACCATGTTTTTTGACTTAAGTGTGTTTCACCTGTCACCGCACGAGTGGTTGTATCGTGTATAAGGTGGTCACTAATAATACAAATACTTTTGCAACAGATTTGATTATGTTTCTTAAAATAACAAAAAAAAAGGATGTAGTGTAGCTTGTGCAATGGTCAAATGAAAGCTTTGAATTTCATCTTGGACCGTAAAAGTACAATTCTCTGAGAAGTCCCCAATAACTAAACATTCGAAGTATGTAAGATTCGTATTCAGTTCTCTAAAAGCATTGAGCTTAGACCTTTGATGTAAAATGATGTGATTTTAATGAGATCAATTTTTCAGAAGAGTTTGTAGAAACTCATCACTAGGTAAGAGTTGTGTGATAAGATCAGCGCTATCTGTCTTCACCCACTGTTTGAAACTTATTTCATCAGGCAAGTTATCAATCTCATTCATTAAGACTTCCAAGAAGTGATTCTGGTCCCGGACATTCCAAGCACTTATTCAGCAAACAGGTTTTACTCTCAATGTCACACTAAAGGAAGTCTAATAAGTCCGGTAATTTGTGTTTAGTTTTGCCTCTTTTATCATCAGTTTAATATTCTGATGATATTTGCACACACAAACACTGTGAGTACCAGATGTTCCAGGTAGAACACATCATTTTGGCCGGAGAGCACAGAACATTGATCTATCAATTATAAGTTCTGCATATTTCTGTTTGTAAAGACTAAAAAAAAGATCATTTTAGTTTATCAAGACTGACCTTTTTTGTTCACATACCTTCACATTGTTAATTTTAACTGAGACACATTCTTTTTTTCCCGTACAGAGACGACTGTTCTCGTCACCTTGATAAAAGCCGATCACACAGTTGATGATAACTTCTTCGCTTATCTTGTGCCCACCTGGTCTTTTACAAAGATTTAGGAGGATACCTTGTTCCTTAACTGATTTTCTTGTTTGTCTTACAAGATACGCAGAAATGTCAAAAAATTTTTGATTCACCTGGTCTGAGATTTAATCTGGTAAGAGACTAAAAACTTTAATTTTTCATTTCTATTCACCAAGCTGCATTTTTCTTTTAGTTTGTCAATCAAAATTTCATTCTTACTTTGAGCTGCTTTAGAGCAGGTCTGGTTTTGCTGTCCCTCTAAATCTTCACAAAAAGATTCTTCCAATTTACTTTTTACTGCTGTTGCAATTTTATCTTTTTTTTTTTGTTTGTTCATAAAAAATTTTTTTGTTAATTTTTTTTGCTCTTCTGTTCATAAATCACTAGCTTCAATCACCTGTTTAGGAACTGATTTGTAATCCTCTTTATGACACTGTTCACCCATAGGCGTAACATCGGGGGGGGGGGGCACGTGACCCCCAAGTTAAATTCAAATAAATGAAAACGTTATTAGAAGTTCAGTTAAAATCGGAATGTTTTAGAAAACCTTTAAGAAAGTTGGTTTTTTCCTGCTTTTTCAAACTATGAAACTGTAGATTCCGATTATGTCTTTAGCCTTAAAATAGTTTTTAATAACGGTATGATCCATAACAAAAATTCACTGCTACATATTTTTTTTCATTTTATTTATATTATATTTATTTTTCTCCTTGTGTAATTTTTGAATACTACTCAAACATCAGTTCTATTGTTATTCAATTTTAAAAAATTACAAGATAAAAAGAATTTTTTATATACCATGTTTTTAAATTTTCTGTTGAATCATATAAACTTGACAATTCTATGTATTAATAAATACTTTTTAAAATTTTTTTAATGAATTATCCCATCAACTTGAAAGAACATGAAGTTAATTGGAAGTTAACTTGAATTTAACTTTTCGTCCCCGTCCCGGCCGATAGATGGCATCATCAGTATACAAAACAAAATTAACTGAAAATGAATTTAATGCAACTTAAAGATGGCTAAAAGTATTTAAAAAATGCATTATCATCGTGTTCTGAGCTTTTCTAAAAGTTTCAAATGTCTAGCTAGTCGGGAAGTTAGTTAAAAATCGATTGCAAGATTTGTACTGGACAAACATACACACAAACAAACAAGAAAGCAAGTTAATAAAAACATGGTAAAAATAATAATATTTCATATTTTAAGGACCGCCAGGCAGTCAATGCGCGGAGGAGGGCCCTAATTTAATTCAATTCATGCCCCCAAAGAAAAAAAAAGTTTGAAGCACGCTTCGCCTATGAGTTCATCAGTTATTTCACCCACAACACAATTTATGTTTTCAAGTTCATAATAGGAAATATTTACTGCAGGGTTAATATACTAAAACTCACAAAACAATAAAAAAAAGGAAAATAGCTTTAATCTAAATTTATTTGGAAAAAGGCATGTTATTCAATCAACAACAATAGCGATCAAGCGATCTCTTCCTGCGGCGGTCGAGCGGTCTAGCTGTATTACGCTATATTGCATCATCTCTGTCAGACAGAACGCGGTCTACCGTCTCTCGCCAGCTTTTGTCACGACGACAAGCGCTCCGGTTGTATAATTTTCCAGATATGTCGCGCGACCGCCCTTACCGCCTTCGGTAAAAATGAGTGATCAAACGGAATTTTTTATAGAAACTGTTCGTAAATGCATGTATTTGTTGGCAATTCACACGAACATTCTAAAAAATGTTTTAACCCCTAGCACACCGAGGAGTGAGGGTGAGAAGGGGATGACATGTGAAAATAATGGAAAACGACTGATATTACTGTCAAATCCATAGTTTTCGGTGTCTCTGAGATGAATAGTGACACCCTCGATGTCTTTTAAGTCCAAGATCAGCCCCAATCGACGTGGAGGGGGGGGGGGAGAAGGGGTGAAAAAAAATGTCCAAAATGACCGAGATAAACCGAGATGTCCCAAATACCCGGGCAACGCCTGGCAGACAAATAGTTATTAATAAAAAAAATTCAGGTAGTCTCTTCTAACGAAACTACCGCGGGTTATTAACGTAGGATTACTTATCGTTGCTTACCTCTTTTGTATGTACATATGTATTATCTATCTATCTATCTATCTATATACAGGGTGTAACGAAATTCTTGGGCAAAACTTTAAGGGGTGATAGGACACATCAAGACAAACAATATTATATAGGAAACTTAGGGTCCCAAACGTCTTCCAAAGGAGATAGACGCCATTAAAGTTTAGGGTCCGAAATTTCAAATGATCATAAAAAACGGGAAAATTTGTCGATTCGTTTGCTGTTTTCGCTAAAATTATTCTTTATGTCAAGATTTTCTGGAAAATAAATTTTAAAGATAAAGTTAAAAAAATGCCGATAGAGGGCACTTTCGACTTTGGAGTAACAAACAACTATTTTTTACTGTTATTTTTTGTATCAGATTAAATACTTTCAAAAGCTTAGACTTAAACTTAAATTTTGAGCTCAAAATCTGAATCGTTGGGGGTGGTTATGTCGCGAAAACTCAACAGTGTTCAGGAGGTGAAATTTGAACCCCCCTCCTCCCCTGTACGCAGTTCAGTTATTCACGATTTTGGATGCTCGGTCGTAGACCAGGCAGCAACTATTACCCACTAAACGTAAAATAAACGAGAGAGGGATGACAAAAAATAAAAAGAAAGTTATTCATAACAGACATGAGCAATTTCTCCTCGCAAAATACCCGATTATTCAAATCACCCGATTTGCATGCAAAGTGTAGTACACAAGGATTTAACTGTATGGTTCTAACTGTATGTAAGGATGTAAAGTGCTGTAAAAGCTTTGGTTGTCTGCATTCATCATGTTTTCGTTTTTGACGGCTGTAAGTATGACCAGCTACACTAGTCAAGAAATGGCCGATATCCATTTCATTTACGGCGTTGCAGATGGGAATGCCCTGGAGGCGCGGCGATTGTACGGGGAACGATTCCCTTCAAACGCTTGCCAAACCAAAAAACTTTCGAACGCTTGCATCGGCATCTCAGAGAAACCGGCTCGTTTTTCAGTGGGATGCACGACACTGGGCGTACCAGGAGTTCCAGGACACCGGAACTTGAAGAGCATGTGTTGCGTGAATTCGAGGAGCAATCGGAGACGAGCACGCGGACTGTAGCCAATGCCGCAAATGTGAGCCACATGGCGGTTTGGCGAGTATTGAGTGCAGAATGCCTTCGACCCTATCATGCGCTGCGTGTGCACGCCTTGAAAGCAACCGACCATCAGCCACGTGTCGATTTTTCACGATGGTTCCTCCAACGATTGGCTGTGCAACCAGACTTTGCCGCACATGTGCTGTTCACCGTTGAATGCAGTTTCAGTCGGGAAGGCATTTTCAATGCGCACAATGCACACAACTGGGCGTACACTAACTCACACGCTACCCGCCCTCATTCATATCAACACCGTTTCAGCGTCAATGTGTGGGCCGGAATTATCCACGATCATTTGATCGGGCCATATCTTCTGCCAAGGCGCCAGGACGGCGGAACGTATCTGGTATTCCTACAAGAGGTGCTTCCAGTTCTGCTGCAAAGTGTTCCAGCCAACAAAAAGGCTCGTATGTGGTTCCAACATGATGGAGCGCTTGCACATTTCAGCGCAAATGTGAGAAGTGCATTGGATACAGCATATCCAGGGCGATGGATTGGACGGGCCGGCACGCTCGCCTGACCTCTCCTGTCTAGACTTCGTTTCCTCTGGGGCCATATGAAGAGTCTTGTTTACGCAAGCCCTGTCGACTCCAACGAGGAACTGGTTGCGAGAATTGCCGTCGTAGCAGGCGATATGCGGGAGATGCCCGGGGTATTTGCTAATGTTCGAAAGTCCCTCCGCCGGCGGTGTGAGGCCTGCATCCTTGCTGGTGGGCACTCTTTCGAGCAGTTTTTGTGATTCCACAAGAAAATCATGCGTGTACCATTTTCTACGTGTCATCATTCATTCAATCTTCATTCATGCGCATGATGTGCGTACATCAAATTGTTTTTTTCTATTTCGAGAGGAGAAATTGTTCATGTCTAGTATTATGAATAAATTTTTTAATTTTGTCATCCCTCTCTAGTTTATTTTACGTCTAGGAGGTAGAAGTTGCTGCCTGGTCTACGACAGCAAGATCGGGAATAACTGAACTCTGTTCAGGAGGGAGGGATTTTCAAATTTCAACTCCTGAACACAATTCCGTTTGCGCTACTTAACCACCCCCAACGAATCAGATTTTGAGCTCAAAATTTAAGTTTATGGCTAAGCTTTTGAAAGCATTTAATGGGATAAAAAAAATAACGGTAAAAAATAGTTGTTCGTTACTCCAAATTCTAAAGCGCCCTGTATCGACATTTTTTTTACTTTATCTTTAAATTTATTTTTCAAGAAAAAACTGACAAAAAGAATAATTTTAGCTAAAACCGCTAACGAATTGACCCATTTTTCCGTTTTTTTATAATCATTTGAAATTTCGGACCCTAAACTTTAATGGCGTCTATCTCCTTTGGAAGACGTTTGGGACCCTAAGTTTCTTATATAATATTGTTTGTCTTGATGTGTACTATCACCCCTTAAAGTTTTGCCCAAGAGTTTCGTTACACCCTGTATATATATATATATTTATATATATATAAAAATTTTGACGCATCGATACTTTTCTGTTTAATTTGCCCAAGCGATAGACTGGGTTTGGCGCGCTGTCAAAATTATAACTCGCGAGGTCGGACGGACGGTTTTAGAGTCTGAAATTTTCCTTTCCAAAGGACCGTTATTGAGGAACGGAATCCTACGTTAAACATTAAATTACGTTTTATTTTGTGTTGACTTCTTTCTTCTGTCAAAATAATCAGCAAAGTGTTCGCGAATTTGAATTGCAGCATTGGCCGACTTTCGATTTGTCAATCCAGTTTCCACAAATGCACGTATAGGCCCGCACTCTTGAGATTCTGCGGCGGTCCATTCTCTACTATTATTTGACCTAACGTAACTGTGAAAACAGCAAGGTGCTTTTACAGTATAATCCGAATTTCCAACATCTGCTTCTATAGCTCCTAAAAATTGCCAGAGGAAAGCGTCAGACTGGACCGCTCCCACAAAGGTATCGCGTCCTGTGTGACGTCCCCATATCGCAGACCGCCGCGACAGATTGCTATCTGTGTGGCGGAGCCACAAGGGTGAAAAATTCAGGTCCGAACTTGAACGGAACATGTATCAACAAGTTAACCTCAGACAGTTTCATCTGTTATTCAAGTATGCTGCCATGCTCATTTCTTATAAGACATAAACTAATTTATTAATATCAGTATTGCTACATGTAATTAAACATAGTTAATTTTAATAATATTTTTAATCTAAATTTAAAATTATTTTTAATGGAAATGTTTATATTTTTTTATGATTTATTACTATTAAAGACATTTTGGATTCGTTTCACGTCATTAACAAGTTTAAGGGATAGATCTAACAAAACATTTATGTTTTTGTTGTTCAAACAAGACCAACGGGCTTTAATACCGAATGTGATAGTGACTAGTCTGAAAAAATTTGCACTTTTCTTTTCATAAATTTAATGCCATACCAGACTAAAAACAGTCAAATCTCACTCATAAAATTTATATGGTAGCTTTATATTACAAAAATATTTATTATCCTAAATTTTCAGAATTTTTTTCTCAGTCACTTTTGGGATATTAATTAGTGAAAACTGTCAAAAACCGGCTTAACATAGTTTTTAATAAGCTGTACAAAAAAAGGAAAGCTTGTTCAAGATTTAAATCTTTACAACAAGTAGCGCTATGAGAGATTTGTGCAAAAAAAGAATATTTAAGGTGAATCTCATTTCCTACCTAAAAAATAATGGTAGCGAAATGTGGTGCTTGACCTATTATTTCTATAGTTTTTAAACATTCTTTTGGCCTAGACCCTTAAGTCTAATGAATGATATCTAATTATCCAAAATGTAGATAATTTTGTGCTGAACATTTTTGATTCATCTTCGTAGGCATAAAATAAAGCAGCTACAACTTTTTTCGTAAAACATGTTTTTCACCAAAACACGACTGCGTAGCTCGTTAAAAATGGCCGGAGTCGTCAAGAACCGACGCCAGCCCCCCTAACCCTCTCAAATTCTACGGATCTTGCCCTATCACCTCAGATCTGTAAACAGTATAATTCTATTTTCTTTCTAAGACAAACTTTTTCATTTAAAAAAGGCTCATATGTAAGCCAGAAAACACGCACACTATGTGAAAACATAACTCATTCATAAACGTCCTTGTTTTGTGCCGTAAAAAATAACTCTTCAGAGGTTTTTAATGTATTGTATATAAGGATTTAAATAGAATTTAATTAAACTAATTATCGGATACGGTATATATATATAAATTTTTTCTTTTTCAATGCGGAGGCACTTGTCGCGAAGACATTCGCCTATAAATCACCGCAGTTTTACTGGCCATTTTATTATGGGGGTGCCATAATATACAGTGACTCCCAAAAGTGTTCGTACACTTACGATATTCAATGAAATAGGGGTCTATCCATTAATTAAAATGAATATTTCAGAATGGGTATTTAATAATAAGATCTATAATCTATTCTTAACAAAACTACATGAATTATTTTGAAAACATAGTAAAACTTTATTTTTAAGAAACCAGTAACCAAAAAGTAACAAAAACCTTATCTCACAAAAGTCATCGTACACTGAAATATTTTCAGATAAATTCATAATTAAAATTATCATCTGGTGCTTTATTTTTACTTTTGAATTGTGGGGGCATTTAAAATATCGTTTGGCTTTAATTTTTGCTTGCCTCCTCCGAAATATTCTATTTATTATCTAAAAATGGCTCGTAGTCGTAAAGAAACAACAAACAGCATTCGAAAATTGATTATTTTTCAGCATAGTAGTGGTAAATCAGTTCGGAATATTGCTAAATTACTTAATTTATCCCATTCTACTGTGCAGTATGTGATAAAACGCTTTAAGGAAGAAAATCGGATCGTAAACAAGGTAAGAAAAGGTCACCCAGCAAAGTTAACAAAACGTGATCAGAGATTTATAATTAGAAAATTTGTGAAAAATCCACGTTTGAGTGCTTTAAAAGTTTCTACAGAATTTAATGAAACATTTTCTACTTCAATTTCACCTGAAACTGTTCGACGAGTTCTCAGAGCAGCTGGATTACATGGGTGTTCTGCTCGTAGAAAATTTTCTGTGAGTGAGAAAAACGGCTTTCCTTCTAACTATCAATGATAAATAAGCCCCAAACGTATTGGAATAATGTCTTATTTGCCGATGAAAGCAAGTTGAACATTTTTGGTTACGATGGGTGTATAATTGTATGGAGAAAAACAAATGAGGAACTTAATCCCAAGAACTTAGTAGAAACAGTTAAGCATGGCGGTGGAGGTGTCCTTGTGTGGGGGTGCATGTCAGCATCAGGACTAGGTAATTTGGTATTTATTAATGGCATAATGAATCATGCTGTTTATATAAATATTTTAAGAGACAATTTAATATTATCAGCCCAAAATTTGGGTATTGGAAACAACTTTGTTTTTTATCAAGATAACAATCCTAAGCACACGGCTCTCAACGTTCGCCTCTGGTGTCTCTATAATTGTCCACAATTTTTGAAAACACCACCTAAATCGCCAATTTCAAACCATATTTTGAGAGAACTGGAGGTTCGAGTACGAAAACACGACATTCACACGAAAAGCGAACTAAAAACAATTATGATAGAAGAATGGAGGAACATTGATGCAGAAATTACAAAAGAACTAGTGCAATCTATTCCCAGACGTTTAAGAGCTGTTGTGGATGCTAAAGGATATCCTACTAAATATTAATTTAACGATAAATTAGAATATTTACTAATATGTAGAGATTTTTTACAAGTGTACGATGACTTTTGTGAGATAAAGTTTTTGTTGCTTTTTGATTACTGGTTTCTTAAAAATAAAGTTTTACTATGTTTTTAAAATATTTAATGTAGTTTTGTTAAAAATAGATTATAGATCTTATTATTAAATACCCATTCTGAAATATTCATTTTAATTAATGGATAGACCCCTATTTCATTGAAAATCGTAAGTGTACGAACACTTTTGGGAGCTACTGTATATATATATATATATATATATATATATATATATATATATATATATAGATATATACAGTATGCCCACTAAAGTTCCTTCCCACCCTCTTAACTTCGGAACGGCGGCTGCTATATTCATAAAAGTGGTGTCTAGGTATAATAAAGTAGCCATGCGCTACTGAATGAAACCACCTACCACGCCACCTGGTGGAAAACTGCGAAGTTAGCATTCCTATCTCGAAAACGGAACGAGATAGGGAAAAAAGTTATCTACAAAGTTGTAGAGCATCATCGATTTAGTAAGAAATACCTCGTGGACGTTAATGCGAAGAATAGAACGGTTAAAACGCGCATTTGTTTTTTCGTGATTTCCTACACTGTGACGTCACGAAACTTCAACGGAAGGAGAAATGATTATCTTTCGGGCAAAACACGACACCGCAATGTGCATAGTGATATATCGCTTGTGATACCTTATCAAAAGAACCGCGGTTCAAACCCCGAGGGTTGCATCCTTGTACTGATTGTCTTTATAAACAGAGTAGATAATATGTAGATCGTGTAAAATAGTGTCGCATCAACTCAACTTGTGCTTGGTGATCGAAATTTTTGCAGCATGCAAATACGTAAGAAATGTCACGCCTGTTCACCTGAGGCAGCTATAAAAGAGACCTCTTCTTGGGGTTGTAGCCTGTTGATGCTCTTGGTTATGGCTGAGTATTCCAAAGCTGAGTATTGTGAGATGGTTTTACTGTACGGTGAATGTGGACGCAACGCACGATCAGCAGCAAGGTTGTACCGAAAAAGTTTCAATGCAGGTTCGCATCCTTCTCATCAAACCATCCTAACTGTTATAAACTGTTTAAGGGAGACAGGCTGCGTTACTAGTCGACCTCGATCTGGCAAACCAGCTAAGGTAGGACGGAAGGTTCAATAGAATGAGGTATTAGCATACGCCCTCGCATATCCGAAATGCAGCACAAGAGAGATCAGTCAACACTGTGGTTTCTCCAAAAGTCAGGTGTGGAAAATCCTCAGCGAATTAGGCGCTTATCCATACCGACCAACGCCTCAACAGGTTTTAGTGGACGGGGATGCAGAGCAATGTTTTACCGACGTTCGACATCAAATGCGGTATACCATTAACGTTTAGTGTGCAATTTACAATAACGAGCTGACTCAGGGACCAAATAATTGGGTATGGCGGTTTCGAAGAGTAGCCTCCACGTTCGCCTGATCTGACTCCACTGAGCTTTTACTTGTGGGGATACCTGAAACAGCAGGTGTATGCGACCTCTCCACAAACATTGCAGGACCTTAAAAGCGCATTACGGACGCTTGTGCCAACGTGTCACGCTCTATGCTCCAACGTGACATTCAAACGAGGATCCAAATGGGCTTTGTAGCTGACGGTGAGAAGTTTGAACATCTCAAATAAAGGTATATTGTTATAACTAGTTGTTTATTTCTTTCTCAGATCGTTTTAACACGTCACAGTGTCGGAAATCACGAAACACAAATGCTCATTTTAACCGTTCTATTCTTCGTATTATTGTCCACAAGGTGTCTTTTCTTCTAAATCGATGATGCTCTACAACTTTGTTAATCACTTTTTTTCCATATCTCGTTCCGTTTTCGAGATAGGAATGCTAACTCCGCAGTTTTCCAACAGGTGGCGCGGTAGGTGGTTTCATTCAGTAGCGCATGGCTACTTTACTATACCTAGATACCACTTTTATGAATATAGCAGCAGCCGTTCCGAAGTTAAGAGGGTGGGAAGGGACTTTAGTGGGCATACTGTATACACACACACACACACACACACACACATATATATATATATATATATATATATATATCTATATATATACATATATATATATATATATATATATATATATATATATATATATATATATATATATATATATATATATATATATATATATATATATATATACATATATATATACAGTGATTTCCGCTTATAAGAATCACGTTTGTTATTACTGATTTTGATTCTTATAAGCGGTTGATTCTTATAGCCGAAATTTAGGTTTTTGGACAGGCACACACGCACACACCTATATATACATATATTAGATAATTTACCATAAAATAGACTTTAATTTATGTTAATTATCTTTTATTAAAATTAATTTTTATAATTTTAAAAATACAACTTAATTTTTAGATCTATAAGTAGATACACATGATTATAATAAGAGAAGAAAAAATCCAATATTTGTTTCAACATACCTGCTTAACAGTTTTAACGTTTCAACTACAGAAAGGGAGCAGGAAAAAGTTTTCCATGGTAGTTTGACGAAATGAAGTTTTCAGGAGGCTGTTTATACCTCTTTTAATACTAATAGTCTCAGTCGAAGATTCACCTTTTAGCTTACGTTTCGCGCTTTGATAACGTGCTGAATCTACTAATGTCACGTTTGTCTAAGTGATAGTAGACACTTCGCCGAAGATTTATGTGTTTGAGGATCCAGGAAGCCGGGACCAGGATGTTGGACGTGAGAAAAAAAGAGTCCCTATTTTTGTTTGTCAGTGGAGAAAAGTGAAATCGGACCCGGATGGGTAAAGATACCCCCGGGTCAAGCTAATAGGACAGTGTAGTCCTAAAGCGTTTAAGGAGAAACTATTATATTATGTCTAACAAAGAAAGGGATGAATTTTATGACTATATTCCATCCCATCTTATCAATCTTTCTTTTTTTTAAAAAAAAGAAAGAACTTCGTGCCTTTTGAGGGTTTAAGTGGCTTTTTTGGAAAAATGAAAGGTAAGTTAAGAGTGTAAACTGATTCTTAAAACCGGTGGATTGATTCTTTAAAGCGAAAATTTTAACATGGAAATAATACATTTGTTTTTGTTTTCGTGATATTGATTCTTATAAACGGTTGATTCTTATAACCACTGATCACTATAAGCGGTGGTTACTGTATATATATATATATATATATATATATATATATATACACTGCTGGCCACTGTAAATGCAACACCCTGATGGAAACATGCAAATAACATGAAATTTACAACATGCATTAGCGGAGGTGAGATATGCAAATGATTAGAATATCAGCGCAGACGCACATCATGCGCGCCTGTGGCGCCACTTCAAAGCGCTATTTAAGGCTTGGAGATTTCGACGATTTCAAGTTCGGCAATTGTGTTTTTTTTGTGGTTTTTTCAAAAAAACGATCAATTATGCCTCGTCGAAAACAGCGATCTTTTGATCAAGTATCTCGGAGCTTGATCTTTTGATCAAGTATCCGAGTTCGACAGAGGAAGGATAGTGGCCTACCGATATTGTGGATTATCTTTCAGGGAAATCGGTAGTCGTGTTGGACGAAACCAAACAACTGTAATGCGGATATGTGATCGTTGGATGCAGGAGGGTACGACGGACCGGCGTGTTCGATCGCATCCACCTCAGCGCACCACTTCACGTGATGACAGGCAAATTGTGCGCATGGCAGTGACGGATCGCTCAGTCACATCACGAACCATAGCACAGCACATGCAGTCTGTAACGCATCATCCAGTGTCTGCGCGTACCATTCGACGCCGTTTACAGCAGAGTGGTCTGTCCGCAAGATGTCCATTGCTTTGTCTACCCTTGACGCAGAACCACAGACGTCTCCGCCGCCAATGGTGCGATGACAGAAGGATGTGGACGGCAGAATGGAATGAAATTGTCTTTACTGACGATTCACGCTTCTGTCTGCAACACCACGATGGTCGCATTCAAGTCTGGAGACACCGTGAAGAGAGGATGCTGAACAGCTGCGTTATGCACCGTCACACTGGTCCTGCACCGGGTATTATGGTATGAGGCGGTATTGGATATCACTCTCGCACACCTCTAGTACGCATTGCCGGTACTTTAAACAGCCAGCGCTACATCTCCGAGGTGTTGGAGCCAGTTGTCCTTCCTTACCTCCAGGGCTTGCCTAAAGCCATATTCCAACAGGATAATGCGCGACCACACGTGGCACGCATTGTCCAACGGTTCTTCGTCAATCGCCAGATTGAATTGCTTCCCTGGCCGCCTCGCTCTCCGGATCTTTCGCCGATAGAAAACATGTGGTCCATGGTTGCTCTACGATTGACCCAGATTCCATACCCAGCTGCCACAGCAGATCAACTTTGGCAACGTGTGGAAGCTGCTTGGTCTGCTATACCCCAAGAACTCATCCAAAGTCTCTTTGAATCAATGCCGATGTGTGTGGCAGCGGTGATCTCCAACAATGGCGGCTTCTCTGGCTACTGATTTTGGCAGGAACCACACTTCACAGAAGTCTATAAATTTAATCATTTGATACTTGGTCAACATGTTATCTACAAAATAAATTTTGTTGTGATATCTCTTGTCTTTCTTGGTGTTGCAATTTGGGTGGCCAGTAGTGTATATATATATATATATATTAATATATATTAGGGTAGAGCGAAATTTTTTTATATTTTTTTCTTTCCTGTATCATCAATCATTAATCCATGGCCCAAGATGTAAAAGTGCAAAATTTCAACCTATTTTGAAAATATCTACAAGTGGCGCACTAGAATTTAACTTTTGCAAAGTAGTATAAAAAGGCGACATTTAAAAACGTGGTAATAAAACTCAATCATATATTTTTATTTTTATTTGTTACGCAAATTAAACATATTATATCAAAAAGCATTTAATCAATAGACTCCTTCTTAATAATGTTTAAGTATCATTTTCAGAAGTTTTTTGGACTTTGTTTTTCATGAAAATATTGAGATTTTGTCTCAAAAAGTGACAAGTCTTGCCTAGTTTTTATCTTGGTTCTTATATAACCGTCTCTTGCCTCTGAACCACAATCAGATATTGCAGCCTCAGTTACTAACTTTACACACCGTTCTACTGCCTGTGTGTGACAAGGGAACTTCTCAAAATACAGGACATTGTCTCTTGACGAAATCACAGTCTTTATTTCTGTATCACTGTATTTCATCGTCATTGGTGGTTCGGTAAAATTTTCTTTCCACCTATTTATGAAATCGTAATAATGTGATGCTCTGATCTGAAGTTCAGGAAGCTGAAACTTGCGTACTTTTTTCTGCCTTTGGTCTGCTGCCTTACTTTTAATATTCTCCGAAGAGCTACTTCTCTTATATGTAACTCCTCCTCTTGTAACATAGCTAGAAATAAATTTTGCTAGAATAAATCTAGAAATTCAACTATACTTTTTTGAATCGTAATTGCCTTATTCAAATCAAGTGAAAACTGTCCTATGTACTTAGAATATGGCTCAGAAATCAAAGAAATATGTTCTTCAGTCTTCCGATGTGATCCATTTTCTATTTTAGCCAGGACTATTATCTAGGATTATTATCCAGGTTTTATCTTTAGGGCCGTCAAAATAAAGCGAGGATATAGGTTGTTGGCCACTTAACCGTTGCAGGTTTTGGCGCACTTTTAGACGCTCGCGATGTAATTTATGTCGATCTATTTACTTTTGATGAGTTGTCACTTCTGATAATATTAAAATCATGCATTGCAGCATTTACTATGATTACTGCTGAGCGATCAGAAATCCCATTTCGATCACAAGCTGTTGCTAGATTTTGTAGCTTATGTCTCATTTGGATCGTTTCTTCCTGCTACTTTTTTGGTCGCTGGCAGAGTTTTTCAAATGGAAAATTCATCTGGGTTAATTTTAGTAGAAGACCTGTCAAAAGAGCATTCTAAGATTGGGGAAAACTGTGATGAGTTGATAAAACTAATATCTTCTCCGATGTGTTGTAAGATGGCTCAGTCCAGTAGTGCAGCATCCGTCTAACACTAAGTAAAATTGGCTTAAAGTGAAACCTTAACGTAAGTAATCTAGTCAGAACTGTTGGTAAATTATTATTATTAAAAATGTAATATAGGACAGTACACAAACCTGCAATAACAAATTTGTGACAAATTTTTTTATATATGACTGTCAATTGAGGTTAGAATGAAGTACTAAAAATGAGGGTTTTTTACCCTCTCATGTCGTGCGCCACCAGTCATGTCGTGTTATTGTATCAACAAATAATAATACAGGAATAAAGAAGAAGAAAAAAATAAAAATTCCCTTGTTTTCGCTCTACCCTAATTAATTAATATATATATATATATATATATATATATATATATATATATATATATATATATATATATGTGTGTGTGTGTGTGTGCGTGTATACATATGTATATATATTCATATACATGCATACACACACTCACCAAAAGAAAAGGCATATTCATATACCATATGGAGAAAAAGAGAGTAAGCGGGTATAGTATTAAAATCAATTGAAAAAAAATTCTTTCACAATGAATTTCAGACTTCCAGTATCTGAAAGGTTTAGTTTTTCTTTTGTTCTGTGTATCTGTCGCGCTGATAGCAAAACATATAACGCAAGAACTAAAAATAGGTTTATTTTATTTTATTTCTATCTTTCGTGGTCATGGGAAGACTGTTAAAGCGAGAGGCAGTGTCACCCTGAAGATAATTTAATATAAGATGTATATGACAGATGGATGGTGCAACAAATGATAAAATCCTGGTGTTTTTTTCTATAAAAAGGCACCACATGTCTGCGTTATCTAATCATACTAAGAAATGGAACGACAAAAATCAGATAAACTGTTAGACGCCGGTGCTACTCTGACCTTGTGGTAGGACTAGCATATTCCATATTTTTCTGTTGTTGTTTTTTCCATGCAGCATTCTCTGCCACCAGAAGTATGGAAATTTAAATTCTAAAAATAGACACTCTGGTATTTAATCTTGATTAATATGTTCATGCAACTACCCCGACATTTGTTAAAAGCTATGAATGCCATCATTAATATATAATGGCTATGAATTTACTAATTAGTATTCGTATTAATCATAGCCAAAGACTTCGACATTCTAGGTGGAGCACTGATTTGCAACCGTGATAGTTTAAGTTCTAGAAGCGGGGGCATTTCTACGTATTTAGGGCTGAACCAAAAATAGAATGTAATAATTTGTCCATTGGCGTATCAAAACAAATATTTAGACTGAAGGTGATTTAAAGTATCAATTTGACATTTTCAAAACAGTAACAGTTGTAACAGGAGCAAGCGGCTTCATTACAATTGTTTTCATGTCAGTAAAATAGTTAAAGATGTAGAGAAATATTTTGAACCATCTGTTTTCGTATACTTATCTCACATAAAATTTTATAGCGTAAAATAAAAATCTTGGATTAGAAAAATATATTTTTACTGTTTTCATTAATATTTATTTTAATAGTGGGCAAAATGTTTAGTGAAAATGGACTGACTCTCTCTGCTGTACTTATACACAGAAAACAAACTGCGATCTTTTATATCCTATCGCAGGTTTTTAGTCACATAAGTCGACAGAAATTATTGATCCACCATTAAACCCAGTTGTTTCGAAGGGGTAAAAAAAAGAAGAGTTAAGAATAATTAAATGGACTTTAAAATTTAATGCGACAACATTTTATCATACAGCTGCAGGTTGGATTGGTGACTATAGGCTATAAAGTAAAGAAAAATCTTTCATGAATGGAATTAGATGTAGTGAAAAGTTTTTGATGTAAGGAAAAACATATTCTGACTTTTGACTTATTTTGAGTAGGCAAGGTTTAGTTTCTGCTTTTGTTCTGTATTTTTTAACGCACTGTGAAATCAAAGAATGAGAAATAAGCTTATCCTAGGAAATCTGTGAATGCTGTATCGTCTATATGAAATTCACAAAGCATTTTGAAACAAAAAATATTAAATTATCTCTTTTTGGAAATGCGTTATAAATGAATGCTTCATTTTATACAACAGTAATTTCATTTCAAAAGAAATTCCGTAAAATAATGGTCTATAAAACAATTCTTTATACAGAAGTGTCTAGAAGAATTATGAATACAGAATAATAGAAAAGTGTAACTAAAATATAGCTTTCAAGTAAATATACAGTGTTGTTTATTTACTTAATATTATTTTAAACTCAGGCAAAATCGTTTTCTTTCGTGGCAGGAATTTGAAGTTTCTTAGAGGTCTGTTCGCTCCCTATTCCTCTCGTAATTTCTCAATTAATATAAAATCTAGACGGGAATCAGAAACTGTAAGAACTATCATTTTCTATGTCGAAAACCACTATTTCAAGATAAGGCGATAAACAGTTTAAACAGTTTGGAACTGTAATTTTATCAAAAGGCATTAAATTCCAATTGAATTCAATTTATTCCAAGCATCGGATTATCTGAAAGAACTGAAAAAATTCCAAGTAATTGCTTTTTCAGAAGAATTAGTTCAATTCAATCATTTGTTTTGTAGCATATGTACCTGACTGATGGGAGTGGGCCGCGGTATAAATAAACAAGCGTTGTACGTATAATTGAGGCGGTAAGTTTCAAAACTATCCTTATCTTTTACGAGTATTTTTCATAAATTGGAAAATACTTTCGCATATAACCACATATTTTCACATTAAATTTCTTACGAAAACAGAGTTTTGCGACATAAATCAGTTACATATACCTGCAGGAGTGCCGCCTTAATCAGAATCCAGTGCTAAACATTTAAAAAAAAATATTTAGATAAGGACAGTTTTGAAACTCAAAATCCTTATCATACTTTTGTTGGTTTCATATTTCTTCAGGCCCGTAGCTTTCCAACTTCTTAGACGACATTTTATTAATCTTAATACTTTACTTATGGAAGCAGTGTTGATTTGAAGAATTGACGTTACAGTCGTCTTTCACAGCAAGACTCTGCATTACAGCAGTTTGTCTTCAAAATATTTGTAAGTCATCACCAAGAATTTACTACGAAAAAGAGCATAGTTTCACAGCAAGATAAAAGACGATCGTTATCCCATCTTAGTTTTGGAGATCGAAAGTACCTTAGATGCTACAACTATGTGTATTCAGGCTTCTGATCACTAGAAGAGTGATTGGCTAAAAACAGGTGGTTAATATGGTGTCTAGAAGTTCCATTATTATAGTTTTTTTTCTATTTAATATATTCCTTAAAATTAATTCTTTAGGCCTTTGTATCAAATTAGATTTATAATATAAATCAATTTTTTCTCAAATTCATGATGAAAATTTTTTTCTCAAATTTTTTTAGTCTTTTTGGCTGGCTTGATAACTAGAAATCCCCTAAAATCTTGTTAACTAGAGTTTAGGGTTTAATTAGAATGATTATTCTTTGACATCATCACAATAAAATCACTCATAATTTCTTCTCAACAGTTGGCGTATGAAGATGGAACGAGGGTTGTGGATATCTTTTTTTATGGTAATATAAAAAATGTCTGTGGATTATCTGTAATTGTCTTTATTAAGCCTGATAAATATACAGTACATACCACTCCTTAAAAAATAAAATTTTTTCCTTCTAGAGCTCTTTGTTATATTTTTATCGAGTATTGAAGCCTCCGCTGTCTGTAGCAAAAAAACGTTTCCCTTTCCCACATGACCACAAGAATTGGATTGTATATGAATGAGAAAGAGTAATATGTCAGATTAATCAAGTTTTCAACCACACCATGCAGATGAAAAGGTGCTAGTATGGAGAAAACATCACAAAAGTATGGATTCTAAGTGCATTTCCACAACAATTCAAGCTGGTGAAAGCAATGTTTTGGTTTGAGGGGTTTTCCTAACATAAATTTGACCCTTTAATTCACGAGGAATGACGTCTGAATGCCAAAAGATATTTAAATATTGTCGCTGACCAAGTACATCCAGTTTATGTTAGTGGTTTACCCCACTGGAGATGGATACTTTTAGTAGGACAATGTTCCAATCCATAAAGTTCACATTGGTTGCCACAGATGATTTTCAGATTATGACGGAGAATCCACCATGTTTAGCAGACCTCCACAATCACGAGATCTTGATCCGATTTGAGCATTAGTGGTATGAGGTCGCAACAGGCATCAGACAGTTGGATCCAGAGCCATGAAATCTTAGAGACTTGGAAAGTGCTTAGATATGGTCTAAGATTCCTCAAGCCGCTTACCCAACATCTCATAGAGTTTACGCCAAAGAGAATAGCAGCCGTATTGAGAGCAAAATGTGGCCCAATGATATATGATTTGGTGGTCATAATAAATAGGCCACTTAGTGTATAATTCGTAAGATCAGGTATAAATTGGAATTTTCTTTTACTGTTTTTAGCGCTTATTTATATAATTTAGTTTATTAAATATCCCTTAATATTTAGTTATCTTAAAATGTCCACGTTCACTTTGTGACGAGGACTTTAGACAATGTCAAAGAAAATGTTTGTACTTGAACCAGTCCTTCGTTATTTCGCATTGTTCTATGTACATTATATCAGTGCAAAACTTCCGGGCCTGCATTATATTTATTGTAAAATGATTAAATGACAAATTCGGCTCAAAGTAATCCGTCTGTAATGTGAAATCATAAATTAACCTTCTTTCAGGCGATATTAAGTAAAACATTCCACTTGAAATATAGTAATGTGCAGAAATAAGCAATTCAACAATTAAAATTTCTGTTTGCTACATAGAAAAATATATTTTATGGATTTAACTAGCAAGCTAACGAATAATACTTTATTTCAAACATTCCATGTAGCATTTTCTCATAGAGCGGCTGTGTTAGCATTCTGGAAACATAAAATTCCACTCTTTGCAGTTTTAATTAATATTATAGTAGTAGTTGCTGCCGTGAAATTTAAATACTGTTGGATTTTAAGCATTAACTGGCAAGTAATCTAAATTTAAGTTACAACCAATAAAACACCACAAAATAAATTCAATTTAATTTTTAGACATTACACAGGTTACTTTTACTAAAATATTTAAAACTGTTAGTTGTTTCGTAATGCAGAATATTTTATATGCAAAACAAAATATCCCCGTGATCATGCCTTTTTTAATGCCTATATTCGGAAAATTTTCTATATTTTTATTCAACTTGTCCACTTTCCATTTGGGCAGCCCTCTAATATATATATATATATATATATATATATATATATATATATATATGGGGTGATTCTCCGATATTTTCTACCTTTGATATGTTGATTAGCAATTTTGAAGCCTAATATATGTATTAATGTAACATCTCGACATATATTACTGTTTTATTGATATATTTTCAAGAATGATAATTTATAGTTACACGTGAGAGACCCTTAAATGCCTCGATAGATAGATTGGATTCTTGCAGAATTCATTCAGTGAATAGAATCTTAAAATATATGGTCTAGAAATGTCACCACTTCAATATATATTTAAACTTAAGTGTCTGAGAGCTAACTGTAAGTTGAAACTTTGAACATTGAACTATCTTAGAGTGAATTGTTAGAAATAATTACGTTGAAAAGATATTTTGCTCATTTATTTATATAAGTATATTTAAAAAAACTATGCTGGTTTCATCTTTGTGTAATTAAATAAGCATAAATAATAATGATTTGAAATTCATATGATGTGTGATAAATTAATATTTAATCTAAGATAAATATTTATTGAAATATACTGCAAGGTGTGCTATGGAATTTATCATTAATGTTTTCTTTTGCAATAGTTAAATATTTGTATATGTTCTATTAAATTACCATATGTATCTATTGAGTTATTTACTTATATTTGAACATTTCAAATGGTATATATATATATATATATATATATATATATATATATATATATATATTAGAGGGCTGCCCAAATGGAAAGTGGACAAGTTGAATAAAAATAATACTTTTCTTGGAAATAACAAGAGATCACCATGAACTTTGTAACACAGGTCTCATCGTTTCTGCAGCAGGTCTACGCCTTTGCAGTAGAAAGATCGTGGTTGATTCTTGAGGAACTCCTGCACAGATTTCTTCACTTCGTCGTCCGAATGGAAACGTTTCCCCTGTAATGCTCTCTTAAGTGGCCCAAAGATGTTGATGTCACAGGGTCACAAATCCGGATGGGAGGACGTTGAGATCCTGCATGGCGTTCAGTATGACCTTCCTGAACCCATCGATTCCATAATCGCATGACAGTCGTTGGATTCCGACCAATGCGAGTAACAATATCGCGGAATGATAAACTGCACTCTCGATAGGCCCCGACCCTGCCAATTTAATTTTAATTCCATCTCTAAACTTTGAATATAGATATTAATTCACCGACGAGCATACTTCGGACACTTCTCGAAGTATACTCGTAGACGAGGGTGCTATGAATTAGTTTATTAGCCATCCGCAGCTATTTATATATAAACATACCTAATGTATAAATAAAAAGATAAATTTAGGAACATATGTTTACAAATTTTTCCGTCTAAAAATTACCTTGCACTTGCACTAAACTGAGTTACCGCGGCACCGGTGAACGGTATGGAAATTTTACCATCAACAAAGGTACAAAAAAGGGCGGCAGGTATGAAAAGAACGACGAGCCCTGGGTTAGATAAAACCCCGTTCAATGTCTAGTAGTAAATTGCAACTGGTTTATTTCCTCTCACAAATAAGGCAAACTATCTCCTTCCCCTCCGCCGTGTTTCATTTGTTCCCGAACAATTACCACGTCACTGTAAGCGGAATGTCAGAAAATCCGCTCAGCGGCTGTATCAGCTACTCAAGAGCAACATGCCTTGCATACTACGCGCTGCGTTGTCGCTATGATGCTGTCATGGGTTATTAATTGGGTGGTTACGGATAAGGAAAATGTATGTCTTGTTCTGATTAAGAGAGGCTTTTTTTCCCGTGTTGTTTCAATTGCATGCTTTCGTAGTTCCAATTAAACGTTTATTTATTTGACGAAATACTATATTTCTACAGGTTAAATATCTCTAAAAGCGCGTAAGAATGCAAAATTTTCACATATTTCAAGACATTCTCTCAGATAAGGAAATGCATACAGTATGTCAAGGGCACACGAAATGCAAAAATACACATCTCCAATATACAGGTAGTCTTGGACCTAGGTTTCACCCATTTTATGGTCCAAGTCTACTTTTACGCTGAAGATATATATTTTTGATTTTATATTCTTTGAGTATTCAAGCATATTTAAAATTCTCTTCTTTTGAAATAGTGAAATACCCTTTACATGTAAAAACTGGGCAGAAAAGTTGATCATTATTCATGTCGATATTTGCAGTTCACAAATATTTATCAAATTCTAAAAGAATAAGATTTTTTTTCTTAGTGAATATCATAACTAATTTGATGATTTTTGTGTACATAAAAAAATGACTAATGAAAGTTTGTGCGCCTACAGCTCCGATTCAAAAAACTAGAATAATGTAAAAAAGAATAAGTTCAATGTTCCTAAAGTGTCAATTTACATACTGTGTTCAGAAAAAAATATCAAAAATGTCTAAATATCTTCAGAACATTTATAAATATAACATAAATATTTATTTTTATTTGCTATACTAATAATTAACTATTTAAAAAATATTAGAATTATTTAAAAAATTAGAATATCTGGACAACATGGTTAAAAAATTTGAATATGCAACTATTTTCCTGTTGGTTTAGAGAACAGCTGCGGGACTAATATGTGCGGAATAATAAAATGTGTTCCGTGGAATATGAAAAGTAGTTTGGCATTTGATTTTAGTTCAGTATTTGCTTAATATGGGATGAAAGAGCGACTTATCTGAGGCTGTGAAATTTCGTATTGTGCACTTGCACAAAGAAAGAAAAACACAACTGTTTATAGCAAAGGAAGTGAAATGTTCTCAAGCAAGTGTGAGTAGAGTTTTGAGAGAATATTGTAATAAGTATTTTCAAAATAAACTCTTTAAAAGTGGTCGAAAGCCAGTAACTTCAGCAAGAGATGAAAGGCAATTGAAAAAATATTGCGAAGAAACATTGCTTTCGAAGAGGGAGATATTTGTAGAGAATATGAAAAGAAGTGGGTGTAAATGCCTCTAAGTCTACAACATTACGACGACTTCACAAATTAGGTTTTACATCACGTGTGCCTTAGACAAAGCCACTCTTATCATCTAAGCAAATGGCTGCTAGAGTTAAATGGTGTAAACAAAGGCTATTTTGGGGCCAAGATGACTGGAAAAAGGTACTCTTCAGCGATGAAAGTATGTTTTGTGTGTCCCATGGGAATCAAAGTATACGTGTTTGGAGACTTAAACAAGAAGATTTTGATAAAGAGTGTTTAAAACGTTCGGTTAAATTTGCGACCTCTGTCATGGTACGGGGCTGCATGACTGCAGAAGGCCCAGGTAGGTTGTGTATTATTTACACAAAAGTCAATTCAGAAGTGTATCAAGACCTGCTTGAACACTTTATGATTCCTTCATCTGAGGATTTATGTGATGACGATTTCGTGTTTCAGCAAGATTCAGCTTCTTCCCACACTTCCAAATCGACAACTAAATGGCTCCAAGAGAAGGAAATAAATGTACTCCCTTGGCCTGCGAATTCACGCGATCTAAACCCCATCGAGAATTTGTGGGGAATTATGAAAAAACGACTTCAAGAAGTTGCACCAAGAGACAAAAAAGATCTTATTTTTAGTTTGAAGAACATATGGGCGAATATTGATAAAAAAATTTGTGAACCTTTAGTCAATAATATGCCAAACCGTTTAAGAGCTGTCATTAAAGCTAAGGGTGATGCAACAAAATACTGATTAGAATGTAAAAACCCTTCGAGTTTAAATTGTGTACAATATATTTACATTATACTAGTTTTTTGAACAACGTTATGAAGTAGTCTAATATTTTGTATTTTTTCTTCACTTGCTGTTTTAAATATATTTTATATTTTATTGTAATATGTTAATATTTTTATAATCTACAAAATATGCATATGCAGATTTATATTATGATAATTATATTTGATATCATTGATTATTTATTTGATAAATTAGGTTTGCAATTCCCTTGACCATATTTTCTTTCATTATTCTAATTTTTTGAATTGGAGCTGTATTAAGAAATTTGTTTCATTCTGGACTATCTGTATGTTTACATATTAGAAGGAATGCTTTATGTCTTAGACCTAAATATGTCAACACATGTGTAAGAAAGCATGTTAAACATTCTAGATATCATTAATAATTCATATCTGCATGCATGCTTTTTTTTACTTTAGCAATAGTAAAATTTTGACTACTTATCAAAACTTGGCCAAATTTCGTTACTGATTATTCAGGATGGTATCACAGCCGAGAAATAGGTCCCATTAATAAAAAGTAGAAAACGCTAAGGGAATAAAAGAAATTTGTAAGTATTGTATCTAGTTAAAAGGTTAAATATAGTGATTTTTGTGTTCTTGAACATACCTGACGTAGAAAAGTATTTATGCCTCTGAGGAAATTTCTCGCATTCTTTGATAATAGCTGTTTTAAGGAAGTCAGTCTCTGCAGAGAAAACGCCTTTTCTGTTACCTCAGTCTATACTTATCTATGTCTTATCTTTTCCATCTTCCTTACCATCAATAGGAATGTCCAAAATCACCACTCCCCACCGCCTTTATTATTCTTTATAGTTATGAGGAGTGTAAAATTATGAACCCTACTTCCAATATTTGATTATTAGGTAAGTAAAATCCACATACCTTTTGAGTTCGTGCTAAGACCCGCTGGTTGTCAATTCCAATTCCGTAATTCGGACATTTAATTCCGACTCGAAGAAAATCTATATCTAACAATCAAACAAACATTTAATTACACGAATACGTTACGATTATAAATTGAAAGAGATAATTACGTGCAAAGGCGTTCTACATCGATCTTATGCAAGTTCTCTCAACAATCAGTTCAGTTTCTGTTCAGTTTTCTGCTGTTGTCGATGTTATGATGACGTTCAGATCAGCGCCGCCTATCGGCCTGCTGCGACTGCGGGAACATCCTCCAGCCCCGAAATACGAATCTTCTTTCCTAAATTTAGTTCTAAAGGAAACAATAACTGCACAGGTGTTCTGATCTCATTGCCATTCGGCAGACGAACAGCACGGGCGCGGACTTGTGAGGACATTTGTCCCGTCCGACAAATGTCCTGATGACACGTCCCATCTTCCACATCAGCCTAGGCAGTTTTTCCTCGCGTACCAGTACTAATTATCCTTCTTGTAAGTCGGAATCTTTACCGATAAGTTTGTTGTGATGTGCTGATATCAAATCCATAAGGAATCTGAGCACCCTGAAAGAAGGATATACTGGAAAGGAATATACTGGAAGAAGGGGGAAACGATTTGGCATAATAAAAAAAGAGGTTCCAACCGCTTACAGCGCCAGCTATTGATACATTTTGGAACTTTTTTTATTATGCCAAATCGTTTCCCCCTTCTTCCAGTATATTCAATTCAAATTTGAAGTCATTCTGACCAGTGGTTCTTTTTTTTGCAGCCTTTTGAAAGTGGGACTTTAATTATGGACACCCCAGGGTGTATATTTATGCTATAATTAAAGTCCCACTTTCAAGAGGCTGCAAAAAAAGAACCACTGGTCACAATGATTTCAAATTTGAACTGAATATACTGGAAGAAGGGGGAATAGATTTGGCATAATAAAAAAAGGGTTCCAACCGCTTACAGCAGCGCCATTTAATGATACATTTTGGAAATTTATTTTATTATGTCAAATCGTTTCCCCTCCTTCTTCCAGTATATTCAGTTCAAATTTGAAGTCATTCTGACCAGTGGATCTTTTTTTGCAGCGTTTTGAAAGTGGGACTTTAATTCTGGACACCCCAGGGTGTATATGTATGCCATAATTTAATTCCGACTTTCAAAAGGCTGCAAAAAAAAAAAAAGAACCACTGGTCAGAATGACTTCAAATTTGAACTGAATATACTGGAAGAAGGGGGAAATTATGTGGCATAATAAAAAATGGTTCCAACCGCTTACAGTGCCATCTATTGATACATTTTGGAACATTTTTTTATTATGCAAAATCGTTTCCCCCTTCTTCCAGTATATTCAGTTCAAATTTGAAGTCATTCTGACCAGTGGTTCTTTTTTTGCAGCCTCTTGAAAGTGGGACTTTAATCATGGACACCCTGTATATAAAAGAGTTCCGTAACTGACTGACTGACTGGCTGACTGACATATAACGCACAGACCAAACCGCTGGACTTATAGGCTGAAATTTTGCATGGCGATTCTTCTCATAGCGTAGGGGTGAAGTAAGATTTTTGAAAAATTCTTCTTAGATTTTTTAAAATTAAATATTTAAGCTGTTTTAGTAACTTTTTTAAAGTTTGCATTTAAAATAATAATTTGAGGATTATAAAATTTATATCACGAGAAAAATCATAAAAGTTCCTTTAAAATGAAATTTTTTTCTAATCTTTATATCCATTTTCAGTTTTTTGGTGAATTTTTAAATATTAATTTTTAGAATTTAATTTATTAAATGCTGATCACGTGATTTCTTTTTCTGGTACTTTAAATCAATTTATCATCACGTGCATAACAACTACATAGACAAAAAATAAAAATTTCTTGCAAATGCGGCAGACGATTGGACATTATCCAAAAACATATTAAAATACAGTAAAAGATATGTTCCTCAAACTCTACTATATTAACTTTACTATATTCTTTAGTATGTTCTATTGGTTTTAATTTCAATATTTTCTTCTACATCATTTTGTCTATAAAAATATCCCTTACGACTTTTTTATAAATATATTTATATTTTTTGTTTACATCTATTGCATACATTGATCGTTGTATTTATTATATATATATATATATATATATATATATATATATATATATATATATATATATATATATATATATATATATATATATATATATATATATTATATTTTTTTGGGGGGGTGGAGCATTAATTGTATACATTGACTTTTGTATTTATTTTGAATGTACTCCGTAGCGATTTGCGGGTTTTCAGCTAGTATTAAAATATTTCTACAATTAAAGCTTAATTTCAATTAAGTTTATTTTTAAAACGTGGTAATCAAAGTACATTTGAATATGGCAACAAAAAGGAAAAAGCATTCCAGACAGAGAGATAGATCTGTGCTATTATTGTTTATATTAGGTGAATGACGATTAAAGACAGTTGAATCAGATGATTTAGTTCTAGTGAGCATGATAGTGACGGGGAACGTTTCAGACGAGTCAACATGATAGTGACGGGGAACGGTCTATCGTGCGAAGCAAGAACTCTATGAAGTGGGAAAATCTCTTTGCGTAATTTTGATTGACAATTGGCTAGATTTTTTTTACTACAATTGATGGCAGACATTTTCTAAGAGCATTTTTTCCTATATGTTTTTCGTCGTCTCCTCTGAAATTGGTGGAGCCTTAACATAGTTTTTAACAATATGATCGGTAACAAAAATTCGATGCTATTTTTTTCGCATTTTATTTATATTAAATTTATTTTTCTCATTGTATAACTTTTGAATACTACTCAAACATCAATTGTATTGTTATTCAATTTCCAAAAAATCCTAATCTATAAAAGCAGAGTGTCTCTATGTATGTATGCATGTATGTATGTATGTAACGTATACAAATCTACATTTCTTGACGAATCTGGTTGAAACTTCGTATACTTATGTTTTGAAGCCTTGAGATAATTCTAAGATTAGTTTGGAAGCTTTAAAATAATATAAATAAATACAGTTTTTAAATAATATTTCATCTCCAGACGATGAAATAAACATGGCCGACTTTTCGTCGAAAATCGGTGTATTTTTTTTTCTCTTGAAAGTACATAAATGTTACATATTTGGAAAGATCTTTGAAAACTGATAATTTTTTCTGCTTACAGTTATTCTGTTACTTTAATAGTTTTACAGATATTGTAATTCTAAAACTCCACCGCTGAGAAATCAAATCAACCATCCACAGTATGGTGCAGCCATCTGTCGGCAGCGACGGGTATGAAAATTGACGGGATTTAATACATTTGTATGGTCTTGAAAAATGGCCCTTTTTTTTCTTTTGTGGGGCCCGAGCATAGCCGAGCGAAGCCCGGCTTGTATTTCATATTTTAAGGACCGCCAGGCAGTCAATGCGTGGAAGAGGGCCCTAACTGAATTCAATTCGTGACCCCCCCCCCCATTAAAAAAAATTTAGAAGCCCGCTACGTCTATGGAGATAAGCAACAGTCATGTCAACACTAGAAAAAAAATTTAAAAAGTAAAAATCACAGACATTGAGGAATGGAAACATTGTACTTTTTTGGTTTAAACAGAAAATCTGACTCAGACATACGGCATTTTTTCATAAATAACATTATTATCGTGACAGCTGTAGTATATTAATCTGCCATTAAAAGGTTTTGTTTATGAAGAATTTTTATAATTTTGTTTCCTATGTTGAATCAATCAAAGTAGAAAAAGGCTCTTTAATGAAACAATTTTAGAAGAAATTAAATTAAACGGTTTTGAAGGGATTCATACAATGGCAAAGAAGTCTGATGTTTTCTACGATATTCTACGTATTAATATATTTTGGTCTTTGAAAAAATCGAGATTTGAAATTACCTTCTAAGAGTTCTCTATCTAATATATAAAAATGAATGTTTGTCTCTCTGTAATTGTATAGAAATCCACAGTTTAGGAGCAACGATCGTGAAATTTTACATACAGGCGTCTTTAAAAACAGCCGAGGGTCTGAAGAACTTCAAAAATCGAAATTAATTACCGTTGATTTTTAATTAATAAAAAACCAACAATTTTTGAAACTAAATGTAAGCTGTTGCTCTTTGTGGAATCACCCCTCTGAATATGGCGTCTACGTTAGGGTTAGCTGGCAAACAGCGCGTGAAAAGATGAAAATAAATAAAATAAAAAAGTTTCGAGTCATATATTAAACCAGAATAATAAATGAAAATAATAATCTTTCAAGTCAGATTTTATACTCTAAAATAAATCGGATCCAGCGGCATATTGACACTCTCACACCCGATGGAAAATTCGAATGAACCACGCTAAGTGTCACGAGATCTTTTTTAATCGCTACTGCAATCCCCCTCGCTTATGTCTTTGTGTCTATTGAAGAGTTATAGACTAAGCTTCTATCCTGCTAACGTATTTCTCACTTAAAACTCCTCTTACTCCATAAATGTATGTATATTCACAAACCCATAGCAACTTTCCAAAAAACTCATTGCGTATATCTTTTACTTTACTCAACAGAGTCGTGTGTCATTCGTTAAAACGGTGGCGCGTTCGTTAAAACGGTTCATTTGGTACCCTGGAAGACTCGGGTTCGAGTATGGGATCGTGCAGGTTTTGCTGAACCTGTATTTCCAGCTTTTTTATGAAGGCTTTTTTATTTCAGCTTTTATTTTATTATTTTTTAAATTATTATCTTTATTTTATTTTATTATTTTTTAAATTATTATTTTTATTTTATTTTATAATTTTTTAAAATTATTTTTATTTTATTTTTTTTTAGCTTTTTTATGATGTAAGACCGAATATAGCTGAAATCTGAGGAGTTTATTATACATTTATATATTTTTAATTGGTTTTCATATTATGAATGTGTATAACATTTCGTATGCTTTTTTTTCTATGTTATTTATACTGTGTTTAGTTTTAAAATTGATTTTGGTTAACAAACATTCATCAATAATTTATTTCTGGGCATTGTATTGCTAACAATTAGGATAACCTACAATTTTTGAAGGATGCTATTCTCGATTCACAGACGTCCAATAGATGGCGCCACTATTTTAAACTTTTAGTATTCCATAAACCAACACATTATAAAAATTCCTTTAAAATGAAATCTTATTCGAATCTTTACCTCCATTTCCTGATTTTTGGTGAATTTTTAAAGATTAAGAGATGAACATAAAAGGCAGCTTTTCGAAGTGTATCGTAAATTCATTAGATGAATTATGTCATGTTTCACAAAATAATGAACACCATGTTTAATATTTTTTTAAAAATAAACTGCGATATCTGTCAGTTTGAAAAAAATACCGTATATTATAGAAGGCATGATTGATTTTTTGACTTTTTTTTTTCAAATATGAATATTTTAGCGTAGAAAAATTTCTAAAAATCAGCTTTGTTCACAATTTTTACAGTGCGTAAGAAAAAAAATTCTATAAAATTCCTAAAAATTCAAATCCACCCAAAAATTTCCTCATCGTACTTGCAAAGGACAAGTTTAACGAGTTAATAAAATAAATTAAAATAATAACAAGAAATATTTCTTCAAGACTGCGTAAGAATGCAATGTTCCAAAAAAGGAACATTGGCATGTAACGATATACAAAAGCAGTGATATCACACGTGATCAGTGATTCTGCCGTCTGATTACTGAAAATTCAGCCGAACTTACAAAGCTGTATGCCCTACAAAAAGAATACTCTTTAGACGTCGACGCAAATGACATTCGGCAGTTTCTTGGATTACTGTTGTTTAGTGGCTACCACTCAGTACCTGATGAAAATACATATTGGAGCTCTCAGGAAGATTTGCATATCCTAATTGTTAACAATACAATGCCCAGAAATAAATTTCGTATGTTAAAAAAGTATTTCCACATTGATGATAATAGTAAATTGGAACCAGGCGATAAATTAGGAAAAATTTCTCCCTTTTATAAAGATGTTGGAAAAAATTTTCGTCAATTTGGATTTTTTCATGAAAATATGAGTATCGATGAATCCATGGTTCCGTGTTACGGACATCGTTCGGCTAAAGTGTTCATACGTGGAAAGCCAATTCGCTTTCCTTTCAAAGTTTGGATGATCTGCTCAGCAAATGGTTATCCTTATGCTATGTCTATCTACGGTGGAAAAAGTTCGAAGAATGAAAATTTGCCACTTGGATCAAAAGTTGTCTCCGAACTATTATCTTTTATTGACAATCCAGAGAAACGCAAAATATTTTTCGATAACTTTTTTTACATCGTACAATTTGCTTACAGATTTATCTAACAAAGGCTTTAAGGCAATCGGCACAGTACGAGATTCCAGAACGGGACAATGTTCTCTTAAAACAGCAAAAGAAATATCGAAATTTCAACGTGGAGAGTTTGATTACCGATGCGATGGAGAAGTTTATATGTGCCACTGGAACGATAGTTTTGTTGTAACTATTGCATCCAATTTTATCACTCACGAACCATTAGGAAGAGCAAAAAGATATGTCCGAGCTAAAATAAAAGTTGATTTTTCCTTCACCTTACATTATAAAATTATATAATAAAGGAATGAGTGGAGTACACCTGTTGGACCGACTTCCTGGAAGTTATCGACCAAAGTTACGCAGCAAAATATGATGCTTTATTCCTTGATCATATTGTGGCATGTAAAAGGTTAAATTCTAAAAATTAATCTTTAAAAATTCACCAAAAATCATAAAATGGAGGTAAAGATTCGAAAAAGATTTCATATTAAAAGAATTTTTATGATCTTTTTCGTGATATAAATTTTATAACCCTCAAATTATTATTATTTTAAATGCAAACTTAAAAAAAGTTACTAAAACAACTCAAAAATTTAATTTTAAAAAAATCTAAGAAGAATTTTTCAAAAATCTTTCTTAGTGCACCCCTACACTATAAGAAGAATCGCCAAGCAAAATTTCAGCCCTTTTATTTCCCGCGGTTTGGTCTGTACGTTGTATGTCAGTCAGTCAATCAGTCAGTCAGTCAGTCAGTTACGGAACTGTTTTATATATATATATATATATATATATATATATATATTATTATTACTATCTTTATATCGTAACGTTATCTTCATGCTCACGCATTATTTTCCTATGCTTTTTTTATCTTTATAATAGCGTAATTTTCATATGATTTTAAACAACAATAATTTTTAGCTGGCATTCAATTTGCTGTTAAAACTTTATATTTACACCCTATTTAAAAGAAGTAGGGTGTAAATTTTTCAAAGAGGACGTTTCAACACCTAACTTCAAAGAAGTAGGGTGTAAATTGTAGGGTAGAAAATTGGTAAAATCAAAATTTTGTACAATGTATTTAATTTCTCGATTAAAAGTAGTTTTTTTCTAAAAATTAATTTATTTCGCTTGAAAAGCTAAATATTTTATGCACGCGGTTTATATTATTATTACTATCTTTATATCATAACGTTAACTTCATACGCGAGCATTATTTTCATATGCTTTTTTTATTATTATCTTTATAATAGCTTTATTTTCATATGCTTTTAAACAACTATCGTTTTTATTCATATTATGTTGGTTTTTATTAATTAAAAATTAAGGGTAATTAATTTCGATTCCGGAAGTTCTTATTATCTTTATTTTCATATGCTTTTTCATTTACGAATTATTCAAATGTTGGTTAAAAAACTTATGTAATTTATACATTTGCGTGAGTTTAATTATTGTAATTAATAAATTTATATTTCTGGAGAGGATGTTTCAAGTTTTAGTGGTACTATGATGAAAGGCTGAATCTACCAAAATTCTGAGGAGTTTATTATGGAGAGAAAAGGAATTTAATATGTAGAGGATGTTTATAGGAGTTTAATGTGGAGAGGAGTTGAATGGTTTGCAGCCCTCAATCAAACACTTCATTTTTTAAGAGGCAACGCTAGAGTCATATCATGGTTCTATTGGAAATTTCTGCTAAACCTGTAATTTCAGCTTCTATTTTTGCCCAAATGAAAAAAGGCTAAATCTAGCTGAATTCTGAGGAGTTTATTATAATTTTATATATTTTTTTATTGGGTTTTCATTTTATTCATGTGTATAAGATTTCACATGTTTTTTTTCTATGTTATTTATAACGTGTTTAGTTTTAAATTAATTTTGGTTAGCAAACATTAGACAATTTGACATTTTTACTTTTCAGATTTTAGTGCTACAATGATGAAAGGCTGAAATTCCTGAATTCTGAGATGTGTATAACATTTAACTTATACTTTTTCTATGTCATTTATACTGTGTTAATTTTTAAATTGATTTTGGTTAACAAATATTGTTAAAATCCCGGGCAACGCCTGGTACTTCAGCTAGTAATTTATATTTTAGAACTTTTTTGTTTTTTAAACTATTACCATGCTTAGAAAGTCACGCCGAGAGAGGAGAAAACAATCTATTTCATCCTAGTCACGTACGTAGAAAATCTGCGTTTCATCATGCCCAAACACTAGCATAAGTGAAGACTTCAGGGGGAAACCCCCCTTATTTTGCCTTCTATATGAAGATAATCTTATTGTCAATCTGTCGTGACTTTATACATGGTCTTTTCATGATAAAATAAGCAGGAATAGATTTACGAACATCGATAACCCCAATCAGTGTAAGAAGTGGCGTAGGCTGAACTAATGAAGTTCGAAAATATTTTGGTGTAGATGTCATTCGTTAAGTTTCTACTGCTCTGCTGGATTCAAATCCATTCATCATATTTTCATCTGAGTTTTGGTTGTTGTGAAATGTTTCCTACCTCAGCTGGCTGTGATGGTTTTCGGAATTTCCATTACTTTTTCACATCTTTTGCTATTCGAACACCAAGCTACTTTTTCTTTGGCTAGTTCAATTAACCCTTTGCTCAATAATTTCGGTTCAAACTTGTGAACTATTTCGATGGACTGTAAGGCATCAACAATGTTTTCTGCTAAACAATTTAAAATTCTACCTTGTTCTGAACAACAATAAGTATGAAATTCTTGATTTCCTTCCCTTTTTTTCCAGAACCATGGACAGTATGAGATGGGGTATAAGAGTTGCAGATATAATACCCGAAAAAGCGAAATAAAAACGAACAAGGATAATTATTGATATCATCATCGTTGAAAAGTTAGATTTATTTGGTGGATAGCAAAAAGAAATAACAAGAAACTATCACATCTTTTATGAAACTGAAAGTATAGTTAAACAAGGTGAAAGAGAAAAAAATCAAAATGACTGTTTTAAAAAAACGTCCTCTTTCTTTTTAGCATACGCAACTAAAAATCTTTTGGATTTTAAAGACGTTTCTTTCTTGGATGAAGTAACACTTCAATACGATTGATTTAAGAAATTTGATAAAGTAAGGAAAATATGCATAGGATATTACACAATCATAAAACCTCTATGTTCTTTAGTCAAGACATATCCTAAAGAGGCGCAAGTAATTAAATATGCCAACTTTAAAAACTCAACCAAATACAGTGCTTTCATATATTTTTCAAGATAACAGATATGTGGATAAAATGATTTCTCAATATATCGGGAAAGTGACTTCAATTCACTGTTATCTACGAAGAGTAACAAATATTTGCAACCTACTTCATCATTGAAAGATTATGCACAGTTGAGTGCTATTGACAAAGATTCAGATGACAACACTAAATGTTTTATTGCAAACATAAAGGTGATTTCATTTAGTTTATTTGTATATGTTCTCTATTTTTATGCAGACTTGTTTTAATATAAAAGGGAAATTCTTGCAACTAATTTTTCGTATGTCAGTAAAAATTAAATAATGTTTGTAAAATCCCAATAAACCTATGATCCACTCAGTACAATATATATATATATATATATATATATATACACACTCATGGACAAAAAAATTAGCGCACCAAGAAGGAGTCGTCAAAATGGATCGAAATTTTACATACGTAATGACTACTTTGATATAAGTAAATGATAAGAAAATCAAAGAAAAAGGATAATTTATTTCAGAGAAAAAGGCAAAAGAACGGAGGAGTTAATACTCCGTTGGACCCCCTCTAGCGCGAATGTACGATGCGATACGATCGGGCATTGAGTCATACAAGTTCTGTATGATGTCTTGAGACATTTCGTTCCATATTTGCTGTAACCTTGCCTCTAGTTCGTTCAAACTCGTGGGATGCCCAACTCGTCGTCCCAAATGATCCCAGATATGCTCGATTGGAGACAAATCTGGGGATCGGGCAGGCCTTGGAAGGGTAGTAACAGTGCGGAGACAGTCTATTGACACCCTTGCCGTATGAGGCCGAGCATTGTCTTGTTGAAAAATGGCTCCTGGGAGCCGTTGCATGAGTGGCAACACATGTGGTTGCAGGATTTCATGAACGTACCGCTGGGCTGTCATGGTGCCACGGAACAATACTAGGGGTGACCGTGTATTGTAGGCAATGGTACCCCATACCATCACACCAGCTGTGGGAGCGATGTGTCGCTGTACAGAAAAGGCAGGATTGAAGCGTTCACCACGAACTCTCCACACACGAACACGATTGTCATCACTGCCGAGATTGAATCTGGATTCGTCGCAAAAGACGACCTGGTTCCATTCCGCTGCAGTCCAGTTTCCTCGTGCGCGGCAAAACTCCAAACGGAGGCGTCGATAGGTGGGCGTCAAAGGCAGCACACGTAATGGGCGCCACGATACCAACTGTCCTTCAGCCAGGCGCCTTCGTATGGTTCGAAAAGACACAGAGGCCCCTAGTGAAGGTGCTACCTGTGCCTGGATGGCGGCCGATGAAGCAGTTGGCTGTACGCGTGCATTTCTTACGATGTGGCGGTCTTCTCGACGACTGGTCTGTCGAGGGCGTCCTGAGCCTGATCTTCGTGTACATGACATCTCTCGGGTCCACTGGTCCCAACACCTCCTCACAACACAATCAGAGCGGCCTAATTGACGAGCTACTCGCCTAGCTGACCACCCAGCTTCCATCATCCCGACGATTCTCCCCCTCTCAAACTGCGACAACTGCTTATATTGTCTTCGAACACGGCGTAATGGCATGTCTATCTCAGCTCTTCCTTTGTAAATGATTCAGCACACTCAAACAAGCTTTTGTTACCTGTTTTATACTCCACAGAGTACGATGTTCAACGCCCTCTACCGGCTATACGTAATGCGCAATCACGCTGCATTTCTAATCATTTGTATATCTCCCCGACATGTACCTTCATTGCAAGTTTCGTTATGATCCCGCAATTATTTCTTGGTGCGCTAATTTTTTTGTCCATGAGTGTATATATATATATATATATCTTTACTTATATAAAAGCCTAGAGTAGAAAAAGTGTAGGTAACCATTCCGGGACGGACCAAGTCTAGAATATCTTAACATTGTGACGCCATTTTCTGAAATTTTTCTTGAAAAATAATACCGCAAAAGTGACATATTTTGAAAGCCCATTAAAAAATATAAAAATTTCAAGTGAACGCCGTAGCTCCAAACCGTTTAGTTTTTGAAATACAGTAACCACCGCTTATAGTGATCAGTGGTTATAAGAATCAACCGTTTATAAGAATCAATATTGCAAAAACAAAAACAAATGTATTATTTCCATGTTAAAATTTTCGCTTTAAAGAATCAATCCACCGGTTTTAAGAATCAGTTTACACTCTTCGCTTTCCTTTCATTTTTCTAAAAAAGCAACTTAAACCTTCAAAAGGTACGAAGTTCTTTCTTTATTTTTTTTAAAGAAAAAGTGATAAGATGGGATGGAATACAGTCGTAAAATGCATCCCTTTCTTTGTTAGACATAACATAATAGTTTCCCCTTAAATGCTTTAGATAAACACTGTCCTATTAGCTGATCCAGGGGCATCCTACCCGTGCGGATCTAATTTCACTTTTCTCCACTGGCAGAGACTCTTTATTCCCACCTCCCACATCCTGGTTGCGGCTTCCTGGACCCTGAAACACATAAATCTTCGGGGAAGTGTCCACTATCACTTAGGCAAAAGTGACATTATTAGATTCATAACGTTATCAAACCGTGAAACGTAAGCTAGAAGGTGAATCTTGGTCTGAGACTATTGGTTTTGAAAGAGGTATAAACAGCCTCCTGAAAACTTCATTACGTCAAACTACCATAAAAAACATTTTCTTGCTCCTTTCTTGTAGTTTAAATGTTAAACTGTTAAACAGGGATTTTTTCTTCTCTTACTATAATCATGTGTATCTACTTATAGGTCTAGAAATTAAGTTGAATTTTTAAAATTATAAAAATTAATTTTAATAAAAGGTAATTAACGTAAATTAAAGAGTATTTTATGGTAAATTATCTAATATATGTATATATACGTGTTTGTGTATGTGCCTGTCTAAAAACCTAAATTTCGGCTATAAGAATCAACCGCTTATAAGAATCAAAAACAGTGATAACAAACGTGATTCTTATAAGCAGAAATCACTGTATCTTCAAATTAAAATATCCATTGAAAAGAATCATTTATTCAATTGAGTCATTCACTTGAATTTCGAATTCATTCTACTCCATGGATTTTCATATTCTCTTTAAATAACTACATCTTTAATGTTTAATTTTAATGTTAATTAAATTGCGTTTCACATTTTATTTTTGTTTTATTTTATCGTTGTTCACTGCTGTTTAAGTATCGTTTTCAGCAATGCCTGCTGTGTGGCGAGTCATTCACTTTTGAAACAGTTTTGGTTTAGTTTTGATTTAGTTTAGTTTTGTTTTGTTGTTTACTGCTGTTTAAGTACAGTTTTCAGCAATGCCCGATGAAAATGATGAATCACCTCTCGAAACGCTGATCAACATTCCGTCATTTTTGACGGGGGTTATATACTAGTATATATATATATATATATATAAAGTGTGTGTACAGGTGGTTATCAAAATAATGGAAACATTAAGAAACATCATGAAAACCTTTATTAATACGGCGCAGGATCAATTGTGTCATGTAATGTCACCTCATTAACCCTGGAATCGGATTCTACAAGTCATGAATAGTATTTAAGAATATATTATACCATTCTTCAGGGAAAAATCATGAAAGTTCCCGTAGAATTGCTGTGATGGATATCGATATCTGGCTCTATCCCCTTATACATATCACAGTGTTTGGATGATATGTAGTCGGAGAGATTGTACAGGGCAAGATAAGATATTTGACTTCTTTTTCATGCTCTTCAAACCAATACTTAATTGATTTAGCTGTATGTATAGGGGGATTACCATCCTGGAGAATGCCATCTCCTACAATAAACAATATTTGCACCGTAGGATGGACTAGTGAGCTAATATTTCGACATAGTCCTTCCCAATCAATCTCCCTTTTAGGGTTTTAGTAGGGCCTGAAGAAAACCATGAGATGCCATCCCAAACCCTGATAGATCTACTTCCATGATTGACAGTTGAGAGGAGACAGCCAGAATCTTACGCTTGTGCAGGTGTTCTCTAGACATACGCACGTCCTGTTGCAAGGAACAATGGGAACAATGATTCGTCTGACCAAATGCCGTTTTTCGACATATTACTCGTCCAGGATTTCAGCTCGTGGCCCCATTGTGGACTATATTTTGTATTGACATCTATTAGAAGTGGTTTGGGAATAGCTACTCTTCCGTAAATGCTTTGTTTGTGAAGTTCCCTTCTACCTCTAATGGTTGATACGGGAACATGCAGATGCAGATTGAGCTCTTCGGTAACTTTGGTTGCAATTGTTTTCTTTCTTCATGCCACAATCCGCTTCAATACCTTGTCCGTCTCGTTCACTCAGCTCTCCCTTTCGTCCACTATTCTGTTTCGCAGAGGATGTTTTTCGGTGCACTCTGTATGCTATCATGACTTTCGATACCATAGTTCGAAAAACACCCATTAGCCTGGGGGGTTGCAGTAACAGATACGCCAATTTAAATGTGCTCCAAAAATTTACCCTTTTCGCAAAGTTTGTAATGTTTGACACTTCACGCTGTTCCCCCGGAAACACGATGCCCTTAGCTTCATTACTGCTACCTGACAGTAGAAAAATACATACACTATATTATATAAAAAATACCGATGGTCAGAGCTGTTTTTTAAGGAATACGAAGCACATTGATAAACACCACTAATATTGATAGGTGTTTCCATTATTTTGATAACCACCTGTATATATACATATATATATATATATATATATATATATATATATATATAAAGGCTTTTTAGATTTGAGTTCACTTACTACATACACCCTTGGTCAAAGTACATAAATTTTTTTTATAAAAATCGAATGTGAAAATATATGTTTTTGTTAAAATACTGATCTCTCACTCACAAAAAAATTCTAAATTATCAATATTACAGTTTTTGAAAAGATTTAAGAATTCTCCTAAATAATCTAGTCAGTAGTGTCAGGATTCTCATTAAAATGAAAACTCTTCTCGCTGCAAAAAACTTATTAAAATTGTGTCGATATAAACATATCAATAAAAAAAGAATTTCGGTCAAATACGGTTAAGGAACAACCAAAGTACAAATTATATCATGACGTAATATTGTTTTTTGAGAATTACCTTGCGTGTATAATACCAAATATAGAAACTCACATTTTACAGAATTTCTCTGATAATGGAAGCGTGTACACGCCTTAGCATTGAATTTAGACCCATTATATGTTCCACATTTTCTAGATTTTTTGTATGATAAATTAATGTAGGACAGCCATACAGAACTCATATCAGATATTCCAGATCATATCAGATTTTGTTAAGTTACAGTTGTCACAAGATGGGAACGATAACAAGTAATATTAATGATAAAGTCATCCCTTTGGGTGTTACTGTATAATAAGACAATCGTAACATTTAAGAATGAATGGTACTTTGATCATTGTTTACTGATATTTTTTCTCATTTGCCATTTCAAGGCTATTATAACTTTTATCGCGTGACTTCTGTTATGCGTTGCCTGAAAAGGGGATGACATATAGACCACACTTTCCTTTGTTTTAATAACTAAGGGTTCGTGAAAGATATTTCAGCTACAATTCTACAATGCTTTATATTTCTCTGAGAGTCATTTTTTGATCTTGATGTTGTAGTTAATTTTATCAAAGAAATTTATGGGAAGAATGGTGAAAATGCTGTCGGGAAGTTTAACTGGGGGCTCTTTTGGGCTATCCTTTGACAATAATTTATGACGTTAAAATTCAGTTTTTCATACTTAATAGGTGTAATTACTAAACTGCAGTTAGCAGTTATATTTTATCGGCATTCTGGGAGGTCGAAATAGCGTTGTGATTTTGTAAAAACAGTAGGATTTACTTTTCCTGTTTTTTTCTTGTTCGTATGGCAACGCGACTTCCTTAACGTTGTTTCGCAATTGTTGTTTCTTTAAACAGTAAAACCTCGTTTATCCGACCCTCGTTTATCCGGATCACATTTGTAGACTTTTTTTATTTAATGTTCACATTAGATAACAATTTTTAACTATGATAGCAAGAACGTAACTGTAAGTACGCCAAATATTCGCTTTTTAGTTTGATTCAATGTACAGTTCCTACACAGATTGTACAATAAATTATCGTAATAAAAGGCTTTTTGTTTAGTTTAAGAAAGCTTTACTAGAGTGTCACAGGGCGCTTACGGGAATTGACACCAGCGATTTATGCTACCAAAGAAATGGCGAGATATGATTTGGTGCAAGTGGCTGCAGACGACAATCTGCAAATGTTAGGAACAATAAGTTGGTGCTCAGATGTTGATATGGAAGGCGTCAGTGGGTGGCTGAAAGACAATAATGACGGTGGCTACGGCACTATGACGGAAGAAGGAATTGTAGCGGTATCAACATCTACAGCAGACAGTGAGAAAGAAGATGACGTGGACAAGGAGGGAGCGATCACATCGCAACAGCGGATGACACATGCAGATGCTGCTCACCAGTTGGCAAACATCATGGTGTACTTCGAGCGTCAGCCCGACACCACTCCAGCTGAATTATTAATGATATAGCGTTTGCGTGACCGTGCTTCATTTAAACGCAACATGTGTTTGAAACAGAAGACAGTGAATCAATTCTTTGTTAAGAAAGGATGTGGAATGTTACACAGGCCAACGATGGAAAAACCTTTTGAATAAATTTGCCTTATCCTTGTGGTTGCTGAAGCCGAATATGATAATAAAAAAAGCCGTATCACCCACCATTTTTTCACATTTCAACGCTCAATATTTAAAGAAATGATATTTTTAGCGAATTTAACGCCATAAGCTAATTCGCCCAGTTTCACTAGTTTGAAGGCTATTACACAATGGTAACCCTTCTGCATCATTACCTGTTGCTCATTTCGTGCATATGAAGGAAAACTATGAAAAATTTAATATAGTTTTAAATGAAATAAACTATTCCTCTCATGGTTGGATGATATATGGCGATTTGAAAGTGTTATGCATGCTCTTTGGCCAGCAATGTGGCATTACCAAATTACCATGTTTCTTATGTGAATGGGACAGTAGGGCAAGGAATCAACATTGGTCCAGAAAAATCTGGCCTGCAAGAAAATCTTAAAAGCCTGGAGAGAACAACATTCTGCGCAAGAACTTCGTGGACCCGGAAAACATTCTGCTGCCACCTCTACACATAAAATTAGGCCCAATGAAACTGTTTGTGAAAGCCTTACTCAAAGATGGAGAATGTTTCAAGTATCTCTGCAAGAAGTTTCCTCATATATCAGAAGCAAAATTGAAAGAAGGCGTGCTTGTTGGGCCTGACATCCGAAAAATGATGTTCGATCCCAACTTTGAATCAAAAATGACTTTAAAAGAGACGGAAGCTTGGGTATTATTCAAGCAGATTGTGACCAAGTTCTTGGGAAACAAAAAGGACCCACATTATATTTCTGTTGTAGCCAGCATGCTGGAAAAGTTTAAAAAGTTAGGCTGTTTAATGAGCCTCAAGATTCACTTTTTGAACAGTCACCTTGATTTTTTCCCAGATAATTTGGGTGATGTCAGTGAGGAGCAAGATGAGCGGTTTCATCAAGATATTATATTCATGGAAAGACGGTATCAGGGCCGCTGGAAGATGGGAGACTACTGTTTGTCAATTCACCGAGAAGTTGAGCAAGAGATTCACAGGCGAAAAACCAATATCAGGAGCTTTAAGGAGAAGAGGGAAAGGAAATATAAGCCCATGCACACATAAAACCTATGTAGTAAAAAGGCATTTTCATGTTTATACTTGAATAAAAGTTTCGTTCATATTGTAACATTTATTTATTTTATTTTCTATGGTATGTTCGGCTAATTTTCTAGTTTTCGACGAAGTCATATTGTGACGAAATTGTGGGTGATAGAAAAAAAACTGAGGTCAGATACAGATTCAGCACCAAAAATTGCATAAGAATCAGCTATTAACGTTAAAAAAGTTTTCAAAAAATCATTTTCCGTTGGCCTGTGTTACTAGTATTATTTTTTTAATGTCTTGTAAACAATACTATGTAATTTTGTTCCAAAACACAATTTTTTTATCGTAATAAACGGTAAGTCTGCTTAGTTAAAGATTTTCTTTTATTTATTACCCAGATTATCCGGATTTTCAATTATCCAGATTGCCTATGGTCCCAGTTAGTCCAGATAAACGAGGTTCTACTGTACTTTCAACAATCTTCCCTTTCATTTCTGAATTCTTAAAATTTATGTTCCTATCAGCATAAAATTTCCCATTTAATAAGTGAATAAATGTTCTATCGCTGACTAATTTCGGATTTTTTATGGATGTTCGGTTTAACATCGGGTTCATAAGTTTCAAACCCAATTTTCACGCTGTTATCATTCATGCATTTTCACTCATTAAAAATTAACTGTAACTAAATCACTGATCATTCATGGCCTTCGAAAAATTGTGCTTGCCAATTTCAATATAGGTACTCCAAAGTTGTCTAAAAAAAGCGACCAGATACAGACTAATTCATATAGAAACAATGAGGAGATCTTTGAGGTTTGTTGAATATCACGGTAGATCAACAAGTAAAAAAAACCTGTCCTATATATCTATTTAAGAGTTACTAATGAGCAATTAATAAATAAAGAAAGGTGTTAAGTTTTGGTAGACTTCTTTTTATACATATTCAATATAGGATTCGATAAGATATTGCCGAGTTAAAATTTGCGAGATAAATAAGGAAAACAAATGAATTCTGCTGAGCCAACGCTCAATAACTGACGTCATACAATTCAATGTAAAGATGACAGGCAGATTTCAGACACGAAAAATTGATTTTCATCATATGCAAAATGTGGATATAATTAAATATTCTAATATATTTAAGAAAAACTTCAGTTGTTTTAAAACGTCTTGTTTCCAACCAAAAGATAGTTAAACCAGACGATATTAATCACACGACTTAGAAAATGTGACTTGTATATTAAGTTTTCACACCTCAATTTATCTTCTCGATCATCCGTTGCACATTATGTAAAATGAAGTACAGCGGTGCAATGGGAAATTGAGAGAAACCGTGATTCTTAACTTCGAAAAGACTTGGAAAAGAATTTTGCACTGGAAATTTAGAAATTTCAGAGTTTCCTATAAAAGTACCAGCTATTAGATACGAGCTTCTTTTAGTGAAATCTTTTAATAAAAGAGGTTTCTTACACAATTCCAGCATGCTTTTAAAATATCATTATGGTTTTTTTCCATCTATGCAATCTATGCGTAAGTTTAATGATTTATTATTAAGTTTAAAGGCTGCTTTTTGAATAATTTTATTTCTTGATATTTTCTGCAGCATATTTCTTTTTCCTCCTGAACATATTTGTCTTACCTATAAATTTTGTTTTAGCATTTTGCTTTTGCTTAAGTTTGATCTTGCTTACTTGGTTGGGTAGCAAAAGGCAACCGTGATGCTCTCTGTTGTCTTCCACTATCTTTTACTCCAGGTTTAAATAAGTACAAATCAGTAAAATGTTACATCTCCAGCATACAGGGTGACTTGAACCAATTTTTCTCCCTTGATCTCCTCAGCATAGCATAACCGTTGAGCACGCTGGAGGAAAAGAATTCCTAATGCGGAATTTCTAAATTTTTCTTTTTTTTCAGAGTACATTGATTATGACTTTTAGAGGAGACATAACAAGGATTAAACCTACGTCCAAGGCTACTTGTACGTAGATTATACAAGATGAATGTTTTGGCTGTAAGAACTGCCTATGTGGAAGGCTTTATACATTTTGTCAGGAATCAATAGTTTAAAGTCGATTCCGAGTACCTTCAAACCACATACACCATTAAATCTCAGACTCTGCAACCAAAAACTGTTTGGTCATCGGCCGTCCTAGTTTTTGTATTCAGGAACAGATTTCTGAAGGGTATTTAAAAACTTAAGTAACTGAATAGATCTCAAAATTTAATACAGTATATAGAATCAACGATCTTCCAAATGAAGGTATTTCTTATATATATATATATATATATATATATATATATATATATATATATATATATATAGAGAGAGAGAGAGAGAGAGAGAGAAATACAGGTGGTTATCAAAATAATGGAAACACCTATCAATATTAGTGGTGTTTATGAATGTGCTTCTTATTCCTTAAAAAACAAGGCTGGAAACCAGTATTTTTTAATATAATGTAGTGTATATATTATTCTACTGTCAGGTAGCAGTAATGAAGCTAAGGGCATTGTGCTTTTGTGGGAACAGCGTAAAATGTCAAACTTTGCAGACTTTGCGAAAAGGGCAAATTGTTGGAGCGATTTTAAATTGGAGCATCTGTTACTGCAACCCCCCAGGCTAATGGGTGTTTTTCGAACTATGGTATCGAAAGTCTTGATAGCATACAGAGTGCACCGAAAAACATCCTCTGCGAAACAGAATAGTGGACGAAAGGGAGAGCTGAGTGAACGAGACGGACAAGGTATTGAAGCGGATTGTGGCATGAAGAAAGAAAACAATTGCAACCAAAGTTACCGAAGAGCTCAATCTGCATCTGCATGTTCCCGTATCAACCATTAGAGGTAGAAGGGAACTTCACGAACAAAGTATTTACGGAAGAGTAGCTATTCCCAAACCACTTCTAATAGATGTCAATACAAAATATAGTCCACAATGGGGCCACGAGCTGAAATCCTAGTCGAGTAATATGTCGAAAAACGGCATTTGGTCCAACGAATCATTGTTCCCATTGTTCCTTGCAACAGGACGTGCGTATATCTAGAGAACACCTGCACAAGCGTAAGATTATGGCTGTCTCATCTCAACTGTCAATCATGGAAGTAGATCTATCAGGGTTTGGGATGGCATCTCATGGCTCTATTGTAACCCTAAAAGGGTGATTGAATGGGAAGGACTATGTCGAAATATTAGCTCACTTGTCCATACTACGGTGCAAACATTGTTTCTTGTAGGAGATAGCGGTCTCCGGTATGATAATCCCCTTATACATACAGCTAAATTTATCAAGTATTGGTTTGAAGAGCACGAAAAAGAAGTCAAATATCTTATCTTGCCCTGTACAATCCCCTCGACTATAAATCATCCAACCACTGTGATCTGTATAAGCGGATAGAGCCAGGTGCTAAATTCTGCGATGGGAGATGTTCAAAACGGATTTGCCTTCAATGATGATACTGCACACTTCTCTTTCAGTTATGACGATCAGGGTAAATTAACATAATTTATTTACAAATGAAGATTAGTTACAGTATTTACATAAAAGGTTACTAAGAAATTACTCTCCAGCGAGAGTTCCATTATTACCGAACTGATCGGTTCTTATGCACAATGCATTCTGATTCAAACAGTTTGAAACGGGGGGTGATTCGCGGTACGGCGCTCGTAGCGCCACCAAAGATGAACTGCAACACCAGGTATCGATATTCACTACAGCATCTCTACAGGAACTTTCATGATTTTTCCTGAAGAATGGTATAGTATATTCTTAATTACTATTTATGAGTTGTATAATTCAATTCCAAGGAGAATCAGGTGGTATTACATGGCAAAGATGATCCTGCCCCGTATTATTAAAGGTTTTCATGATGTTTCTTAGTGTTTCCATTATTTTGATAACCATCTGTATACGCTATTGTTGGTATCTTTATTTAGTTTCTCATTTGTTTTTTTCTTAAATAATGCTCCATATTAATTTTTAATAATAAGTAATCAGCTGGGATTCCAATGATCCCAGAATTATAGATATTGAAACTTTTTTACGTTTGCTTCTAAAATATTAATGTGCGTCTAAGTAATAGTTTTGTTTCCAGGATAAATTGATATCCTAGCTTTACTGGCTTAACTTGAAAAAGCGTTGAAGGTACACGACTGTCTGAAATAATAAATCAAATTAATAAATCAGATCTAGCATGTGTGCGTTAAAGTAAGATATTTTGAGAATGAATTGCTTAAATATTACTGGAGACAGGTGTTCGGCATTCCCGAGAAAAGTCAAGTGTTGTAGGGTTGTTTTTTTCAATATTTTTTTTCAATTCATGTTATTAAAACGTGTTGTTTTACAAGAAAAATATATTGCAGCCTCGTTCTAAGAGGATTTAGTAACATAAGATGGAACATCTATCCACCCAAACGTGTATCATTACAATTTGTTACACATTGCTCAGTACTTTTCATTGATGAAAGCGCATGATAAAGTGCGTTTTATCAGAATGTTAATCATTTTGTGTGTCTTAAGTTGTACAGCTTTAGATTGTACATCTAATGCATCTGCCATTTGAGACAGCTTCTATATCAGCTCTTCATTGAATTGCTTAAATTAATGAAACTGTCTACGTAAATAACAAACTGGTGAACACAAAATATTACAATAATTTGACCATATCTGAATTTCAGAGCATGTAACAGACTTTTGAATTTATTGTTGGAACAACGTTACAGAAAAAGTATCAATTTTTAAATTAATGAATGCACTCTCACAGAAATACACCATGTCTGGGTAAATCAGATGGATATACTGAGTACCAATATTAAAGAGTATAGTATATATTATGCACATAAATTCTGTATAATATGCACTGATTTTATTGCTATGTGTTCGATGGGAATATTGTCTAGAACATCTTTATCTAAAAATTTTAGGGCATAGACAAGTTTATCTGTGTATAATCATACAAGTACATATGCAAATTTTCCCTTTTTTTAATGATAAAATGGACGTGCCATAAATGTAAAACTGTTTCGTTCAACTCAGATTTTTACACTGATGGAAAACGGTGAATAGAAATTACAAAATATCTGTTTATTTTTAATGTTGTTTGCATTCCACTGAAATCTATCAGAATAATTCAAACCTGAGTAACCGAACAAGAACGTGCCGCAAAATTCAGATTTTCTTGAGCCACATGTTTTAAGTGCAGTGATCGTAGATCAGATATCCCTAACAACTTAAATCAAAACTCACGAGTATACCAGGGACGATAAAATCAGTTATTCCTCTGCCTCAGAACTGTTTTTGATTTCTAGATGTTAAGGTTAGAATTTAGAAGATACATGTAGGTGTGGATTCAAGCTATCGATTATATCTCATCATAAGCGTAGGTTGCAAAAATGAAAATATATTTATTAATCGCTAAAGGCAGTATAACCGAAGAAATATCCGAGATCAAATGTGGATTCTTTTCATGAAAAACCTGATGTCCCAGATGCAGTTAGACTTGATGTTTTTTCTCCAGTTGACATATCTGAAGTCTGCTGTAAGGCTTTTCATATTTTAATAAATCGTGAAAAGATAATGTAAGTTATTAGCAAGCTAATGGTAGGATTTTCCTTCAGTATGTTTTTGTTTTGCTCTGACGTGAATTTATCAACTTCTAATAGTTTAAGTTTAAGCGCTGTTTGAGAAAATGTTTAAATATCATCCAAAATTACGATCTACAGTGACTCTCGAAATTGAGGGTACGCTCGTTTTTAATTTGAATTTCATACTGGTCAAATTTAAGCTCAAATTAAGATGGATGTTTTTCTAATTTAGTGCCACAAAAGAACAAACATTTTGGCATTAAACTTTCTAATAATTAAACAATAGTTATGTATTAAAATAAATAATTGAGGATTTGAAGAGGAGCTACAAGAATTTAGAGACACAAAACTGAGAGTACACCTTTTAAACTGCTTGATTTAACTAAGTTTGATTATAATAAGTATTATGTTATTAATATTTACATTGCAACAATTCTGTAAAAAGGAATTTCTATTCCAAAATTAGTGCCTATTAATTGTCAATAAGATAAAAATCGAGGATCGATAGGAAACAACAATGGAGGGAAGAAAACTAGTCGTTAATCTGCCAGACGAAGGCAAATCTTCGTGAAAAATAGCTTAAACAGCCGAAGTGTGAATTACGTTCTAAAACTCGTTTAAAGATTTAAAAAGGGCGACACATACAGAAAATAAAGCAGAAATGGGCTGAAAAAGACTAGTGAGCTCAACAGTAGAGGGGAGAATTTTACATCATATTATAGTTGATTCTAAAATAAGTGTTCCAAAAATTGCTTCAACTACTGCTAGAACTTTGGGTAAGTCTGTTTCTCCTGAAACTGAACGCAGTCCTCAGAACAGCTGGATATAATGGCAGAAAAGTTTAGAAAACGCCCTTTATTAGTGAAAGGTATAGATATAAGCAATGAGGAATTTGCACGTTTTTTTATTTTACATTTATGATATAGAAAATAGAAAAATATGATCGAAAGCATCTTTTTTTTTTAGTTTTAGAACTCTAAAAGTTAACATAATTTGTTTTTAAACGCGCACTATTTACTTCGTCTCAAAAACGCTACTTTTCCTACGCGGATACATGTGACGTCACAATGCACTATGGCGAATTTGTTTACTTCGGTGTTTGGATTGTGTTGCGTAGTTTGAGTTTGATATCTAGTGTCTTTTCTTTATTTTTAAGATGTCAAAGTGTGTTACAGAAAATTTTAAATATTGTATAGTACCTTGCTGCACAAGCACAACGGTAAATACACCTGGAAAGCTTTTTTTTAGTGTTCCAACAGATAATGTCAAAAGGAAATCATGGACAGTTGCAATAAAACGCGACGAAAAAAAAAATCCTCATTCAATAATTTTTTAATTTAGCTATAATTGTGAGTTTTAATGTGATACAGATGATTTGCCAAATCATTGCAGCAAATATGAATTTAAAATACAAGTTTTGACATTTTCCACTTAAATAAATATTTAAATATATTTGTAAACACAACGAGTTTTGTTATGAGTTATATTCTCCAGATGGTGAATTCCACCTAACATGAAACCATTATGAAAGAAAATCATTTTAAACAAATTATTAAGTGTTATATATCATTGGAAAGCTTATGACCTCTAGAACTAGAACGTACTATTGCTTTTTCCTTACATTAAGTTTGTTTTGTAGGGGATGTAATGGGAAAATATCTATTTGTAAGTTTTTTTAGCAAGTAAAATTATCATTTTTATACCTTATTACTTACGTAAATTATGCCACTGAATTTAATTGGAGTAAATTTAATATTAATGTAAAAACTATAAAAGTAAAATAAATGCATGTTTGTGACTGTTTTGAATATAAATAGCCTAGTTAAGGGTACAGCTGCAGCATCATGTATTATATGTAACATCTGTTACAAATAGTTTTTATATTTTTTATTACAGAAAAAAATGACTGATTTTTTATGTCAAGGTTCTGATAAATTACAGGCATGTCTTGTGATGTTATTTTTTAAATTTTTGAACAAATTGACATAATAGATTCACAGATTTTTTTATCTTATGATGCTATAGTACAAATGATGTTCCATTTTATGTAGCATCGGTTACATTAAAGATTTTTTTTTCAGCTTAAATACACCAGAAATAAATTTTGAAACCTGTCAAGTTTATCTTTAGTTTTTATCAGGAATTGGTTTTATCAGGAAAAAATAATACTCTCCTATTTTGAAGCATTAATATGCATCTCATAATCTTTTTATTATTTATTTTGTGTGTGAATGTTTCGTCCGTTACAATGGAATTCACCAGATGCTGGGTTGGGGGTAGGTGATGAAATTTTAAAATAAATACAATTTGTGTGCAAAATGTGACAAAAGCATAAAATATATTAATTATTTTGTAAGTTTATTTTTAATTAATCTTTTTACACTAGTTTTGGGTGCTAGTTTTTTACATAAAATGTATAAAGTATTGTATTAAAAAGATTTTTTTATAACTGCTGAAGTATTTCTAATTATTTATAAATTACTTAAAGCGGGGAAAGCTAACCATGGATGGTCTATTGTATCTACCCCAAACACACTATCATTAAAACTTTTAGATAAAATTAAATATAATACATAAAGGAACTGATCCAAAGATGCTGCACAATCATTGCATTGGACGGAAAGGACATTTTCTTCCTTTTCATTCAACTTGAGTTCCACACTGTAAGTCTTTTTTGTGACATTATGTTCTGGTGTCACCCTTGCATTGACTGTACAGATGTATGTCTCCATCCCTTTTTTACCTGAACATATCCTACAGCATTATCTCCATAGCCTTATCGTCCAAATCTAAGTAAAAGTAACTTTCTAAGTACTAAAGCATTGATTTAAAAATGTGTTTTTAAAACACAAAATTATGGAGTTAGAGGATTGTTTAAAATTATTATGAGTAGTAAACATTTGTTTCTTTGCACCACTTAGTATGTGATTAGTCAAAAGTTTAATTATCATGCATAGTTCAGATTTATTATAATTCCTTTACCATTTAAAATACACATATTTCTATGATATGAATGCAGAACACTGAACACATTCGTAAATTTGGTAGTGTTTTTAATTTCTGTCAACTTTCTAATACACAATTAAAAATACTAAATATCCTATAACAGACACTACTTGTAATGTTGCAGAGCTAATTAATTCTACAAAATTAAACATGTACTATGAATGAATAATAATATAAGCTGTTTATTAAACTTTTAGAGTACGATATTAATTTAATAATATGCATAAACAATGTGTAACTTTAAAGTTTGTGTAAAGCACAACGCACGTCAGCGTTCTACAATCTACATTACATAACTAGAATAATAAATGCAAACAAATATATACATCCCTCTGAACTTTAAATCCTCGTATTTCTGCTCCCATAAAACTTGGATTATTTCCCAAAAAGGAAAACACTGCAAATGAATCCATTTTAGGCAGGTTGTCAGATTGCCCTTTAGCAAAACCGGGTAATAACGCCATGGTAAACAAAACAGAAATAAAACTAAGAATAAAGACGACGATAGAATATAATTTTAAAAAAAGGGGGAATAAACAATAGCCACAAACTAAAATTAGAAAAATTAAACCAAATTAGGAAAAAAATATGATTTTAAAATGTTAGTTTAAGAGGAGGAAACGTAGAATCTCGCGCTAGACAAATGTAAACATTGAAGCATGGTGCATAGTGACGTCAGAACCAATCACGTAGCGTTTTGAGGTCACATGATTTTTCAACACTTTTCGCTTATTTTAAATTTAAAATTCTTATTATTTAGATCTATATATACGTTTTAATTGATGTTTTCGAACAATTTGATAACCAATCTGTTAATAAAAAATAGAAATGAGCATTTCCCCCACATGTGCAAATTCCTCATTACAGTTTCCAAAGGATCACATTTTAAAGCCCAAACAGTTTTGGAATTAAGTTATTTTTTGTGATGATAGTAAGTGTTTTTTGGCAGTGACGACCGTCGTGTAGTTTGGCGCAAGGCAAATGCATTTTTCGATCCAAAATATTCAATTACAACCGTTAATGATGGAGGTGGGTCAGTAATTGTTTGGGGGTGTTGGCAGCAACGGCCGTGGGAAGGGTTATATTTATTGATGGAATCATGTGCAAGAGGCAAACTGGTGTATACTTAAAAAACCTTTCAAGGATAATTATGTTAAATTGGGACTGAGCTAAAATTTCACGTTTGAGCAAGAAAAGGATCCCAGGAAAACAGCATATATAGTAAAGCAATGGCTGTCTTGTCATTATCCACAACAGTTTAAAACGTCACCACAGTCTCCTGACTTGAATGTTATCGGTAATTTGTGTTCCGATCTTGAAAAAGCCTTACAAAAGCACCAAATACCAGTAAATAACATTTGAGACTCATATTGCTAGAAAAATGAGAGACAATTTCTGCCAAATCAACTGAAATGTTTCAACGTGACGGCGATTGGAGGCAGTCATTAAAGCAAAAGTATATGCTACTAAATATTGATTCTTCGTTTTTTTCTTATTTCGTATTTAGGAATACTCTTGCACGTATTCTCAATTTTGTGAGATCAGGTATTTGCACATTTCTTTTATAAGTTCATATTTTTGTATAATTGACATAATTTGTGTTGTTATTTACAAAGAATGATGGACATTAAATGTAGTAACCCAACTACGCTATAAAGTCTGACTGTTTTCCCTACTTGATGACTTTTTCTACTTTCAAACATGTTTTTTCATATCCAAAATATGTGTACCTGCTTTTTTGCATCACTGTTTATGTGAACAAATTGTAGGTATAAATGACAATAATATACATAAATTGTCATTAAAAATCGTTATTTTATGATTACGAAAAATTACCAAAATCAACGACTATATTTATGTGCCTGTTTTACATTTTATTTGGCAAATGGGGGAATATAATTGATAACTACTCTTATGTCGTTTCAATTGGTGTGCATGTTCTTTTTCTATATATGAATCCCATTGCATTTTGCATTTTTAATTTCCATTATCAAGAATGTTGTTCTGTTTCATGGTGTAATAAAGTAGTCTAATGTAACGTTACTGGATAGTTTATTGAATAAAATTTTCCTAAATAAATATACTCTTCAGTTCGGTTTCCTGTAAATGCCTTACGCAGATTAGTAAATTTATAGACACAAATTTTAAGCATATTTTACAGATGTATTAATTCCTAAAAGTGAAGAAATCCTTCTGAATCTTCCTAGAATATCAATGAAATGTTTAATCCAATAAAAGGAGTATGGTTATTGATACGGCAAATATAATTATGACTATCAACCATGAAATCTATAAAACAATAAATCGTGAAAAGGTAATGTAAGTTATCAGCAAGATAATGTTAAGATTTTCTTTCAATATGTTTGTGTTTGCTATAACATGCATTTATCAGCTTCTAATAATATAAGTTTAAGCGTTGATTAAGAAAATATTTAAATATCATCTAAAATTACGATCTACAGTGACTCTCAAAATTGAGGGTGCACTTGTTTTTAATTTGAATTTCATACTGTTAAGGGTCAAATTTAAGCTCAAATTAAGATGGATGGTTTTCTAATTCAGTGCCACAAAAGGACAAACATTTTAGTATTAAACTTCCTAAAAATTAAGCAATAGTTATTTATTAAAATAAATTATTGAGGATTTGAAAGAGGAGCTACAAGAATTTAGAGACACAAAACTGAGAGTACACCTTTTAAACTGCTTGATTTAACTAAGTTTAAGTATAATAAGTATTATGCTATAAATATTTCCAGTGCAGCAATTCCGTAAAAAGAACAAAAAGATAATTTATAGACACAAATTTTAAGCATATTTTTTGGATGTATTAATTTGAAATTCTTAAAAGAGAAGAAATACTTTTTAGCCTCGGTGCACACGAGTGATCCGGTGTCGTTGCGGCACCGCAGTTGCGATCAGGACTACTAGTCCAGTCAAATTGTGTTTTTCAGAGGAAAATTTTGGGGTAGTTTTGATTTCTTCCATTTTATATGTTTTTTGGGGTGCTGAATCCGAATCTGAGGTTTGTTAACAAAATTTCGTGACGCAACATTGAAGAAAATGCAAAAAAAAGGTAAAAATTTTGATTTTTTGGCGGTTTTTTGCTTATAAGTCGGAAACTCAACTTTTCGTATATAACCTCATTTATCAAAATTAAAGTACATAAAATTTCCTACAAATTTCACTATCTAGGTTTCTTTCTCCAATGGACCGTTTGGGCTCAAGCGCTATTTGAAAATTGTCGTATTTCGGCTGTTCCACAAAAACCCACTTTTTCCACTCCAAAATTCTAATTTATTATTAATGGCTGTCAATTAGTGAATTCCTCCCAGTTCTCTGCACATACCTTATTTAGATCGTATATGTAGAGGTACAGGTAATTTTTTCAAAAATAAAATAATGTTCAAGTTATTTAAAGAAGTCCGAAATTGTACAAATTAGTTGTAATTGTTACAAAAAAGTTGAAATTCCAAAGAAAAATCGTGAAAAATTATTACATTTTATTATATTGTATTACAATACATATGATCATATATTACATTATTATATGAGACGTTGTCGTTTAGAGGGTCCTGGCTGAGGTTCTTCGAAGGCGGCGAGTCCTGGCACAGGTTCGGGTTGTTCTGTCGTCAGAGTCGGGGCTTGTTCATCTGGAAAATGAAAGAGGTGGTGAGAAAACAACTTATGATCATATTTTAAGGAGAGATGAGTGATTACGAAATAGATTGTGAGATTAGACATACCTTCCGCATCATGCAAGCGTATTTCTTCAGTCTGTTCTTCAGTCTGTACCCATGACGTGAAAGGTGCTGTATCCGTCGATTGTATGTACATTAAAATCAGCATTATCGTACACCTGATGTGAAAAGCACGGCTGGTTAACTTTCAGCGGATCGCTGCTGACAGCTGATTCTTCCAGGCGGACAGCCTCTGTGTAAGTCGAACAAAATCCCAATGAGGAAACCACATCGACTAATTTCCTTGAGCCGTACTTTCTGTACAGAAACACTGCCAACCCTACGAGGACTGGTGAAACGAATGATCTGGGCCTCACTGCTGCTACAAGACTATGAGCCAATGCTGTGTTCTTCTTCCACACATCATGGTCCCCACGTTTTTTGTTTAGTACAACTGTTTCCATAACTGTAAGGAGACTTACAGGAATTAATTCCTCATTTCCTTCCAAAAATTTATCAGGTGAGGGGTACTGTTCTGTCTAATAAACCTGGCTCCGGATATCCTCAACAACAATTGCAGCAGCCGTCTTAATAATCCAGAGTCTTTCCTCTTGTTCATTTTTTAACGCCTGCTGGTACCAAGAATCATTTAAAATTTTATACCCTGGGTTTTTGAAACACACTACCAGCTTCTTGTTTGGAGAAAAGGTCATTATTATATCGCTTCCATATTTTTTGAGTAGATGAGCTTTAACTGTCTTTATGTCAGGACGATAATCACCCTTGATTTGGTCCACCAACTCGTCTAGCGTAAACTGACATTCTCTATCACTATTCTCAAGATAAGTGTAGACATATTCCATTGCTGCTTCAACATGATTGGCGAATGAACCCCTTTTTCTCTTCTCTTGAATTTTTGGGCGATTGTACAATTTTCTCATGCATAAACTATGATACTGACAATCAGAATCCACCAAGTCTGAGACAGGCAAAAGACGTTTGATTATGGCTTGTCCATACTCATCACCACGTTCTTCTGCCCTTTTTATGATAGTTTCTTTGACTTTCAAAATTCGAACCTAATACACAATATTACGATTGGTTTTCTTTTTTCTTTGTTGTTCTATAAAGTCAGGTGTTATGACGAGGCCACACATAAAACAATGAGTTTTGAAATTGAAATGCGCTTCAGTAGAACGTCTTTTGACTTGCTCTCTACCTGCTCTATTCCGCCTTCTTCAAATGAGCTGCAATCATTCTTTTATTAATGTAGTTTGTACGGTGTCGCTCATGAACATCAACTGCAGATTTTTCAAGTAGCTGAACATGCTCACCATCCTTGCTCTTCTTGCTTGACTCGATAAACGTTTTCAAACCTCTTTGCCGCATCGTTATCACCTTCTCTACGTTATTATCCAGCCCTTCATCACAAATAAAACACACATTTGAAGCCATTTTTAACACTACGCGTAAATATAACTTTTGAATCGTGTTGTCGTTGGATTCTAACACTGAACTACTTACTTCCATCGCACTGCAGGAGGAATCGGAATTCGGTAGGAATCGGATGGCCGGTGTTTTTATTTTATTTTATTTTTTTTCGGGGGGGGGAGGGGAGGAAACCTCGTGAACAATACGAAGGGACTTGAGACTGGATCAACACCCCCTATATCGGATATAGGGGGTGTTGACTGGGTACGCATGTACACGGTGACGTAGTTGGCCTTGAATCGTCTGTGAAGGAATCGAATGGAAGGAAAGAGGGCTTTTAAACCAAACGGGGCAGTTATAAAATCATTTGGTGAGGGTTGCCGAGAATAAATAACATGAAAATACGTACAAGACGGAATTATATTTGCACAGAATTTAAATACAATGTGATTTTGAAAATCCTACATTGTATTGGAAGAAGGAATTAAATGACAGCCTTTAATGATAAGTTTTGGAGTGTAAAAAGTGGGTTTTTGCGGAGCCAGCCGAAATACGCCAATTTTCAAATAGCGCTTGAGCCCAAACGGTCCGTCGGAGAAAAAACCCTAAATAGTGAAATTTGTAGGAAATTTTATGTACTTTAATTTCAATAAATGGGGTTATATATGAAAAGTTGATAGTTTCCGAGTTATAAGCAAAAAACCGCCAAAAAATGAAAATTTTTACCTTTTTTTGCATTTTCTTCAATGTTGCGTCACGAAATTTTGTTAACAAACCTCAGATTCGTATTCAGCACCCCCAAAAACATATAAAATGGAAGAAATCAAAACTACCCCAAAATTTTTCCCCGAGGGCCCCTTTTGAGCACAAATTGACTGGACTATACATAGAGTTGAACTAACCGACTCACACGGACGTAGGCGTCATCGGTTAGTTCAACTGTATTGTACTCCTTATCGCAACTGCGGTGCCGCAACGACACCGGATCACTCGTGTGAACCGAGCCTAAATCTTCCTGGAATATCAATGAAATGTTTAATGCAATAAAAAATTCTGATTATTGATAGGGCAACTAAAATTATGACAATCGATAATGAAATATTTTGTAGTGTTTATTACTGCAATACAATAACCCTCGCTGCATCACTTAATATTAAATTTAATTTCTTTATAAACTTTTTTTGTCTAACGCGGAGGCAATTTGTCGTAAGACATTTGCCTTTTACTTTTCACCGCAAATTTACTAGCTCTTTTATTATGGTAGCAGCATATAGGTGAGCCAGCATTGCTCCGTATGAGAAGGTCGACACGGAAACGAGCAAGCCTTATTCTGGATTTGGACCCAAGCCCATTGCGTGGTAGCTCAGAACGCTAACCACTACACTATGTGGGCTGCGCTCTTTATAAATCTTATCCGATATAAATCCTAAAATTTCAAAAATTCGAGAGATGAAAGATTGTAAAACTGAATACCAAAAAAATGTTCACACAACCAGAAAATTTGTACAAATATTCGCAACTTTAATTTTAATGTAACCGTTGGCACTTCTCGCATCACTTCAGTTCGACTCGTGTATATGTTAGAAGTCCTATACTCTTTTAACGATATGTGACACCATGAAAAGACGTAAATGTGTTACTGTTATCTGCAACCTCGAATTCGGATTATATGAATTATAAATAAAGGAAACCTAAGATCCATGGCGCGGATACCCCAAGTAGTTCAAAAAAGTAGTCGACTAAGTTTTCAGACAATGATTCGGAGTGCTTAATTTCCGTGAAATCAGTTTTCGAAATGTATTTCAGGGCTTACGGAGATATGAAATGTCACAGAAACTCGAAACATTTTAAAAATTAAGCGAATCAGATTGTATGAGCAACCTCAACATAGTTGCAAGCATAATTGTTACTAAAAAAGTTAAGTACAAAAAAAATTAATTTAAAGTATTTTATTTGTTTAGTTTCAGCTAAAAATTTTAAGTTTCTAAATTTTTTTTAATGCGTAGGGAGTTCTGAGTAAGCTTCACATCAAGGCCTCAAAGAACGGGAGAACTAGGCTATTGAAACATCAGATAAATTTTTAAGGAGGACGAAATTTTAAGAGGCACATAGAAAATATTTTTGCAAACCTCAAAAGTAATAATAATTTACATTAAACTCCAACAAATTTGATATTACACAGAGAAAAATTAGTATTTTCTCTTACCTTAGAATAAATAAACTTTTTTGGCTGCATATAATTCAGTTACGATACTTTTCAAATTTGTCAAGTTCCTTTACAATGATAAATAATTGCATTTCCATACTATAGTCGAAACCGATAAATTAAGTAGCACCAATCCATTAATTCTTTTGGTCTAATTAGCTCTTGTGTAGCAAAAATTACACGTATCGCTTTTAACCGTTAATTCTTTCCCGAGATATTGTATTTAAAATTTCTCGAAGGGCAATAAAATGTCTTGCCGTGGGCCTAACGGACGCAGGTAAACTTAAAAATTTTCTACGTCTAAAACTATTTTAGAGTCTAAACGAATTTTCAGTTTCATTCCAGGATATTGTAAACCAAAACTGTTAAAGTCTACTTTATGTGACAGTTAGAGACAACATTTTCTCATCAGATAAATTATTTCGTTACAAACTAAGATTGGAATTACATTATGATTTTTTTGCGCAATTTTTCCTAGCAATTCCTTAATTTCAAAGTATATGAGCGATTCAATAGTGCAAAGAATAGATAACAAGAATTCATATTTTTATGTAATGATTTAAAATGTGGCTTTCGAGCAATAGTGATTGAGAAATGCTGCTCAGCATATGACCGAGGGTTAATGATGCAAGTACTCAGGCTATCAGTTGAAGTTTTTGAATGAAGTGAGGTTTTCTTTGTCGTATTTATTAAGCATCACGAAAATTTCCTAAATTTTTGAGTTGTCATGTATAGTATTATTCGTATGAAAATCCATTATGTATCATAATTAATAGTTTCCTTTTATATACAAAAACTAGTGAGAATGAAAAAGTTTTCATTCTCACTTAAATTAAGATCGCATTCAAACCTTTTTAGTTACTGCTTCATAGAGTATTAATCACAACGAAAGTGTGATGGCAAATCCAATGTCTCTGCTTCCTGAAAATCTTATGTGTTTTCTAGGCTATCTGTCACTTGTATAATCAAATCGATTCTTGCTCACCAAAGTATGAAGAGCATAATTCTTTAAAATTTTCTGTATTTAAGGAAGGTCTCCTCTACATTTACGGAACAAGCCACCTATATCCTTTAAAAAAATTATAGCTTTGAATCGGTAGTCTTAAGACTACTAGTAACTATTTTTATATAACTAAAGATATTTTTTCATAGTTGTTGTTGTTGTTTCTAATTCCCCATGGCCGGAAGTATTCCAGATCAGGTCCCTATAGGCTAGCGAGCTGAGGGGTGTGGCTCCGGTTTCTAATGGCACCACAAGGATAGAGTCCGATTTACCCAGGAGCCACCTCAATTTTGACAGAGCAACCACCCCTCCCCCCAGAAGCGGCGATTGTGAGGGGGGATCGTATCCTCTCCCATCCTCTCTGGCCTCATAGGATTTTTTCATAGCAACAAACATGTTCATGTAGCCCCTTTTTAGACCCGGGCAAAATTTCTTGTCCCCCTTTCTCTGGTAGAGCTTGAATAGTCTGAAAATTGATATATTAATCTAGGAAAATGCATTATTTTGATTGGATCGAATTACCGCGAGGAAATGTATGGAGCAGAATAAGAAAAAGTATCAATCAAAACAAAAATATTTCGTTTTCTATACACTATTCTTAAGAGTGAAACACGGTTATCCGTTGTTAGTGTATTAATTCATACAACCCGGAAAAACTAACTCTCCCGCTCATTGTTTTTACGTCAATAGTTAGATGAAATGCACTCTAAATTGAATTCTGTATAATAGTATAATTATAAATCGTTACCAGTACACTACAAAAATCTGTAATGGGAAAAATCCTTTTCTCAGTCGTCGTCTCCAATGAAAGAACTTTGCAAAGATTAAACATACCTTATTAGGGAGTTTCCACATAGAACAAAAAGGAACAATACATTGCTATAAATGTTTTGAAAATAAAAGTTCTCTAAAATGATCTAACGGTTGCAATTAAGGTAGCGGAGTCACGAAGAACTTTGTCACTTACTAATTATGAAATAGTCACTGGTTAACATTATCACACTGCATTTATTAACAAAGAAAGATTTTAGTTCGATATATAATTCGTAGCAAACAAATTATTTCATCTTTTGTTTTTTGGTAAAATTGAACCACTGAATTATGATATCTTTAAAAATTCATTAAAGATCTACCAAAGTTTACCTTTTTATTGGCTTGTGTTAAAGGGAATAAGCATTGAAGATTTTCTGAACAATTTGATCAATTTCCTTTGATAAATTCTTATGATGAACCATTCTAAAATTAGTAATACACAATTTCACTAAATGATTAGATTCGAGAAAATCTTATGAAGGATTACAAAATCGCTACAAAAGGAATTCTTGACGTCGGTAATACAAGGTTGAACGTATAAAATGACAAAAATGCAGGTAAGAAGGGGATAGTATTTAAATTAAAAAATATAATTTAGAGATCTACACAGGGAAATATACAAAGAAAACAAAGTAATTTTAACATTTCATTTTTCATGAATGTATATACAGGTATAGGACAAAATAATAGGAACACCTGAGAAAGAATGCAAATTTTTATAAGTAGGGGGTTGGGCCCCCTTGGCCTTAATTATAGCTTGCATTCAACGTGGAATTGACAAATAAAGGTCTTGCACAAATTTCAAGGGCATTCGCACTCATTCCTCGTGCGGAGCGGTCTCGAGCTCAGGTAGCTCGAGGAAGAGAAAACCGAGTACAGACGTTGTTCTCTAGAAACCTCCACAAATGCTCGAAGATGTTGAGATCAGGGGAATTAGGACACCACATGAGATGTTCCACTTCATCATTACGCTCATCTACGCATGTTTGAACACAACGAGCCGTATGAACAGAGGCATTGCCATCTTATAACACACGATGTCCTCTAGGAAACGTAGTCTGAAGCATAGGATGGAAATGATCTGCGAGAAAACTGCGATAATGCTTGCTTGCGATCTTCCTGCTCAGGGCTTAGAGTGGCCCCAAGCCACGCCACGATATCGAGCCCCACACCACCACAGAGCCCCCTACATGCTTCACGGTAGGAACCAGACAGTCAGTATGAAATGCTTCTGCCGGTGTTCGACAGACGAACACACGTCCGGTGGTCTGAAATAATGTAAATGATGATTTGTCAGACTAGATGACCTGTTCCCATTGTTGTTATGTCCAGTTTTGGTGTTCTCGACACCACTGTCGTCTCTTCATAACATTCCACAATACTTTGTGAGAACTATTAATTATATGTTACGATATATATGAAGATAATACTTCCGATTTATGTATAAAATCTATAGGGAAAATGGATATTGGTAATTTTGCCTTAAAAAAAATCTCTAATACGTAAGTTGGAATCGAGAAAAAACTGCTTCTGTCTAAAAAAGGGAGATCAGACGCCACCAAAGGCTTAATATGGAAGGATTTATTCTTTTCTCATCGTCCTAACTAATAACTTTGCATTACCATGCCAACGGCTTCGTAAATGGCAGGAAAAGGATATAGTAAAATGTATGGGACTTAGGTTTATTACTAAATACAATTCCTTTATTCTGGGGATATTTTCATTGTATTGTGTTGAAATGAATCGAACTTGTTAAATTAAAGACAAATAGAATTTTCTGGCGTTTCTCAATATATGTTTTGACATTTTGAGGGTAGCAGTATTTATACAGCATGTCCGAGAAAGATCTTTATTACTGTAAACATAAAAAAATACGAACAGATCAAAGAAAATACAGTTTGTTTCCAAAGAATGAAGAAATCTAACAGTTTTTTCTAGTATCAATACTTGATAGAATGTTTCCCGAACGATGAATTTGTCGTGGAGGACCAATACCTTGGCCTCTGCGATCGCCCGACATAACTCCCTTGAATTTCTTTTTGTAGAGTAACATTAAAGTAATTGTTTATCGAACAATTGTTTCCGTTTTAAAGGAAAGGATACAATTTGCAATCTTCACTGCTGCACCGCGAATGTTAAGACACTTGGTGGGAAATCGACTACAGACTTGACATTCTTCGTGCTAACGGAGCTCACGTAAAGCCACATTGAAAGCACTGTTAAAAAAATAAATAAATAAAATTAAAATAAAAATGGAAATAACATTTATTACTTCATTCTTTTGCCGCAAACTACATTTCATTTGACATGTTCGTATTTCTGTTATTAATCTTTAGAATAACAAAGATTTTTGTCGGACATGCTGTGTATATATATATATCCTTCTTGTGGTTATTGTCCATCAAGAGCAAAAATCTTTATCGTTGCGAAAATTTTTCTCTCAAGATTCAGAGGTCTTTGAAAACTTTTTAAAGGAATATACCGCACGCAAAGAGCCCCGATCACAAATATCAAGTATCACAAATATCACACGATCCAGTAGGACATGCTCATTAAACGTTTAAGAGAAAAATATACCTTTAAATTTAAGCTCCTGTTTGTACTTAACGACGATTTCTTTGGAGACCTTCAGCTGTTGACCAAGCCTAAGTTCGGAGATAAAAAAATAATTCCAGTAAAGCGTATGCCTCTTGAAATGAAATACGACCAATGTATGCAACATAAAAACCGTCATATTTCTGCACTATTTCTTCTTGCCTATTCCCTTGCTTTTTCGCCTATAACATATTGTCATATCACGAACGAATCTGGATTCTTAAGATCCAAATTTACGATTTGACGTAAGTACGAAACCAAGATAAGTGAGGAAAAAGTTTTTCATGGCAAAAGAATTATTGTTCTAGATCTTTACCGAGAAGATTCTTCAGATAGGGTGTTAGTGCTTACAAGTTCTAACAAATGACCCTTCGCGTTTACTCGAGGGGGAAAAATCGAAAGACCTTTAAGGAGTTACAATCTTTATGCAGTATTTTATCGAGATTTTTCTGATAACCGAATAACTTAAATAACTTACTTGAAACAAAGATAGTTTGAAATAAGAGGATTTCCAGGTTTTGTTATTTTTGTTATTTGTATTTGACAAATTTGTTTTTGAGATATTCCTTTTCCCCGTGATTTATCATTCTTCAAGAAGAACAAAAGTGATGAAAATTTTATTTAATTAAGCTATAAAATATTCGTTTCGACTGCGTGTTTCACCATTCTACAAATCATTGAGAAAAAAGAATCAAATAATAGGCAGTATCTCGTTTACTTCACTATTTGAGTCTCTTTTCTCAATTATCTGTGGAGTAATGAAACACGGAGTCGAAACGAATATTTTATAGCTCATTTAAATAACAGTTTTATCCTTTAATCAGGAGTTATAAATATATCATATTTTTAGTACTTATAAAAATGTTTCCTGAAAGAAAGTATTCAATTTGATTCATTTCTATTCCGTAAAGTTAATTATGTCTGCCTTTCTTCTATATGCTTACGTGCAGTGAGAGTCAAATAGTGAATAAAAGAATATCTTCAAAACCTCTTTTGATTACTGCTGTTCCTTTCACGACGTAACGACTTGCTTCGACTGTGATTTGAAATAAACAGATTTTTTTTTGTCTTGAAATTTAGTTTGCGGTTTCGATACTTTAGAGTTCTTGAAATTACATTAACCTGAATAAATTTTATATAATCACTATGAACCTGAAAACGTTGTGATCTGAGGTTTTTTTTTACAAAAGATTTTAAGGATCAGTTTCGAAATAAGCCCTGTATGAACGTAATTTTATTACTTTAACTCATGAATAACAAATGGAAAATTTACGTAATCGATTACTCGATTACCTTGATTTACGTTATTGCCAGTACCTTGCTTTTAAAAATATTTGACAACGTCATTTTGAAATATTCTGGGACTCGTAATATTTACTTAATACATCAATAGAAATCGTCTTATTCATGGGTCATATAGTTAATGAAGTGTCTGTTATTGATAAATTTTATATAATTTTTTAATTTAAAATTTTATTTTTCATTATTTTAATATTAATTTCATTTTTTAATTTTAAGCTTTATCAGGATGATGACAATGCTTTCCGTATTTGCAGCTACTGCTCGAAATATTTTGAAAATCATTGTTTCCTGTAAATAACGCGTAAGCCAAAAAAATTCCAACTCTCGAACTCTAAACTTCAATTGAATGCATTAGATTAAAATTTCGACTAATTATTCACTGAAATCTGACACTAAAAACCAGTTCGTGTTCATTTAACATGACTACTCGTGGCATGGCAACAGGCACCTAAAATGATCCTTTTGAAGTTAGCTATGAAGTGAGATAAATGATTTTGTTATAATAATTCATCGAGTAGTTGATTTATTATTCCTCATTTGATTGTTTTTTTCACTCTGAATAGACTGAATTGGTAACCCGCATCACAATTTGGGAAGTCTAGTCATAGAGAAAAAGTGCCGTATGAGATCTGATACAGAGAGAGAGAGAGAGTTAGTTATTAAATGAATATGATTTCAAAGTGTATATATCTGTAAATATTTTGTATAAATTAAATTATCAAGATTAGAAAGAGAGAGTGTGTATTATTTAGAGAAGAATGTCAATTTTTTTCAAATCAAGAACCACCGATAGAGACACTGACAGTGTTACATATATGGTATAATTTACATATAAATTTTGGTGCATACCGACAGGGAGGGCCATTTGGAATGCGATTAAAAAGTGAATTTCTGAGATGCGGTAAGATTAGTAAATTACTTGTTCTTCAAAAGGGGTGAGTTATTTTGTTTCCAGTTGCATGTTATTAGTGAATATAAAAAATGAGTGCTGAAGATACCATTGAGAAAAATAGAAAAATTCAAGGGTCAATTAAAACTAGTGTAACTAAAATAATTAAGCAAATTGATGAAGAGTTGACCAATGAAACTCCAGAGTTGAGCACACGTGCACTAGACAAGGAGCTAAATGTGAGTAGCACTGCTGTGTACATGCTATTACGGGTAGAGTGGCTATACCCATATCGCTACACAACCGTGCAAGGTCTACATCCAGATGACTGTCAGCGACACATTGACTTTTGTGAATGGTTATTGTAACAATATGAAACCTATAATGCTCACTGCACATATCTTTTGGACGGATGAAGCATGCTTCACACGTGATGGGGTCTTCAACAGTTACAACAGCCATATGGGGTCGAGTCCAATCCTCATACACTCCGCCCGCAGAGACATCAGGTCCACTGCTCTGTAAATGGCCCGGGTACAAGGCAATCGCATGATTGGACCATATCTGCTGCCTGAATGGTTCACGGAACATTCATATTTGGTATTTCTCCGTGATGTATTAACTGATTTCCTAGATGACATACCCTTAGCGACGATATATTGCCTATGGTTCCAGCATGATGGAGCTCCGGCGCATTTCAGCTCTCCTGTATGTGATTGGCTGGATATGGAATACCCAGGCCGCTGGTTTGGACGTGGGGGTGGGGGGTGGGGTACGGTTTCATGGCCGCCACCATCGCCAGATTTGACACCTTTGGATTTCTTCCTTTGGGGCCATCTGAATGAATTGGTCTATCGAGACCTAGTTAATACATAAAATAACTTAGTTGGTCGTCTTCATGCTACGTGTACTTTTGTAGACACCACACTGCTGCAACATGTGCAGTCAGCCATTCCATGACGCGCAGATGTATGCCTCAATATGCGCGGTGGACATTTTGAACATCTTCCTCTATGTAAACATATGTAAATACTGATGTTCATGTTTCCAATAAAGTTTTTCTTTCGTACACTGGATATGACATCATACTTTTCTCTCGCATTTTTCTCGAAAACTATGGGTCATAAAGGTACAGTTCTTATTAGGTCATAAAGGTACAGTTCTTGGGCATTTTTCATGTACTCCAAGCGAGTAATCTGAATGTCCAGAGTATAGGCGGTCTTGATGAAACACTCTGTATTGACAACAGAGGTATTCTACGTGTCAGAGGACGTTTAGAGCAAGCTGAACTATTGCACGATAAAAACCATCCAGTAATACTACCAAAATCCAAGTTTGCTGATCTAGTGGTGATGAAAGAGCATGTAAAATCTGTCCACTTTGGAGTTTCGTCAACGCCCTCTAGAGTCAGGAATAAATTTTGGATATCCAAAGGGAGGCAAATAGGGAAGAGAATCATTAATACGTGCTTTATATGTAAAAAGTATGCACTGAAACCCGCAAAACAGATAACGGGTCAATTACCAAGAGATCGTATCTGTGAAAGCGTTCCTTTCACAGTGGTACGACCGGAGTGATTTGAGCGGAGTTATAACTATTAGAACAGAAGCGGGAACCTATAAAAATGCGTACATAATTTTATTTACTTGCGCCGTTACTCGGTCAGTACATATTGACGTTATTTCAGACATGTCATTGAAGAGTTTCATTCTCTCACTTCGACGTTTTTTTATCTAGAAGAGGGAATTGCAAAGTAATTTATTCAGATAACGCAAAATGGTTTCTCAGATCATGTGAGATAATCAAAGGGTTTAAGAAGATCATCATTGATCCAGCTGTATGAGAGTTCATAACATCCGAGGGCGTCATGGGGAACGTTCGGGAATGAACTTCGGGAATGAACATGGGGAACGTTCGGGAATGGTGGGGAGGAGGTTAAGGAGCGCTTGATTAGAAGCATCAAGGAACCCCTAAAGAAAATGCTAGGAAAAGTTCTAGTGACTCTCGAAGAGCTTAAAACGATATTAACGGAAATGGAGTATGTCTTAAACCAGTGGTGTCAAACTCAAAGGCTAACTTGGGCCAAACAAACAAGGTTTAACTATAGGTGGGCAGCAAAAAAATCAATATTAATAGAAACGTAGGTTTATTTTAAATAATACATTATAATAAACATATATAAAAGAACTGGAAAATTTAATGTTTGTGTCCTGACACTTGACATTTAATTAACTTTTCTAAAAGCATTTTGTTTGTATTTTTTAAAGTTATTTCAACATTTTTCATCTGTAAAAGAGTTAGTAACCTAACTTTTGACATATTTTAGATATTATTTATGCTTAAATAACGTATTTACCTAATTACAGTACATTCAACATAAATATACGCATTTTGTTTAATAATAGCAAAAAAGAGTATAATTAAAAAAAATTAGCGAATTTTACCTATCTTATTATAATTCTGCGTCGGTTATTTTATTATATATTATTGTGTGCCAATATATTGGCCGGGCCGCAAAAATGTTCGTCGCGGGCCGCAGGTTTGACACCCCAGTCTTAAACAATAGACCCTTAATTTATGAAACATATGAGTTGGGTGAACCCCGCCCACTCACACCTTCACAATTTTTACTGCCAGGTCGTAATATCATTAACTTTCCTGAGCATTTTTTAGAAATCTTCAACCAAGTGTCCAATAAAGAGACTTTGACTAGACGTAAATTATATAAGTCGAGAATTTTAAAGCAAATAAGGACCAAGTGGAGAAAGCAATATTTATTGCAGTTGAAAATTCTCACAATTTTGTTCATCCTTCGACTGATCGTAATCTTAAAGCTGGAGACATTGTATTAGTAGAAGGAACTCTTGTACGAGACTAATACAATGCTGGAGACATAGCATTAGTCTCATAGAAGAAATCTAAACTTTTATGGGACGTGGGTGTTATTGAAAAGGTAATAATGGGAAGAAATTAATATGTTCGAGCCTGTATTGTTCGTACATCTAAATGACACTTCAGAAGAGCCATTCAATTATTGTATCCTTTTGAAATTTGAGTAGGACTTTAAACAATTGAACATTAATTTTGATATATTAATATCATGCAGTTATTTATTTAAATTGTATTGACTTTCCTTTTATTGATACAAATATTATGTGTGTTATTTAATTAATATCCATTTTAGTTTCAATTTATGATTTACTAGCCGGGCTTCACCCGTCTAGCTGGTCGGTTTAGGGACCCGCTCCCTTCAGCAATCATCGTCAGAGAATGGAAACATTAAAAAAAAACGAATAAAGGTATTTCGACCGTTTTTGTCTTAAATAAGAGATATATAATCCTGTATATCGTTGATAATATTCTTTCACTTTAGTCTTCTTTCACTTTTCTTGCTTGAAATATCAAATTAGAGAGTTTCGGGATATACTATATTTACTGTTCTTCCATTTGGAGCTAGGATGTAGAGATTTTCAGCTTTTCCAACTCTAGAACATCCCACATACAGCTAACCATGGGAGAAACAGGGTTTAAAAATATGGAGTCCAACTACTTTTAGCGATTATCCTTGTTCCTTGTTAATGTTCATGGCGAAACTTAAACGGACAGGGAACTGGAGAAAAAAATAAAAAAAACCAAATAAATTACTGAAAAAGTTTGTCTCAAAACTGAGATTAAAACCAAAAGTGCAAAATTACAGAAAATGAAATCAAAAGTATGTTTTAAAATTATAGAAAGACAAAACAAAATTAAATTACCCACTGAAAAAGTTTGACTAATATAAAACTGAGATTAAAATCAAAAGTGCAAAATTACAGAAAATGAAATCAAAAGTATACTTTAAAGTTATAGGGTTAATTCCCAATACACGGTACCGTCGCCAATTTGGCGAAAAGTTGGCGCCAAAATCCGATTCGGAGACCTACTAGGCTTAAAATGCGAAATGTAAACAAATATGGCGACCAAGAAAGAACAAATAAATTGGAAAATAAACTTACTGCTGGCTTTGTGAAACTCGTAGGCGGGAAACTCGCACACGGGATCTTCGCTTCGCTCAGATACCCTTGCTTCACTCCACTAAGCTCACAAAAATTCAAAAAATATCATCCGATCTTAAAATCCTCTCCTGATATTTAGAAACTAACACTTTAACCAACATAGCAATAAACGGCTAACTGAAAAGCAATTAACAAACACAACCCATATTTGGCATTTTATTGCTAATTTGGCAAAAATCTAAAAAATATGCGGCACCGTGTATTGGGATCGAGCCCAATTGGTTTTGGTTTCAAAGTAATAACATAAAATAAGTAATAAAATTAATAATCTATACAAATAATAGGAACAGCTTCATATAGGACCCCATAGGCGATATTTTGTATTGGCGACTTTTTTGTCGCCTAGCCAAACGACGCATCGTAAATATCGTATGAATTACATAGAAATTTAATTTTGCAAAATATAAATTAAAAAATAATACAATAAGGATAATAGCGTAAACTTTGTAAACGAATTCTGTGTATACCAAATTACTAATATACGAATTCTACTATGCCAAAGCTGTTCCAACGGGGTACGATGTTGAAAATGGCGTATTCCATCTTGTTACAATCTGGAAAATGATTTATTTCAGTTATAACACCAAATAACTACAAAATAACAGTAATATGTGTAAAGGTATTTAAAGAAATTGAAATCCATGTCTTCACTTACCTTACAACATCCAATATTAACCTAATTATTATCCAGAATTAACATCCAATATGTGCGCATGCGCAGATTCAATCATCGCATGATTCATTCTAACACCTGGAGATGAAATATTAAAAAACTGTATTTATTTATAGTTATTTAAAAGTTTCCAAACTTATCTTAGAATTATCCTAAAGCTTCAAAACATCAGTATACGAAGTTTCAACCAGATTCGTCAAGAAATGTAGATTTGTATACGATACATAGTACATACATACATAGAGACACTTTGCTTTATTTATATAGATAGGTAATTCCTGTACTGTTTGTTGGGAGATTGATGTATATAAGCAGAAAATTTTTGTTTGCTAACCTGTTGTTTATTCATGTTCTGTTAATCATAGTTTGTAATTTCTATTGATAATTACTTACTGTTTGTACTAATGAATAGTATTTGTGGCGTTTGGTTCTAGTGTGTTAAAGACTTCAAGCAGGACGACACAAACATTTATTGATAACTGAAGAAACAAAGCACAAAAGACTAAGATGCACTACTCGGCGATCTCCACGAAGTTTCAGTCTCTTCTGATTTTTACATTTACATTACTTCCTGCCACGCTAATTCACATAAAAGCGTCACCTTTCGGTTGGGTGGATCGGTGGGCTGAATCTCAAACATCACACCTCCCCCGCAAGATCTGTGTTAAAATTTTCTTTAAATGAAGCACAAAGCTGAATTTAATTGGTTGGAAATTCAGACCACATAAAATTCACCTATATACACATGCTCTAAACATATTTGGTGCAAAATACAAAATGGGAAAGGAATAAACAAAAAAGAGACACAAAAGTAAATAAACACTAAACAAAATACTAAGATAATATAATGAAATTTAAAGTTCTACGTATTCAGAGTCGATATAATAGTCTCTACTTATCTTCAAATAGTCTGGATAATGCGTCGGCATGAGGCATTTTAGCTCCAGGACAATGTTTTACATTTACACTATAGTTTTGGAGCGAAAACACATCGCTGCAATCGTGAAGATTGAGGGGCATATTTTGTTAGGTAAGATAGATGATTGTGGTTCGTATATACTGTTTTACTTCAGAACCGAAAACTAGTGTTTCAAACTTCTTCAAACTCCAAACGATAGCATATGCTTCTCTCTCTATCGTAGACCAAGCTTGCTGGGTTTTATTCAGTCTTGCGGAAGCAATAGATCGAAGAAATACATTGTTTCTTTGGGATAAACAAGCAGCAATACCATATTGGGATGCATCCGTGTGTATTATAAATGGTTCACTCATCATAGGAGTGCGATGTTCTGTGGCGTTCATTAAAGCAGATTTTAATTTGTCAAAGGCTATGTTGTGTACATCTGACCAGAGGAAATTTTCTTGAACTTTCTTTTTAGTGAGCTCCGTAAGAGGTAAAGCGATTTCAGCATAACAAGGTATGTATTCTCGATAATAGTTTCATAATCCAAGCATGCTCGTCAGTTGTTTCTTGGTTGAAGGTATTGGTAGTTGAGATATTGCCTTGATTTTATCAGGATCTACTCGATGTTTCCCAGAACCGATGACATGCCCTAGATATTTAACTTCTGATCTTGCAAACTCAGATTTTTTAGATTTACACAAAACTGCGGTTCTTCAAATTTAGAAAAGATATTATCCAGATGTTTTAGCTGGTCCTTCACATTACTGGAAAATATTGCAATGTCGTCAATAAAAGCACGACTAAATTCTCTGTATGACGCTAGAGCTTTGTTCATTACTCGCTGAAATGTAGCAGCTGCGTTTCTTAAGCCAAAAGGCATCACTTTGAACCTGTACTGAGCTCTGTGGGATTTGAATGTAGTGAAATCTCGACTTTTTTTCTATCGGAATAGCCCAATATCCTTTCAATAAGTCAAGTGTAGTTATAATATTGGCCTTTTCTTTGCAGTGAAGTAGTTGAATAGCATCTTCCATGGGAAAATCATCAGCTTTCGTGACAGCGTTAAGGGATTTGTAACTGATGCACAATCGCAAGGCTCTATCTTTCTTGTTTACACACAAAATGGGATGAGCGATTTCTGCTGAACTCTCTTCTATTGAGTCCAACTCGAGTAATTCGTCAATTTGGGCATCTACGTGAGAATTCAGAGCTTCTGGTATTCTGTAGCTGTATGTTTTTTTCCTTTTTTACCATGTTAAAGCCTTATCTTATGTTCGCTAATCTTTGGGATCTTCACCTTTCCTTTGAAAAGCCCTTGATGGTTCTTCAACAACTCAATCATCTGGGTTCTGTCATTTTCAGATAAATGCTGTAGATTTAAATCGTGGGTTTTTCAGGCGATTTTTGTTGACCCACAGCTCTAGGAGATGCATGAATTTCACCAAATTCTTCATCGTCATCAAAAACGATTCCGACTGCATTAACTCTTGGGTAATATCTTCTGATTTTGTTTACGTGACAGTGTCGCGCGTTTTCATTGGGAAGTTTTATTATGTAAGAACGTATCCATGGATGTTCAACTATTTCTCTTGGTCCAGTCCATCGTACGTGCAACGTGTTGGAAGAGTCTGGAATCAACAGATAGACTTCTCCTATGTTGAATTCTTTCAATTTTGTGCGACGATTAAAATAGTCAGTAAAAGCCCTTTGCTTTCCTGCTGCAATAATTGAAACTTGTTCTGCTGCTCTTTCTAGATATTTTTTAAGTTCTTGGAGATAATCAACTACTGACATCCATATTTAGTGGTAAAGAAATTTCTCCACACCAACTAGACTTAAGAAGACTGAGATGACCTCTTGTTCCTCGGCCATACATCAATTTGGTCGGAGATACGCCGGTAGTACAATTTGGAACTTCTCTATAAGCAAACAACAGAAATAGAATGTACTTATTCCAATTACCAGGATCAGATCGAATTACATGATGAAGAGCGTTCTTAAGAACTTGATTGCATCTTTACGCAAGTTCATTGCTAGCTGCATATCCAGGCACAGAAAATCTAGGAGAAGAACCTAGGTGATTCACAAACTCTTGAGTCAGTTTCGAAACATAGTTAGTTCCTTGATCTGATGCTTTAACTTTTGGAATCCCAGTTCACATGAAAATTTCCAACAGAGCATTATAAGTTGCTTTTGTAGTCAGAGAACGCAGAGGAATTGTTTCCGGCCAGCGTGTATGCTGATCAACTAAGCATAACACATATTTCTGTCGACGAGCTAATGGAGGTGCAATTGGTCCAATAATATCCACATTAACACATTCAAATGGCAAGTCCGATCTAAGCACAGGAGTAATAGAGATTTTACCAATCATTTTCTCAGGACTTCGTAGTTGACATTCTTTGCATGATTTACAGTATTCAGTAATTTAACCAGTCATGTTAGGCCAATAAAAGGTATAGTGAATCCTTTCTTTATTTTCTTCACTCCCATGTGGCTGCCAAAAACGGATTCATGATCAAATTTTAAAACTTGAGTCCTTTTTTTTCTGGCAACACCAGCTGATTCACAGTCTTGCCAAATAGTTTTTCTTTATGAAATATTAATTCATCTATCAAAAAGAAGTGCCCTTTTCCAAGCGATAAATGTTCTTTAACTTCTTCCATTGTTTTGCACTAATCTGCTCCTCCCGTAACAGCTTGCTTTGGCTTTGACCACAATATGACTCATCACTTCTGGTTTAAGCGCACATAATATCTTCCTGCTCTTCGAATCGTTAAACATTAGTGGAACATTGATTGTTTATATTGAAGCCAGGATTGTGGTTTTCCTCTTCGGAATTCTTCAACAACAGGTCATAAATTTTACTTGGGATGACAAACTCTCTTTGCACTTTGTTAGTAACAGCTGCCAGAATCTCTATGGGGCGGAAAAATTCGTTACTCTCTTCATCTTTTCGCCGAATGCACTCGTTAAAATAATTTTTTTCCCTCTCGATTTCTCTGAAGAAATAAAATTCGAATTTATTTCTGCTATGTGGGCCCCTGAATCTATTAGAGATTTTAATTCTTGATTGTCCACCAAAATGTTTACATACTGAAGAGGATAATATGTAGGTCCATTTTCTCAGTTTAAGATGATCAGATTTTATTTCAGCAGTTAAAATGTCATCTTTTTTCTCTTTTTTACTGGTTACTTGTTGATTGTATCTTTTGGGACAGTTTATTGCAAAATTAGGTAAACCGTAACTATAACACTCTTTGGTTGTTTGGCTTCTCGTACTTGGGTAATTTTCTCTTTTTATTGTTTTATACCGGTGTTCTCTCTGCTTAGGGAGTACATATTTCCGGTCCATGCGATTATGTCTTCTCTGTCAGCGTGATTAAAATTTTGACGTTTAAAATTGCTCGTTGAATTCTCCTTCCAAAATAAATATCTTATATTTTTGTTCATGTCAATCTGAACATTTTCGTAACTATCCAGCTTATTCGCAATATTTTCTGGAATTTTCAACTGGGACCATTCATCAATGAAATGGTCGCGAATATCTGCAAGCACTTAATGTTTGATCTGATCTGTTGTGATCAAATTAGATAATTCTTCAAAAGTCTTTACATCTAAGCCTCTTATTCATTCGTTAAAGTAATTTTTCAGTTCATAAGCAAAATCGCACCATGCAATTTCTACTTTGTGATGTTTTGTAAACAATTGCCGAAATCTTTCTGGAGTAAGTTTATACAGTTTTAATAACAGTTCTTTCACTTTCTCACAATTATTAGTGACTTCTTCACTTTCGCTTGCAATTATTTGCGCCACATCGTACGGTAAGAGTCCTATTAAATGCGAAACCCAATTTTCATTCTCGATCACTTCTGTCTTCACTTGACGTTCGAAAAGAACAAGATAAAGGCTTATATCATTCATTTTGGGATCAAACTTCTGTAAAATGCTGTGTAAATCAAACCTTTGTTTAATGTTTAACTCAGCTCCTTGCCCTGTTTCAGCTCTATTCCTCATTCGTTCATTTTCAAGACGCATCTTCTACAATTCAAATTCCATTTCTTCTTTACTTTTTCGTTTTTCTATTTCTTTTCTTTTTCAGTCTTCTATTTGTATTTTTCTTTTCCGTTCTTCGATTTCTTCTTTTCTTTTTACTACTTCCATTTCTTCTTTTCTTTTTCTTTCCTCTATCAATGTTGTTCAAAGTCTCTTCACGAACGCATCATCGTAATGTTCACTTTCTGAAATTAGTTTCTTTAATTGAACCATAACAAAGTTTCTGATATCTGGTATTCCTATTTCAGATGCAATAGTTCTTAAATCTTCCTTCTTTGCTCTTACTAGAAAAGCCATGTTAGATTGAGACTAAACTGTCCAATAATTAGCAAAACTGGAAAACGGAAGCTGTCTATCGTTTTTTTCCGTTGAAAGATGCAGTATAGTTCTCAGCACCAAATATGTTATACAAATGCTTTCGGATGCGCCAATGGGGCGTTTGGTTATTCTGTATTAAGGGAACAAGGGACTTTCAACATTGTTATTTTTAATTTTTAATTCTATATACCAAATGAGAATAATTAATATTCTTTTTTACTACATTGAAGGTACTTAGAATTGCTAAAATAAGTATTTTGGGACAGAATAAGGTCTTTTTATAAAAGATTTTTGGCATCATGCTAACATTTTTCAAAATGTTCCCAGCGCATTCAATGTCTTTATAAACCTCAATTTTTTTTATGAATTTACTATACCTATATATAAACATAACTATGCATTGAATTTTAATTCTATGAATTAAAATCCATAAAAAGAAATAAAATATGCCTTTCAAATTTTAAGTCTTCACATCTTTTTACTTCATTTTATGGTCTATAAATAAAGCAAATATTTGTGGTTTCAAAGAATTATGCACAGTTTTCTGACAAACACTTCAATTGACAGTCCTGAGAAATATGGAAGAAATTAGAAGAAAATTAACACGCATGGAGCAGTTTGAAACAATCAATCACAATAAAAATATAAAAGTGAGAAAAACAATATATTACAAGTTTCAACATAAGCAAAAACAACAAAAAACAACTTATTTTAAACTAAAATCACATGTATACATAATTTCAGTATATTTAATTTATAAATTCCTATTATAATATTAATTTTAAAATTTGATTTTCTAGAAATTTAAATTTTACTGAGTTTTCCATAACTTATGAAAACAAGTCTGAAATACCTTTAATTTCAAAGAATTTGATAATAAAATTTATCGAAATAATCCTGCAGCATATGATGTTCCTTTATTTTGCAATTGCTTTTTTCTTTTTTATGATTTTTTGTTTTTTATAAGCATTTTTATGAGTGGTTTTATTCCGATACACACTTTGTTTTAGCCGCCGCTCATCTTTCTTCTTAGCTATCAACAAACTTCGACTTCAAATTGTTTCGCTTTCTATTGCAGTTAAACTTGCTTCACAACCCATATTATACTGGCTTGCATTTATTGCAGCAAGTTCTAAACGCTTCCTGGAAATAAACGTTTCCTTTGGGCAGTTTTTCCATATAATACTGCGTGCGCTTTCATTGAAATTCTGAGTTTTCCCAGCTGTACATCTGTTTAGAATTTCATCACTGGCTAGCCTCTGATACACAGGAAGAATCTTTGAGACTACATCCTCTGATAGTTTTGTTTTCATTTTATTATGGTCAGGAATTTCTGAACCCTCTGCTAAAGCTCGATTATAAAAACAACATGACTGAGAACCTGAAAGGCATTTTTGATGCTGAGGTTTTTAATTCGTTGATATGCTGTAATAAAGAGATGCAAATATTGCAGCTTTCATTTTATTTACATCAGGTATGTTATTTTTAATGACTTTCCTGTAATAATTAGTTAATATTATTATTATTGTCTGTCAAATTGCCTTCCCCCCCCCCCAGGCATGCACCTCTTGTACTCCACTCTTTCACTTTATTACGCAGTGCAGTACCCATTCTTTTAGCTACGTGATTAATACATTCTTCTTTTATTACTGCTTTGTCACCATAAATTTTTAATTTTAACAAATTTAGGAATGTCTTTGAGTCTCCATCTGACAGAAGCACTGTATATCGCATTTTGCAATGTGCAATTGATCTTTTCCACATTATTTCAGCTGCAAACATTTCCATAGAACAAGATGAGCCATCATAATTTTTCTCACATATACCTGAACTTGTGTGAGCTTCATACCAAATAGAAAATTCAGTAGAGTTATTTCCTAAGTCAGCTGCTGTTTTAACGCAGTCTTTAGACAATACTTTGATATTACTTCAAAGTCGATAACAATGCCTGTCAAAATGTCAACAACACATTCAATGCAATATAAGGAACTGTGCCCTCGTTTTTGCCACGTTCCATCATAAGACACACCTATGTCAACGACATCTTCGTCACATGTACGATCAACTATTTTATGGCGATCTCTCACTATTTCTCGTGCTTTTTGCAAAACAGTTTCCTTCATAATTTTACTTTCCTCGACAAGCTGAAAAAATATGTTTGTCAAATGTTTTTCTGTCCGTAGTATAAATGCCGAGGGTCACGGAAAAGGTTTCTAAGGCAGCATATCCTTTTCCAATATTTAAAAATGCCTCAACTATAGTTTTGTTAATTTGAAATTTTTTATTTACTGTTAGGCGAAGACTTGAGAACATTGTTCCATGGATGAAACCACAAGCCAAACATATTTTTGCTTTGTAATTTTGAGCCATTTGTAATTTTGAGGAATATCCACACTCACTTACAGTGTTCACAGTTAGTGGTTTCTCTCCAAATTGTTTACACGGAGGATTTTTTAACAAATCCTTCCACACAGAGCCATGCACAATTGAGAATGCAGGGCCTTGTATTTCATCAATAACTTAAACGTTTATAAAGGAACATAATTTCTCTTCCGATTTAGAGTTCTTGTTAACAGTCATATTGCATTGTTCAGTCAGTAAACTGACTTCATAAGGTGTTTCATTGCACAAAGAGATAGATTCAGACAATTCTTGATCTTGTTTTCTGACACTGTTCCATCGCAACATAGTTCTCAATGACGCTAGCTTTCGTTTCTTAGATGGACGTCCGTTGGATTTAGTCTATCACGAACTTACTGCATCCATACTTTAGTTTTTAAACGCGATAACAAGTAAGCGATGACAAATTCTTATCATACAACCCGAATAAGCAATAAACTACTTGTTTCAGTAGAGAAATACAAGCATGTAAAATGTAAACAACCACCTAATAACTTCGCAGTTACGCACGTGATAAACGATAAGGCGAAAGAATGGTTCCAGTTAAGACAGCTGTTGCCGTTTAGGTAAAAATAATAATAAAAGTAAATGAATAAAGCCTATAAATACAGGGACACTCATTTCAGTAAACAAACATCAGCTGACGTTTAAATGCCCATTAAATGGCAAGCCCACTTTTAAAAAATGTAAATAAAACGCTTAAAAATTATTTGATTGAGAAAATTTCACTTACGAGAGTATACACCCACCTAAATTTTTGGGGGACCCGAAAAAAAAAATCATGAATTCGGTTGAATTTTGCTACTTCGAAAGTCCCTTGTCCCCAAGACTTCAAGCTGAACGAAACAAACGTTCATTAAGAATTGAAGAAACAAAATAAAGCACACAGTGCCATCTTTCGATGGGGTGGATCGGTCGGCTGAATCTCAAACATCACAGTATTGTTCTTAAGCAAATTTGCAAATGTAATTATGTGTACTCTTTGACAAGAGTACAGGTGGAGATATGTGAAAAATATTTCCTGTAGACTGTAGAGGGCGTTGAGAGTGCTGAATGCAGTTGAGAGTTTAACGTTGTTGAGAGAGGTTCTGTTTAGAGAGAGAGAAAGAGTTATTAAATGAATATGATTTCAAAGTGTATAATGTATATATATGTAAATATTTTATATAAATTAAATTATTAAGATTAGAAAGAGAGAGTGTGTATAATTTAGAGAAGAATGTCAATTTATTTCATGTCCAGAACCACAGATAGAGACACTGACGGAGTGTTACATATGACGTATGATTTTCATACCTACCACCATGATGCGATTACAAGAGAACAATTACAAGTACCACGATGCGATTACAAGTGAACGGTTACAAGTACCACTATGGGATTACAAGTTATGCCTTATATGAAATATCTTTTACCGGAAAGGCTCAATATTTGATGATAATCTGGAATTTTGAATATTTTCATATACGTATGAAGGTATCTTAAGGATGGAACCGAAATTTAAACCTTTTTCGAGTGTCATAGAATTAAGATTTCTTATACTTATTGTATACATAACTTAAGCGATTTTTCAAAAATACTTTTGAACATAAAACGAAGTTTGAGCATATCCAGCCATCATAATGATAAGACAACCTTATCCAAGCTGCAAAGCTGACAAACTGTGATTGTTTAGTATGAGCATCAATCCTGACTTTAAGTTTATAAGTCTTTTATATCGTTTATAGGTCATTTCTAAATTTATAACCAAGCATTTTAATAATCCTTGTTCCTATGTAAGTTCTAAATTGTAAAAAATAACGTACCATTCATAGAATAAAAATTTGGGAATTTGGCGTGAAAAATTATGGCGTATGAAGTAATGCCGATGCTAGAAACAATCAGAAATTTGGAGCATTTTGGATATCGGATTTTTAGAAAAAGTTTATACAACCTCTATAAATACTAAATGTGACATGCATCTTGCAAAGCATTTCTTGCAATTAGGAAATCTTATCCAAGAAGCTAGTGACTTGTGATTAATTATGTGTTTTTCCGGTGAGTTCCAGCTAAAAATTATTGTTAAGACACTGAAATCTCTTTTTTTATTGATCTATCATTCATTATCATTCTGCTTCGGAATGAAGTTTATCAAAGCGAAACAGTTTACAAAACTATGAACTGTATTACAATCACAGATAGCATTTTCTTATTCCACAACATTAAAAGCAATTTTGGCACTTAACGTATTATAGCTGAAACTTTGCCGCTCGGCGAGAAAACAGCAATAAAGCGTCAATTATACGCCATCCTTCCTTGTTAGTATCGCTCCTGGGATTCACTGCTTTTCCCTGTCGAGGGTTCACGCTATAAGGCTTTAAATTTTTTTCGTTTATCATAAAATCTACCTGAATACCCGAGCTTCGCAACGAATTACATTACTACCATCAATTATGTAATTTGGTAAATTTCAGTTAACTGTAGTAATTAAGTGTTGTTATTCCTCAAAGGAGTTCACCCTATAATTTAACGACAGTAATATGACATTAAATAATGGGTTTTATAAAGGGTGAAGTGGGTTAAGTGAGAACGTAGGCTTAAAACCCTAAAAAAATTAACTTTAAAAAAATTTCAAGTGTACTTTGTAGGAAAATTCTTGCTCTACTGTTATGTATAGTTTTTATTTACAGAAAAATATTGTAAGATGGAAAATTTTTATACCTACCAAACCCTTGCATTTTAGCTAAGGTACCCAAGTTCGAGTACTAGCCAAAAAAAATCATAACAAATTAACCTCAACATATAGTTTTATTTTGAAAATACCCACTTATTCATTAAGAAACAAAGAATACAGATAAAATATATAAATTTTTTTTGTAATATTACTTCAGTACCGCAGGGTTTTCACTTGCCCCATAAAAATTTTGTGTCGGGGCAAACGAGAACACGAAGGTTGGGTCAAGTGAGATCTGGCCCCATATGCTGAAAAACATACCTTTGTATTTTAACAGCCATATAAATAGTTTTTATATGGCTATATAAAACAAATAATACAAATATACTTATTTGTTAATATTTGGACTTTACTTACACTGCTAACTTGAACAACAAATACCTCCACAACTAAAGAATGTAAAAAAATAACCTTTTGTTCAGTTTGAAATATCTATTCTTTCCCTTGCCCTACTTACTTTGCTATAAGCAACTATGATTTATTGGGACCCGCGTTCTCACTTGCCCCAAGTGCGGGAGCAAGTGAGAACGCAAAACATAAAAACTCATATTTACGGCAAAAAAATTTGTGAATAGATTTAAAAAATAAAACTGTAAATGAAGCATAACCAAAAGTATGTATGCAAATTTTCATACAAATACAACAACTTATTAAGATACAAAAACTTATTTAGATTCAAAGTGAAACTATATGGTTTTTCTTTCTCACTTACCCCACTTCACCCTACATATTTTTTAATTTTAAGTAATTTAAGCCCCTATTAACACCCTTAAGGGTTGGATTTATTTTAAAAAATTTTCCCGAATGTGCACTGGGGAAATTAGAGCAGTGGTGAGCAGCTTTTATTGAATAAAAAAATCACGCGACCCCCAATGAAGATTTTTTGGTAGTAGCAAATTGTTTTTTTTAAAAACTATTACAATTTTAACAAAAATTTTTTTAAAAATTAGCAAATTTTTAGAAATTACTTTAAAAATCAATGAGCTGTAGGTTGTAGGTATATATTTATTTTTGCCTAATGACTATATAAAAGTCGCGCTTACATTATTAAATTGTTTTTGCAAAATCTCATGTAACCAAAACTTCATATTGAAATATTAATATGCATTTGTATTTCATGTAAGTAATCGAGCAGGATTTCAAAATTATAAGCTTCATATTAAAACAGTGAAATTTATAAACTGTATTTATTTATATTAAAACTAAAATAGAAAAAAAATAATGAGACGGGTGAGCCTGGATCTCGAATAATAGTTATTCAATATTTGCTGAAGTATTTTAGAGAGCTATTCTTGCGTCATCTTCTGGGTTAAGTCTTGATAGTCGTATAGTTTTGAAAGCAACTAATTTTGAAATGCCATTCTCCCACAAATAGGTAAAAGCGAATATAGGCAATTTTCGTATAGCGTTGCAAGACATCTTATATAACAGTATTATATCGTATATTTTTATATAAGAATAACGTACCATATAATAAAATATAAATTTAAATATTGTAAATATGTTAAAGAAAATTTAAAGCATTGTGTTTAGTTAAATAATGTAATGATATGAATTTACTTCAAACTATCCGTGGCCCCTCGGTGGATCGTGACCCACAGTTTGCGCACCACTGCGTTAGAGAAACCACAAGGCAAAATTTCAGCTTCCTAGGCCTTCCGTTTACAGAGATACAGTGATCAGTCAGTCAATGTTTTTGGGAGGGGCTTAAGCCTCTTTAAGCTCCTTTAAATTTGGAATTTCTTAAAAAGATTTTTTAGTGAGCACTTAGGGCTTTGTAAGAACTTTATAAGAACCACCATGCAAACTACCAGCTTCCTAAGGCTTATGGCTCCAGACATCAGTCATTCAGCGTGTTACTTTTGGGGTTTCAGACACTTTAAACCACCTTAAAGTTTCAACGTTTGTTCTTAATGAGCACCTAGGGCCTAAGAGGAACCACCCTGCAAAATGTCAACTTCCTAGGACTTATGGTTCCAGAGATACAGTGATGAGTCAGCGAGTGGCATTTGCTTTTATATTATATAAATTTATCCAACAGGTTTATCAATGCAGTTGAACAACATTTGCTCTAAATATGGTGTTGGCTTTCTCTTCCAATTTATATGCATTTTAAAATTTAATTAGCGTAGTGTCTAGCCGTAGAAATATTACTTTTAACATCTCATCAGAAACAACCCTCTAAAAAAATTTAACAATATTTTAGCCGGCTATACAGTGATAAGTCAGGCAGAATTTTATTTTGAGAATTAAGTCTCTTTAACCCCTTAAAGATTGACTTTTTAAAAATATTTCTTAGGGAGCACCACTAAGAGCAACACCATACAAAACTTTGACTTCCAAAAAGTATGGTACCAGAGGTAGGTTCTTTTTTTTTGGGGGGGGGGGGTTAAACTCCTTTAAAATCTATTTTTTTTTATGTATAAAACTATTTCTTATTGATTACCTAGGACTTAAGAAGAACCACCATTCAAAATTTCAGGCTTCTACGTCTTATGGGTCCCGAAATAGTGGTTTTTTTGGGGGGGGGGGATTAAGCTCCTTTTAACCCCTTAAAATTTTGCATTAAAAAAAATATTTCTTTGTGCACACCTAGGGTATAAGAGAAACCACTATATAAAATTTCAGCATCCTAGGCCTTACGGTTTCAGAAATATAGTGTTCATTTGGGGAGATGGGTGTTAAGCCCGTTTTAACCCCCTTAAATTTGAACTTTTAAAAAAGATTTCTTAGTGTACATCCAGGGCTTAAGACGAACCACCATATAAAATTTAAATTTCCTAGGTATCATGGTTCTAGAGATACCGTGTGTGTGTATGTGTGTGTTTAAGGGGGGAGAAGTAAGCCCCTATTAAAACCCTAAAATTCGAATTTATTACTAAGATTCCTTAGCGAGCACCTAGGTCAAAAGCACAACCAATATGCAAAATTGGAGCAATCTAATACTTATGATTCTAATGATTTGAACTTCTTTTAACGTACTCATTTTGAATATTTTTGCGTACTTCTGTTTTGTCATAACACGCAACTTTTTGATTAGATCTAAAATCATTTATATTCTATATCTTGTTCTCCATCTTCCGATTTTTTTTACTATCGCATGCGATTTCCACATACATACAGTATAGAGCTAAAACATTATGACCTTCCCCACATTTTGCAATGAACTCGCCTGGATGACGTGGAGAGATGTGATCAGGCGGGAATGGTATTTAACTGCTGCTGGAGAGTATGAGGAATCATTCTTGCGTTTGTTTCTGCGTGATGGGAAATGCTGCTGATCTAAGCGACTTTTATAGAGGGCATATTATAATGGTCTGACTACTCAGAACGAATATTTCCGAACCTGCACGACTGGTAGGTTTTTCGCGACCTGCCGTTGTTAGTAAGTGGATGAATGACGGTGAAACCAGCAGTAGACGCCATGGCATTGGACGTCCACGCATTATCAAGGAAAAGGAGGTCGGAGATTGTCCCGCTTCTTGAAGAAAAATCGGTGCCATTCAGTGGTTCAGCTGACAGCTCAATACAATGCAGTTCCAAATAGAATTGTTTCGGAGCACACAGTTCATCAGACACTGTTGGATATGGGACTACGCAGCAGACATCCCACTCATGTGCCTCTGTTGACCAAGCGTCATCGCCAACTACGCCTAGACTGGGCCTGGGATCAGTGGGAAAGAATTGCCTGGTCAGATGAATCACGATTCCGCACTCTTCACGTCGATGGCCTTGTCAGGGTACGCTGTTTTCCAGGCAGACAGTTGGTTTTCCAATGTACAGCAGATCATACACAAGCCGGTGGAGGCGGTATTATGCTTTGGGGGACGTTTTCATGGGCGTCTCTGGGACCCGTGTTTGTGGTAGAACCGACCATGAAAGCTGTAGACTATCTGAACATCATTGCGGACCAGTTTCACCCTTACATGGTGTCTGTCTTCCTAACTGGAAATGGAGTCTTCCAACAGGACAACGCTCCATGTCAGAAGGCTCGAATTGTGCTGGGGTGGTTGCAGAAACATACTGTTGAATTCCAGTTAATGTCCTTTCCGCCCAGCTCACCAGATCTTAATCCGACAGAATGGATTTTGGGTGTCATGGAAGGGCAGCTAAGAGCTCAAAAACCAACTTGTCGGAATATCCCGGACTTCCGTGATCGTTGCTTGAACATCTGGTACAATCTGTTTCCAGCTATCTACCAAGGACTAGTGGCATCCATGCCAAGGTGGGTTGCAGATGTTTCCCGGGCCAAAGGTGGGCCAACTCGTTATTAAACAGGTGGTCATAATGTCTTGGCTCTATACTGTATTTGTATTTTACCAACATTCTGCTGCTGAAAATAATGTTGTTTGCAACTTGCGGTTAGAAAATAGGTTGCCACGGGGAAATTAGACGTTGCCAAACTGATTTTGCGCCAAATGCAAAGAGCCTCCAAGTTTCAGATATAATACGTAAGTACCATCTGTTCTTGATATACTTCTGTTTTAATAATAAATAGTTTGATTAAATTTTTTTCTTAAATATTTTCGAAATATAATTGGAATTTTTAAAATAGATTGCACATGCATACACATAGAATTTTCTTTCCTAATTTAAACAGTTTTTCTAAATTATAAGTATAAGTAAGCATGTCATGGGTATAGAATTTCTTTTTCTGGGTTCCAAAGGATAATCAATTTTGTGACGGAAGCCTTGGGTAGCTTTTTTTATTCTTTAAGCGCGTTAACAAATTTCTGTAATTTGCAAACCCTAAGAACGGATTATGTGTATGCTTAGTATGCTTATCAGCATATAAGCGTAGTTATATTTTCTGACTATTATTAAGTAGTTTTTGTTTTTTAAATAGACGCTAGGCACTAAACGGAAAATTAGGATATATGTTTACCTAGAAAGGATAAATACTACTCTGTCGGATCCTAAAGACTGATTAATTAAGGATCAGTTTTTGTTATTACTTTTTAAAACTTCTTGGTAAGAATGTGCCACGCGTGTAGCACAATGCATAATGCAAGACCGTGTCCGCCAGCAGAAGTATGATGTAGTGACTAACTCAAAGGGACAAAGAGCTGTGGATGTTTTTCATGTGAGCGTGTACTTTCAAACAAAATTATTAATTACCAAATAAGGTAAAAGGTCAATTAATGATGAAAAAAATTTTATTCTCAGGTTACTACATAGCAAATAAAATCCCAAATCAGTTCGTTTCAAATCTTTATGTTTATTAAGTGGGACTTTATTAGGGAATTCGTGTTTTATTTTCCACATTTATTATTGAAAGACTATTTTTGCTTTCAAAAAAAGGTTGAGTGTTCTTTTTTTTATTCATTTTTAATTTTATTTGGAGTCTTCAAGTAAAGTTTAGCTTCAAAATTTCATGATGTGAAAAGTGATTCTATGAGAACAATCTTAAAATAATAGCAGATAGAAGTTGCTTTCAGCGGACGGTAAAATTTGCAATGGTTAATCCACGTGAAAAATAAATTTAGTGGCACTTAAAGCTAAACTTCTGTCTTCCACGACAGTATTCGGGATTTCAGAAAGGAATAATTTTTATGACAACATAAGATGAAGTGTAATGAAAAATAAGCTTTCCGAATTACCTTTCAGATAGGTTATTTTCAGAAATTTTGAATTTGTGTGAAAAATTTCTATTTGTTTTATTAATTTTTAAAATCAGTTGGCTTGAGATAATATTCTATTAATGCTATGTCGAATGGTTCTCTGTGCTACACCTTATGAAACGACTAAATGGGTAACATAATATAAGCATGTAGAACTGATGACAGAAAATCCTGCAACTTATGTGAATGATGCTAAATAAATCATTTTTTTAAGTACTGATTATTAAATAAATGTAATGATGCGCCTTCGAATATGTAAAAATGTCATAAAAATATTAAAAGGTTAAGTCGATCGAAGGCTGTCATAATTACATTTATTTGAAAAATTTGAAAACGACAGCTGAAAGCGGTATGATAATTAAAGAACGGACCGATCCTGTGTGATGTAAGGTATTGAATAATCCTACGTCGGCGGTCAACTTGGGGGTTGATCGCCAGACAAGATTAAGAGAGGATGTCGCCAGGATTTGACATTACACGACAATGGACTTTGTATTCGGATTTACGAGCGGCGTGAAAAAAAACCACGGGCGTCGTGGGAGGTTGTTGCAAGCTTGTTTCCCGCGGGGGCGTACGTTAGTTGAGCAGAGGCGGCAATTTAAATGATCGTGGAGTAAAACAAGCGAATGAGGTGATGGCATGTTTCAGAATTGGTCAAAAAGAATTTAGAAGGGGGAGCCAAGGAAGAAGTATGGGCTTCAAAAAAATATAAATTGAGGAGTTTGAAAAAACTCGAGCTCTCCCTCTCTGGCCCTCTCTTGCTCCCCTCCTCTCGGAGATAGCCAATTCTACGATCTCTCAGGGAGAGACCTTTTTCTTGATTTGTGGCGTATCGGGTCGAAACGGAAGTTCCCCGTTGCCTATTGAGATTTGTGTGCTACGACGTTAGGAAAATATTTTCAATTCTCCAAATATATTTGGTGCAGTGAAATATTGGTGTGTGTGTGCGCGAAGTGATTTAAAGGCAGCAGCAAACTCCCCGGCCATAGAAGCAAGAGTTCCCCGGACAACGTCAGAAGTAAATCTACAAGTGCAACGAAATACAACGTATCGAGTGAGTCCAATATAATTCATTTTGTTTAGATCAGTCTGGTTCTTTTGGTAGAGGTTTTGATTTTGTTTTTAGAGTTTGGTTTACGAATAGGTGTGGAAATAATTGATAGAAGAATTTAGTGGTATTAGATGTTTCGGTTAATTATTCTGTGCTCCCTTGCCTTGTTTTTAAGAGTAATCTTTTAGAACTATATTTTTAGTTGAGATTTTGGTTTATGTATGGATAAGTGTCTTTTGTTACGAAAGTGTTTAAGATAAAATGTGTAAATGTATAAATTCGTAAATAAATTAAGTTTAATTTAAAATTTAAATCAACTCTCTGTTTTAATTGTTTTCAGTATATTTTTAGTTTACTTGTTAGTCATTGCTAATTACGTTCTGAACTACGGGTTATTAACAAATAATTTTAAAACACAACGCACCCAACTACCCCTTTATAAATAATTAATGTACTACCCAACTAAATTCACGCCCGAGAAAATAACTGGCGAGCAATATGACAATAAATTCTCAGGGTTATATGAAAATATTCTGTCAACAGTTTTTAATATATTTGGAATTGTATTTTAACTTATTAGTGATTATTGTGGTGAAACTCAAAATTTGTGGTTCAGAGCAGTGTTTTTCAAACTGAGGTAAGTGTACCCCCAACGACTCTCAGAGGAACGCGAGCAGCATTTAAAGGAAAATTGGCAAAATAAAAACAGAACTAAACGTAGCAAGAGCTGTGTTCTTAGTTTACTTGCTTGCTCAGTTTACTTGAGCTTTTACAAGCGTAGTTGTATTTTCTAACTAAGTTCTATTTTTCTCGGTATACTTAAAAAAAATACGAGCTCCTTAGGCAAAATATTGAGCCTGTAGCCCAATTGAAAGGTTCTTGTCGACTACCATAAATTAGAATGTTATATCCAGCCATAAATGCAGGCATAATACTTTTTATAGCAGCTGTTTACGGTAAATTTGGTTTTCATTTTATTTTTATCTAATAATAATGATTTTTGAGAGGAGATAATATTTGGTAATAGAATGATTCTCTTAAACCTTTGTAACATTTGAAATTCTTTTAAATATTTTTTGTTTGGTTAATACATTAAAAAAGGCCTCTTTATAGATAATCATTAAATAAATAATTTTTGGATATTTCGCTGTGGGAAGAGTAACCATTACCTTAAGGCTGTTGTGTACTAACCCTATTGGATTTTCTTACCTCAATGTTAACCTATGGAGCAAATGTGTCCAAGGATTGCTGACTTGGATTGAAAGTTTTTGAACATTATTGAGCATATCTGGAATGCTTTGCAACGTGTTGTTCAGAAGATATCTCCACCTTCTCGCACTCCTATGGTTTTGGAGATTGTCTTGCAGCATTCATAGTTTCAATTGCCTGCAGGATACCTTCAGACATTAGTCGAGTGCATGCCACGTCGTGTTGTGGCACTTCTGCGTGCTCGTGGGGACCCTACATGGTATTAGGCAGGTGTATAATTTTTTTTTTTTTTTTTGGGGGGGGGGGGGTAGGCTCTTCAGTGTATATCACAATACTTCAGTGAATATCAATCCATACATAATTACAATGAGAGAGCTGTACATACGAACTAAATACAAATTTAAATACAGGCAAATAACAGCAATGAAATAGTAAATCATTACATTCACTTTTTCAAGATTGGTATTTTGTTGTTTCCAATAAGGACAAAATTCATTACATATAATAAATTTATGTTTCGTACTCATGCAAACATACAGTAATTCTATATGAATCGAACTAGTTCTCACATAAAACAGATAAGTATATATATAACCATAAATAACGTAGTATATAAAAATTTACATGAATCATACTAATTCTAATATATACTAAGTCCCCCTTAGGGAAAATCTAACAATAAATTCTACAAATATAAAATCAAATTAATAATTAAAACATTTAATATGCATATAAATAGCAAATCATCCTATATACTGTGTACTCGTATACAGTACCAATCTGCAGTAGGGTGAAACGAAAAAACTTTTTTTTGAATTTCAATATGCATGAAATTTCAAAAGTTGCCTTTTGGGATTACAATACAGAATATAAAATTTTATCGCTCTACTAAAATATTTTCAAGTACCGCATAGGGCTTCAAAATGGATATTTTTATGAAAAAGTGATATAATTTGTATTTTTTAAAAAATTTTATAGTGTATTAAAATAATATATATATTTTTGTAAATAAAATATTAAAAATATATTTTTACAGAAAACTTACATATTCTAAGCATTTCTAATGTTTAGATGCCATTACAGAGCAACTGATTTTGTGGAATTTCGTGATTTTCATCATATTAAATTTACAGTGGCATATTCTTATAATAACTTTGGAATGAATAGAAAAACAATTTTTAATTAACGGATAGTTAAAATAAACAAATCGCACTTATTTAGAAAAATATTAATGTAATGCATTTAAAGGCAAAATGTTATTTTGCAAAAAACATTCATGTTTTTCAGAAGTCCACAATAATCACATATGTTTTCCATTGCTTATTTCACTGACACATGAAATTTTTTTTTGTTTTAAATTTTGACATTATCTTTTGAGAATATATTTTTGTTTTATCAATGCATCTCTTGAAGTGCTACGAACGGGCAAGGATAACTCAATAACTAATTTAACAATCCTTTCTACTGCTTGTGTGTGACATGGAAACTTATTGAAGTCAATACGTTGACACTCGTGATCAGATTCTTTTTCTTCCCTTATAAACTGCTTTAGTTTGTCATCAGAAATATGCCTCGTCATAGGAGGTACTATTATTTTCACATCATTCCATTCAATCAGTATAGTCCTTGGCATCAAAGTTTATATGTTGAATTAAAAACTTTCTGATACCTACTTCATTTTCAGCCCTTGCTTTTCGAATCTGGCGTAATCCAAACTCTCTTACATGACTGCAATCAACTAATACCATGCAAGGAGATTTTCAGAAGCGGCAATGCATGATTTTGTTTGAATGACTGGGTCAATTACGTTTTTAACAGTCTGATTGGGGTAACGTGAATAGCTTTCAAGTTTCCACAAGTGCTTCGATTCACGAATACAAGATGGTTTCAGTTTTATTTTAAAACCAAACAGGTGCATAAACTTTCAAAATGTACTCAGTTAGTATTCGGATATTTTTTGCAGGACATTCTGTTCCCACATACAAGTGAAGTATTCGGTTTACTAATGTAAGCCATCGTGAGTGACAAAGTTTTCCTGGTTTTCTCATGGACAAATTTTAAGAGCACCTTCCAACACAGATTACATTACAGATTTCAAATATTTTTGGCCCACACTTAAATCATCCTTAATTTCTAAGAATGGAATATTATTTTCAATAGGTGAAACTTTTCAATAAGTGAAAAATCAATCACAGGAAGTCCATAGCAGTTTTCTAGTTATTTATCTATTTCTCCTCCAAATTCAATTGAACCTTTAGTTTTTTCATCTAGGATACAAAATAGGCGACGTAGGGGCAGTTCATTTCCATGAAATAGACAAATCAACCTCTGCAGTGGCCTTAATTCTTTTTTCAATAAAGGAATCACACCTTTATTCAGTCCATTGTTCACGGCAGTTCCATCACATCCAATTGCATAAATGTTTAAGTGTTTGTTGTTGCCATTGAAAATGCCATTATGCTATCTTTTATACCTTTTCCAGTGCCAGAAATCCGCTTCTGAATATCTCCTCCTTTGTATGATATCAGATGATCGCAGTCATGTAAGAGAGCTTGGATAGCGCCAGATTCTAAAAGCAAGGGCTGAAAATGAAGGAGGCATCAAAGTTTTTAATTCATTGTATAAAGTTTGATGCTAAGGATTATATTGATATGATTGAATGGAATGATGTTAAAGTAACAGAACCTCCTATAACGAGGCATATTTCTGATGACAAACTAAAGCAGTTTATAAAGGAGGAAAAAGGATCTGATCACGAGAGTCAGCGTATTGACTTCAATAAGTTTCCATGTCACACACAAGCAGTAGAAATTATTGTTAAATTAGTTACCCAGTCATCCTTGCCCGTTCGTGGCACTTCTCCAAGAGATGCATTGTTAAAACAAAAATAAATTCTCAAAAGATAATGCAGAAATTTGAAACAAAAAAATAATTTCATGTGTCAGTGAAATAAGTAATGGAAAACATATGATTACTATGGACTTCTGAAAAACGTGAACGTTTATTTTCAAAATAACGTTTTACCTTTTAAATAAATTACATTAATATTTTTCTAAATAAGTGTGATTTGTTTATTTTAACTAAGTCCGTTAATTAAAAATTGTTTTTCTATTCATTGCAAAGTGATTTACAAAAAATATATATATATAGTATTATTATTTTAATATACTATAAAAGAAATTTTTTAAAATATATAAATTTTATCACTTTTCCATAAAAAAAAATATTCAATTTGAAGCCCTTTGCTGTACTTGAAAATATTTTAGTAGAGCAATAGAATTTTATATTCTTTATTCTAATCCCCAAAGGCAACTTTAGAAATTACATACATATTGAAATTTAAAAAGATTGTTCTTTCCACCCTAATCTGCAGTCCATCGCCCAAGACACTTAAAGCTTAATTTAATATCGAGGGAATCACTACCAAACAACTTCGAGCGACACGTCGCGTCATATGGACAAAGTCTCTAGTCACACGTCTAAATCAACTGCAGCTTATTTAGTAAAGAAAGAATCAGAAACAGGAATAAAGTGTATGCCATTTAATGAAATACATGCAAAATCACCTGATACTTCACCAATGAACTTTTGGGCTTTTGCTTTATTGAAACGAGCCTTAAGAAAACGGCATCCGAGAACACTGAAGACTTCAGAAAACTGTCCTGAGGAATGGGGTAAAATTGACTTGGCAGTACTAAGAAAAAGTTTACTTTCATGGAAAATTAGAGCTAGAGCTATTATCAAGAACCATGGCTATCAGATAAAAGCAAATCACTGCAAAAAATACGGCATTTGTATAATAAACTTAACTATCAAAATCGTTTCCATAAAGAGCGAACGACCTTCTGTATATGGGAATAGCTATCTTGACAACGTATCAAACGTAGCCACCTCCTTTCCAAACAACACGCGGTATTTCCACCACAAGAATTATAAGCAAGTTCCGAATCTGAAACAAAGATAGTTGAATTTGATTCTTAAATTAGAAAAGAAAACACCTTGCTATGCGCACCGTTTTGACGATTACCAATAGGTCATGACTTCTTTCAAAATTTTTAGATCCTACAACAAAAATAAGCGCATTTTACAATTCTCGCTATTAGCGTAAGATTTTAACTATATTTGTTTGTCTTTTTTGTTTTCGATACCTTTTCATAACGTTATTCAACTCATCACTACAGCAGATAACATATACTTTATCGTTTCACATTTCACCCCAATATATCACGTTTGTAGAAATTGTAGTACACAGACATAAGTATCTCTTTGACACAAGTTGGATACTAAGCCCTATTACTCTTGTTGCGAGCAGAAAATTTTCTTAAATACGCAAAATATGTTTCTAAAATTGGTAGACTTGCGACTTTCGGTAATTAATTTTTGATTTAAGGTTCTGAATAAAAAACAAAGAAATTGGCTTATAATCTATGCTTCTATCGGTTACAGGAAAAATAATATTTTTGACCATACCTAAATATTACTTAGCTTTATTAACCTTTCGCAGATTTTATTTATAATTGATTTATAGCTTATACAAAGTTCGTTTGAAATTTGGAATTCAATGTTCTGAAAAGAATAGTAAAAATATTTTACGGACTTCATCTGTAGGACTGGAGATCCTTTCTTATACTGTATCCTGAAAGTATAAGTTTATCATTTCAGATCAAACAGAATCTCCAACATTAAATGTCGTAATGTTTACAGACATGCTAGAACTTTCTTATGACGAAAATTTCGTTAGACTAATCTGAAAAATTTGGCGTGTCTCATTTTTGGTGATAAAGTACTAGCTAAGAGTTATAGTTCTAGATTATGCCAGTATTTGGTAGGGGGTTCAGTTTGCTGATCTAGATAAGATATCTAGATTTACGAAAACCAGCTTTTGAATAAAAAAGACGCTAGGGGTCTATAATATCGTATCTTCTAACCACTATCTGGAATTTAGATGCTATATTGTTTTTCTCATTAACCCTTTAAAGATCGCTTTCTGTAAGCAGTTATGTAACTCGTTGAGGGGAATTTGCATTTGAAACTTCCAAGATCAGTTCATCAATAATTTTTTTTCGTGTCTCATGGAAATAAGATATAATTTACACGTATGCCCTTTTAAGACAAATTTTTGAATTTTGAACGTAAAACACTCACGAGATTTCCGAAAACCAAGAACTAAAGAGTTTTAATTTCACTCTTAATTTCTTTTATCAAATAGAATTTCTATGACGGAGTTAAACGTATCTTTTTGAAAAACCATTTCGCTCACTCCTTTCAACAACGTCATATCTCAAAAATTGGCAATTTTTAGTTATGCTTGTTTCCAGAATGGCCTGAAAGAGTTGTATATCCCTGCAAGATCGTCATATCTCCCCGCTCAATATTTAGCCGCTAGAGAGCAGAATTAAAATTTATTTTCAATACATTTCAATGTACTTTTAAACTTTCAAATCACTCTCCTGAAAAATCTTGTTTTTTGAAATATGACGTTGTTGAAAGGAGTGAACGAATAGCCCATTTAATTTTTAAATCGTTGTTGTTAATTTATAAAGAAAATTTCACTGAATGAATATGGATATCTGAACTGGAATTACCCATCATTTTTTTACGAGCTAATATTCCTTTTTACACTTATTACATCCAGATTATTGTAGATTGAGAAACAAGAAAACACTGATGTTATTTGGCTTGCTGTTACACAAATGGCCGAACTGTTAGTGTGCTTGATTTTGGAAAAAGTTTAGCTGATAATAGGAGCTCCTCTCTTGGCATGAATGTTTGTAATAATTTGTAATTGATTTTAAAATGAAGGGGATTTTAGCACTCATGTTGCAGAAAATGTCCAACCAATATCTACCAAGTAATCAGCATTGTTTGATACCTTTCGGCACCTACAGAAATCGTATGAAAGGCATATATGTTTCACTTCTTCCTTCATTAACGTATAGCAAAAAAATAAAAAATTACCACCGGATTTCATTTTTTTTTATTTATTTCGTCGTTTTATTTCGTTCCTCTGGGGTAAACATCTTGTATGTTCTTATTTTTTTTTTCTAATGCGGAGGCCTTGTTCCTTTAAACATTCGCCTGTTATCAACGCGGTTTTTCTGGCCTCTTTATTATGAGAGCACCATATACTAGGTGGACTAGCATAGCCCCCTAAAGCCTATGTCCACACTTTTGCGCTTTTTCGTTCGCTTTCGCTTTCGACATGTCGCACGGAGAGAGAAATGTGAGGCATGCTCACAGCGATGCGTCACCACCTGCAAATTCCAGGACAGCGAACGCGTCGCGATAGAGCATGCGATATTGTAAGCGTATCCAACCCAAGTGGATTTTCGTGCGGAATTCCATACGCTTTTCTATTCTGCAAGGCAGTTTTCAGAATGTCACAGTCTTCGGAAGAAATTTTTAATTTTATTGATGATTACAGAAATTTACCGGCATTGTGGGATGTCAAACACTCCGCATACACAAATAAAATTATTAATACATTTAATAAATTTAAAATAATTATTTAATAATTAATGTGTATTGTTTTAAAATAAAAACTAAATGTATTTTTAAACAAAGCAAATTGAAAAAAAATTTTGAAAACTTGTACTATATCATTGAAGATTTCAAAAATATACATCAGCTAATTTGTTATTATAAAAATACTGAATAAAAAATTCCCCGTAGCTTATCATAGGAAATAAAAACCCACTTTGAAAAAAAAATAGATGTTTTTTAGTATTATAAAAGCAGGTTACAACCTGAATTCGCGTTTTGCGTGACGTAATCCCCCCCCCATGTCATGCATTGCTTGCATGCAAATGCGTATGATCTTGCATGTATCATTTTCATTTGAAGCTAAATATCATAGATACATTTTAAATGTAGGCATTTTTTATAGACATATATATGAATGATAAATATGCAAGTAGAGGGATTATACATATTTATATACAGAGCACCGTACCAAAATTGTAGTCTATTTTTGTTGCACATTCCTTGTTGCTTTACGTAAAAATAGCGATCACCTTATAAACTCCGCGAAATCACAAGAAACGCAGCAGTAACCGTCCGACTCTTCCATCTCGTGAGGCATGAACTGTCGAACAAGTGTGGACGACAAATCGAATGCGTCTAGAGGCATGCCGGGAAGCATGGGCTAAAAGCAAGTTGAAAGGAAAGATGAACCTCAAGTCGAAAGCGAAATCGAACTCGAAAGCTCAAAGCTGCGTTTTCATCAGTGGTTCTCAAACTTTATACAGTCTGAGCGCACTTACAATACTACAGATACTATTTGCTGGCGTATTGTATACAAAATAGGAATAATATGTTATAAATTGGTGCAAATCTGTTCAAATAGGCGTGATTTAACTGGTCTTGTTTTAATAAAGTTCACCATTTTAACAACTTGATCTAAGACCTCTTTTAAATCCTCTCCTAATGTTCTTGACATCAAGACCTCTCTATGAAGGAAGCAATGAGTTAAAATAACATTTTCATTTTGCTCCTTTATAAAAGATAAGACCCTTGTTGCAGCCTATCATAGAAGGAGCTCCATCAGTGCAAATGCCTACACACGATTTCCCCGATAACTGCCATTTATCAAGGTAGTTATTCAGGATGTTAAAATGTCCTCACCTTTTGTAGTCAGTCTTAATTCGTTGCAAAAAAGAAACTGATTTGTTATTTGATTTTCGTTAATGAAACGATTGAATACTATGAGTTGCGCCTTGATGGTAATGTCGGTTGACTCGTCAACTTGCAGTGCAAAATCAGAACACTGGATTTTATAACTACATACATTTTTCTCAATATCAGAAAACATTTCTAAAATACGCCTGTTGACAGTATCATTGGACAGAGGTATCTAGCTTATTTTCATAGCTGCTTCATTTCCTAACATCGTACTGACAATCTTTTGGCAAGCAGGCAAAATAAGTGACTCACCCAAAGTATGAGCTTTCATATTTTGTGCGATCAGTTCTGAGACTTGGTAAGAAGGATTTGGTTAAGAAACTTATCCATTTTTATGGTCGAATTATTTTTAACAAAGACAATTATATCAACGGTAGCTATTCTGAAAGTTGTGAAAGGCACAATACGTTTACTCTTGACGGCAGTTCACAAGACACGACATGCCCACTCACCAAGGCTTGTTATGCAACACTGCCATTTGCCACGTGATGAAAGCTAGTCCCGGTGTTAACATGCCGTTCCAGCCACGTTTGTTACGTGTTTTAAACGCGTAAAAAATTTGCAGATCAGAAGCTAGTTGCAAGAAAAGTAACTTATGACTATCATAATAATGTCGCAACGAAACAAGCCGAGTGTTCGTAAAGAAATGGTATAATATAGTAGCTTAGTATACATTTGCTTTTCATATCTGGATAGATTTTTTAGGAATATTACGGAGCGCACATGGAAAAGCTCTGGGGCGCACAGTTTGAGAACCACTGGTTTACATGGACAACAATACCCGAGATTTACCCGCTAACAGGGAAATCCTTTGAAGTCCGTTTACACGGGACAGCATTTTCGTCCTGCTTTTACACGTCTTACCGGAAGTAAAGGCCATCACATGATTCGGCGGAAGTGATCATCATACACCATCATTCCTTGTAAATCACATTGTGGGTTCGACCCCAGCCGGTGTCGTACTTTTCCAAATTCACTCTATTGCTATTTTTAGCTTTCCCCCTTCAAACTCCGCATTTATCTCATTACGAAGTGTATGGTCCTGGGGAGGGCCTTTTTATTTTTTCAATTGCTGTTCTTTTGACCTCGTATTCTTAAATTTTAAAAATAACAAAAAAAAAATCATAAAACTTTAAAAATAAAAAAATAAAAATGAAAAACTTACAAAAATATTTTTTGTATTCTTATGATATCTGCTTTTCTGGGCCTCTTAACATTATTACTTTTTTGTTTTCCGTGGATCATTAGTCTTATCTAATTTTTCTTCTAAATTTTCTTAACTTGTAACTCTATATTTTTTCTCTTAAAATTAACTTTTTTGTTTTAATTTAACTTTACTGTTAAATTTGTTTTCCATTTACCCGCGTTATTTTTACCTTAAAATTTTAATTCATTATTTAAAATTTTAACTACTGAGCACTCCCACCTTGATTACATATATCTTGTTTACAGGAGATAAAGTCGACACGACGAAGGTACTCCTCTTCTAAAACACAATTACGTCTGCGTCTATTTATTTAAATGCAGCACATGTCAGTCGCTGTTGATAATCATGGAACGTTTACGATTTTTCTGTTGTTTTTAAAAATAAATTACTAAAATTTTTAAAAACTTATTAAATTTATTATTTTGCCATAAGACTTTAAATAAAAATGTTATTGAAATTTTATTGAAATGAAATTTTATTTCTTATTTTACATACCAGATGGCAGTACCAGTCTATTTATAATGTAATTGGGAATGGTTTTTTTTTAAAACTAGATGTGGCAGATCAAGAAATAAATGAAATCCTCCGGAAAAAAATAGGCACTTTTCTACTGTTTTCTTGAAAATTATGCGATCGTTAAGGGGTTCCAGATCCCTCCATCGATCATTTGGTTGCCTTTTCATGGATTAGCACATGTTCAAAAAATCCGCCATGTTTGTTTACTACTAGCTTCCTGCTTCGAAATGCATCATGGGTAATTAGCGAGTTTTATCCTAGTTCGAAGCAGGGTCAAAATTCCACCCTGCATTTTTCCATATCGTCGGGAACAGGAGTGAAAAAGCAAGAAACAACCCTGCTTTGACCCGGGTTTTTGGCACATGTAAACGGCACTTGTGTGGACATAGCTTAAGATCCGGTCCCGTAATTTTGAACAAAGTGACAAGACCGGAAACACTTATCCCGCACCTCCAGAGGTATTTTGGGAGCTTGGGGGACATTGCAGCTACGGCAGATTTTTCCCGTGCACCAGCTGTCATTAGTGTACACGTCAGCGACGGGCATCGAACCAGCTACATGCAGGTTACTGGCTAGCTGCTCTTGCCAAATGGGCCGCTTGCACCCTTGTACGTTCTTATTTGTTCGCACTATTCGCTTTCTGTACTCCATTAATTAGCTAAGCTAGCAATGAATGAATATTTATAGCATCTGTCAGGACTCTCTGAAATTGGTGTACGTCTGATGCTAGCAATAAAATCAAACACAAACAAACCGCAACAGAAGATTCATTCATAGCCGTTCTGCAAATAGGCGGAAAGAACTCATTTTTCCTTAGACTACGCCCACTGCATCTCATGTCCTTAATCAGAACTCCGAAATAATGGGGTCAGTTTTCCTCATTAATAACTCATTTTACGTTTTTGAAGTACAACTGAAGGGAAAATGTTTTAGTTGTCATTGAGTAACCATAAATTTTCATTCCTGTATAACTCAGTTTGGGGTTGAATGCTTAACTCTTATGAAATATACATTAAATAATGATTTTTCTGTTAAATAAAGCTGTGACTAATTATTGTTAGCATCGTTATCCAGTACTCATGGACATTATCAGGCATTTGATAACACAATACTTATATTGAACACTAAAACATCTTTTAAAATCAATTGGTACAATACTCTTAATAGACAACTATCTGTCAGATACACTAAGTGTTGTTAACACCCGAACTAACCTTAAAATTTACACATATACTACACCATCACCTCTGTTAAAGCTCTGGTCTAAGTTTCGATAATAGAAGCTGAACTTAAAAGAATTTATGTGTTATAATTATAAATTGTTTACTATTAAAATTATATTTATTTCTAACTTTTTCAGTGCTGTTTGTATTTTTGGAGATCAGATGCTTTACTTTAAATCTAAATCCTAGCCCAATATCTCGTTTATTTCTATTTTATTAACATTATTTATTGCGAGAGTCAATATGCTTCGTTAACATTCATTTTATATCAGTGTCGGGAGAATCTATTTCTCACATTGGGATACTTTTTTACAGCATAAGTCTTGCACTGCAACAGTTTTGAGCGTAAGGAAAATTAGGCAAAAACTGATTTAAAACAAGCCATAAAGCTATGTATATTTTATTATCAGTTAAGTACGTCGTAATCAATTAAATAAAATGTGTCATTTATTGTTGAACCAAAACACTTGGAATTCTTTAATGACGGAATCTTTTTTTATGATACAAAAAGGATTTTGATTATTCCGTTTTGATTATCTGTAATGTAACGAAAATTTGTTAATTTGTGGACTTCTTTTCCATTGTTTTTGATTGGTCACAATCTTACAATTCTTTTTAAATTTAAATATTATGTTTTGCTTTAGGGTTGAATAATAAATTTTGAAGCAGCTTTCTGTATGTTTAAGATTAAAATTGTAATAGCGAAAAATGAAAGTACTCTACGTGCGTTGCTATTAAGTGATTTAAGGAGACAGTGGACTTTCAAAATTCTGAAATTTGTCCAAAAATTCAATATTTTTATTTTATTGAATTGTGAAACTACGGACGAGTAGGAATGTGTTGCAAAAAGAATTTTTAATTTCTGTGATTACTTTCCTACTTATAGGAATTTGTATTTAATTTAGATATTATATGGTTACTAATAGCAATAACTTTAAATGTGTTTTTCTCAAAATAAAAATTTTCATGTCATACGAATATTCAAACTGCTGCAGGCGCATTTCTAATTATCGTATTGCTTTGAAATTTATATACTTAACAGTATATAAATTTCAAGCATTAGGAGCTTTAAAGCATTTTCAAGCTTTTTCAAGCATTAGGATCTTGGAAGTTTTATATACTTAACTGTATATCAAATAAATCTTATTGAAAAGAATTATGCTTCGTAGCTCAGAATTTCTAAATTTTGTACTTGAAAAGAAGATTTATAGGTATTTTGTGTAATAAAAAGGGTTTTTTCACTATTATTTTTTTTCTCTTTATATTGTTAATGAATGCTTAAAATAAGCCATAAGTTTCCTTTTAAGTTCTATAAGGAATCCTGTAAATAAAAATTACCATATTATATACAAAAGAAATGCGAATGGAACATTTTTAATTAGGCCAATTTTTGATAATTCATAATTCATAAATTATTAATATTTCATCTTTAAATTTTAACCACTTTTACATATCTATGGTACTAATCACATATTCAAATTTTAAGCAAATCCATTCAAAACAAAAAAAGTTAGGTTTGAATATTCACCGTCCCCTTAAAATGCCGAAAAAAAACTAACTCGAATGTTCATTCATTTTCTTTAAAATTACTACAGCTTTAAATCTTTTAAATGTTCCTAATGCTTGTAAAAGAGTTGTTTTAGACTAGCTGAACATAATTCAGGATTGAGGTTTAAGGGAGAGAGGTGGCCCCGTCTAACATTATTGACATTTATTGTAAATATGAATTACATAAACAAGAAAGAACCTTTTCTGTATTGAATACTAATTATGAAATTGGTTTATATATATATATTGCTTTATTCTCACTCTTCCTCCAGAAATTTTTGTCATAATTTCGATAGATTTATTGACAGAAAAACATAATGGGTTATGCAGATGGAATCCTTAAACCCCCCAAAAAATAGAAAAGTACCGAAACTAATGAATTGAGTTACGAAGTGATAAAGTCCTTTTGAATATTTGCAAACACAACTAAAAAAATAAGACTGCATCAAGTATTGAAACAACTCAGGGAATAGAAACAACCTTATGCTATTCGCTATAAATAACTGTAAACTAAACTCAGTTTTAATTTCAAACAGCCAAGACAGCAAGCTAAGACAGGCAAGATATTTACCTATATTAGCTTACGGTGCAGGAGTTTTCGTCCTCTGAATTTGCTTTTGAAATTTGAATTGAGCTCGGTTTACAATTATTTATTTTGAATATACAGGGTGTTTCAAAAAGAATCACCCGATTTGAAATGAGTATATTATGAAAAATATTGAACATAGAAACTTAAAATTAATTTTATATTACATGGCTAATCATAATGTTTCTTTTTTACAAACCAAATTAAAGGTGCTCAATATGCCCACCTTTTGGATGCACGGCATTTGTCTTTCTGGTAGGCAAATTCGTCCCAAACTTTTGCGAGCATGTCTGCCTACACTGCTTCCACGGTTGTTATGCGTACACAGACAACCTGTGTCTTGGAATTGTTTATACCATCGCCTAATGCTCTGAGAGGTAAGAACTTCAATCTACCAAGGTTTTGTCGACGAAAATAATGCTGAACAGTTGTTGTTTTTGACTCACACTTCGCAAAGCGTAGAACACAAAATGATTTCTGTTATGCAGTCACCATCTTTAGAAACACTGAAGTGGTGAGCGAAGGAACAGCGTTAAGCGCTACTTGTCGGAAACTGCGTGAAACTCGAGATTTCCCTCTTTCTGCCTATACATTGTTCGATCAAAACTGATTAAAAGATGAATAGCTATGATTTTTTAAAAATTGGATGATTCTTTTTGAAACACCCTGTATTTCTATGGTCTGATTACTAAACTATTTGATCATAACTACTTGATCATATGACTCCTGGAGCTGTACGAATATATTGGTCTTGGTATGTCGCTACTTGTTGTTTTCGATTAAATCTGCGCAATGTAGACCGTTTTGTGAGTCAGTCGCTTGTCTGCGTTGGACGGAGAAACATCTCCCCAGCCACTGCAATAAATCGTGTCAAAAACATCATGTGATCGTTTCTTCATTCCCGTCTCGTGTTTTCTGATCTTCTATTACAATAAACGATTAATTTATTCTTTGCTTATATTAAATAACTTCTGAGATCTAAAAATCGTAGAAAATTATTAAATTTGGCGGGGGGAGGGGGGTAGAGTAGTTTTCCTAAACAATTTAGAAACATGATGGAACTACAGTTATGTTCGAAATAAAATTCCTGTAGAAATGTATAAGTTAACTTGCCACACATTATTCGTGAAAAATGTTAAGGCAGTCAAATCGTGCCACATTCTCTATTAAGGCGCAATTCAACCGAGGCAACTTTTAGGCAACAGGTAGGTAGCATGCGGCATTGACGTATACAACACACAGTCCTTTCCATTGAAGGAACACGAAGCGACAAAAAAGTCTCCTTGCCGCATGCTACAAGTTGATTGTTGTTGCCGGTATGCCTGCGTCACCTCTAGACAGGATTCAACGTGTCGAACAGTGTCGTCGTTATCAAACAGTCAGCGGATCGGATTTGTGCGTTTTGTATCGTACGACATGGATGGAATAATGAAAAAACCACGTCATTTATTGAAGATTACAATAAATCACCCGAATTATGGAACAACTAAATTAGTGATTATAAAGACATTAGAATAAAAAATGATAAGTTAAAGCAATTAGCGAGTAAATACAATTGTACGGTGGCTGAGGTAAAAAAGAAAAACAAGAATTTGCGTTCAGCATTTCATCGTGAGCTTAAACTACATTAAAAAAAAGAATGGCTCATCTCACTGCAAAAAAAGGGAAATGGTTTGCATTTGAGCTTTTAAGCTTTCTAGTGGACGTCGATGTAACTAAATCAACACTGTCAACTGTTGGTAGTGATGACGAGGGCTTTGAGGTGAGTTTTTTTAAAAATAAGTACATACAAATTATATATTATGTTACTATTAGTATATTGAAATATATATTTGAATATTACTTATAAAAGTTAAGCGTAATAGCCCTGCCAAGGCACACGTTCTTCATCTGACTGAAAATATCTAATAAATTAATTTTTCACTTCTTTAGCTTCAAAGGTTGACTTTCGTGCTCTATGTAATAAATCCTGCAGACCAGTATCGCCTTGGATAACTGATGCCCCCATGATCCAGGAATAATATTTCCATCATGCGTTTCGGTATCTAAAGTTCCTTGAGGACGGTGTTGTGATTGCGGTGTGTTGCTCTTTCTCCAAAAGTTATGAAGATAAATGCATGTTTTTGTGACAATTTCAGCGTTTTCCAAATTAATAATTAGTGGTTTTCTAAATACACGAAACACACTCGCTAGCAACCCAAAAGTGTTTTCCACTACTCTTCGAGTGCGTGAATGCCTATAATTGTATAGTCTTTGACAAGTACCTTTGTCCTGGTAGCCGTGGTTTCATGATGTGTTCCTGTAGAGGGAACACATCATCCGTCAAGATTACATTAGGCGATAACTTATTGCTGCTAGGAAAGAGTTCTGGGTGAGGTAATTTTAGCTTTCCTTTTGTGAATTTCTTATAAAATTACGTTTCTCAAAAAAACACCTCCGTCAGATATATTACCTTGTCAGCCATTATTAGTGTATATAAAATTATAATTTGCGTCAGCAATGGCCATCAAAACAGTACTAAAAAAGTCCCTTTGTAGTTGAAATTGTATACTGCCACTGTTTTGGGGGTTTGGGATAACAACGTGTTTTTCGTCACAAGCTCCAACACAATGCGGATAGTTCCCAGAAACTTCGAAATCTCTTGCTATCTTTCTCCACTCGTCTTCAGAGCATGGCATCTGAAAAAAAATTTCAAAATTAATATATTTATCTAGTAATTCCATTTTTGTAATTGCAGGAAGAAGTATAAGAAGGTAGCCAAGATACTCTATATGCTCAAGCGCAAGTCAATGAGTCTGGAAAACTACATGGAGTGAGAAATAAACGCGACAGAAATAGCCGTGAAGAGGAACGTGAAATATAAATTGCCTCTAAAAAGACCCGGAGGGGTTTATCTTCGGATCGCGAAGAGGAGGCATACAGAACTTTAAAAAATGAGTGTCAAAGAGGTGATTGCTCAACATTATGAAGAACATATGGCTAATGAGCTGCGAAATTTTAAGCTCTAAAGCATGAACAATGGTTAAGCACATTGATAGGAAAATTCCGCGGTGCCTATTTAACGTGGCGTTATTCGCCTTGTTTACTTTTTTTCTTGTCACATCCTAACATGCAATTGGGGTGTCAGACTTTTAAACATCGCAGTGGTATTCAGCTTATCGGCTATTGCACGTAATAGGACGTAAAAGTTTTCTTCTCTTACGTATTTTCCATATGAAACTAGTCTTTTTTTTTTTTTAGCGGACCAGGTTTGGCCGTCTCTAACTGTGTACCGTGTCTGATATGCAAATGTTTAAATGGTATATATAAAGGACTGCTTGTTAATGTCTCAGTCAGTCAGTCTGTGTGTGGCATCTGTTAATCTCCCACTCTCGGTTAGGGGTATGGAGATAGTATCTTTTCCTGAGCAATGTGTATTATTTTCGTTATGAGCAGTTGGCTCACTTTTATGTCTTATATTTAGTTTGTTCATCTGCACATATAATCATTGCATAGATAATTAAATGATTTTAACTTATACGATTTTTGTCATCATTCAAATGTCCCTATTCCACTGCGCGCTCTGCACAGCAATAAATAATACATTATTTGAAGCAGCTATGGGCAAATATGATGAACCCAGTCAAGCCAGTTCACCTCTTTACAATTGTGAAAGTAGTAGCTGTAACACTGTTCTATCTTCTGGGACCGAGAATATCCCTATTCATAGTAGTACATCCTCGAGTACACCATTTCACAGTAACTATAGTTACACTGTTCTATCCTCTGAGGTATCTGCATCGACGTTTTCTCAATCTCAAGAAACATCCAAGCACTCAGAAAATCTTTTGGCCTTTCCGGTACTTTCTGAATTCCTAATTAGTAACTCTTACAAATTGATTTGAAATCTTGTATTAATATACATCTTGTATAAGCATTTGTATGACAAAAAAAATAAAAAAATGGTTTAATATATTCATAGTTTTACTTACTCTGACAAAATCATATAGAAAGTCGATCAAAGATCTAGAATAATTCGAGAAATGCTTTGCTCAGATATCCGAAACAAACACACAAATGATGGATAGCTATCACCCGTAGCCATATATCTCAATATCACTAACAACGTCACACGAGGTGGTATTGCTTCCCGAAAGTTGGTATATTTTTTATAGTAGATGAGACCTTTTTCAAGCAAGTTCTCAAAATCTTTACTCTTTCGTGTAAAGTTTTGAAATAAAGCTTCATTGTCAGCAACCAACTTTTTATATAAATTATACTGAGTTTCTTGACCATCAACATATACGAGGGTAGGCTGAAAAGATTCGAAACTTCGATCTCTCTCGATTCGATTTCTCTCTTAGGCCACTCTTTTATAACCCAGTGATGTGTTTTGTCTCTGCTATCCCAGAGGCACACGATGAAAGGATATTTGGTGCAGCCAATTTGCTGTCCAAGGAGAAAGTTTACCATTTTTAAGTCCACACAAATCACCCACTGATGTTCATGATACTTTATCTTCTCCGCGACCAAAGCTATGGTGTCATATTCTTCTTTCATTTTCGTTGAGTGAGCAATTGGTATTGAACCATATTTGTTCCTATTGTGTAGGACACATTTAAAACTTCGTTTTCAGCTGTCAATAAATAGGCGCCAATCATCTAGAAAATATTCATGAACACCCATTTTTCCCAGGAGGACAAATTACCCATACATCAATGTATTGAACAAAGAGAAACATTGATAGATAAGTGGATGTAAAGTAAAACCTCTTTTATCCGGGTCTCATTGATCCGGATCTCCGGATAATCCGGATCAAATTTGTAGACATTATTTTTATTTAAGGTTTACATTAGATAATTTTTAACTATGATAGCAAGAACGTAACTACAAGTACTCCAAATATTCGCTTTTTAGTTTGATTCAATATACAATTCCTGCATAAATTGTACAATAAATTATGGTAATAAAAAACTTGTTGAGTTTAAGAAAGCTTTACTAGACTTACCAATTCTATGTTAAGGAATGATGTGAAAAGTTATTTTTATATTTTTTAATTTCTTGTAAACAATACTATGTAATTTTGTTACAAAACAAAGAAAGTCTTCTTAGTTAAGGATTTTGTATTGCTTATTACCCATTTGACCCGGATTATCCGGATTTTCGATTGTCCGGATTGCCTATGGTCCCAATTAGTCCGGATAAATGAGGTTTTACTGTATCTAAAACAGTAGAGCTCATAGAGTAAAACCGATTTCATATTTAGATTCAGCGCCCCAAATATAGCTAAAATCAGTTCTAAAATCCTAGACACACACAAAAAAATTTTTGCAGGCCTGTGTTATCGAATATAATAGGAATTGTTTTCTGTAGACAAAATTTTACATTGCATGCGTTATGCACGGCAGGTCGATATTGACCTAAAAATGACCGTGAACTCTGACTCTTACCTCTATTCAAAGGTTATCTGCATAGAGAGCAATGTGTAACAAATTGAAAGTTTAATTCATCTTGTGGTGACATAACAATAGGCCTAACGTGTTAAGGTTTGAAATAAATTTTCCTTTTTCATTGATAATACTTTGTAAGAAGTGATTTACTACATTAGGTCATCTGCAGACACTGATTGGTTTAAAATTTTTCCCGTCAGGTCCCACGTCGCACCGCAAGCTTCATGGTGGGCAATTCTTTCGGTAAAACAATGGTTGTACTTGTGAGTATGATCCTCATTCGTTTTCCCAATGAGTGACTTAAAATCTGCGTAAATTGCAAATGAGATAGGATGTCGATTGTGAATATTTTCAAATTTTATGGCAGTGGTTCGCAAACTGTGGGTCGTGACCCACAGTTTGCAGAAAAGAAAATTTTTTTTAATGGAGGGGTCGTGGATAGTCTGAAGTAAATTTATATAAAACTGAATTATTTAACTTAAAAACATGCTTTTAACTTTCCATAATTACATATCTTTAATACTTTTATACATATTTTTTACACGTTGAAAAATATATGATATTGTTAAATAAGGTGTCAAACAGTCTTAAAGGCTACATTGCATCCATTCGCTTTTACCTATATGTGCTTGACTGGGTTTTCAAAATTAATAGCTATAAAAACCAAATAATGGTGATATGAGAGTGGCATTCTCAAATATTTCACAAAATATCGAACAAATACTATCTGAGGTCCAGGTTCGCCGTTCTCATTGAATTTTTTCTAGTTTTATATAGATAAATAAAGAATATAATTTTGAATGTTTCAATATCAAGCTTACAATTTTAAAATCATGTATTTTAATTTTTGCTAATTTTTACCTAAATAAAATACATGTTAATATTTAAATATGAAAATTTTAGTCACATGAGATTTGGCAAACAACAAGTGCAGATGGTAATAAAGACATATATTTTTTTATTGTTACTGTGCAAAGTAAATAGTACCCAAAATTTATAGTTCGTTGATTTTTGACATAGATTTGTGGTATAAAAGATAACAGGACGTCATTTAGTGAACGATCTAAGCATTTACAATACAAATAATACAGGCAGCATTGACCACACACGGCTATAACATTACTTTGTAGAGTCATTGCATACAGTGCATACGAGGATATTTTCTTGCCAAATTCGATATTGGTCCAGAAAAATCCGAGGGCTCATGGCCATAAGAATAAAAAAAAATTAAGGATTGCCATACGAATAAATGTAACGCGGTGAATACAGGTAAAATGCCAGACAGTATCTTCCAAATTCCGATGCAGGGTCTACATTGGCTATAAAACATGCCGGATATCTCCGAATCTTTACAGATAGATGAGTGCTTGAAAAGACTCCCAGTAATGCCTTTCGAGTGTGCATATTCGACGAAATCACTTGCTCCAATTGATGACTATTTATTTGTTTTCTTCTTAGTTAGCATGATCCCACAATACGTGACGGGATTTTGTAATTTCGATAATGTTTTAAATTTCTGAATACGCCAATATGGACAGGGCCCATAAAAATTTCATTTCCACTCGTAAATTTCCTTGACGTTGTAAGCTGAAATGCGATCCATCACATATGTCTGGGGTTAAATCAAATGCGTATAACACGTGACAGTTGTCATATTCTTTTTTATTTATATAAATAACCTTATTGCAATTGAATCCTGCGAAAAAATCTTTAATGGGCTCGCACGTAGTTATTAGAATCAAAATTCAGTTCCGATGGTTTGCAGGGTACCGGCTATCCATCCACGTAAATCGATAAAAAGTTGATGTTATGGTGAACAAATAGGAAAGGATTGCGTGTATATTGTCCACTCATCGCAACATTTTCAACGCATGCAATAATCATCCGTTTCGGTATGTGCCCTAAAAATACATTATCTTGCATAGAGGACCAGCTGCCCTTGGATACGGAATATGTTTTGCACAACACACGACAATGAGAAATTTATCAGAACATGTTTTCAGCACTTTAGCCTGCCTTAGAGAAACTCCCGGGTTTACTTCCTTTTTTCGAAAAAACAAAGAGGCATTTTCCAAGATCACTTTATAATCCACATCTATGGAGGAGACTAAGCAAAAGGTAGGTTTCCACCGCACCATTCAAATTTTCAGATCCACAAAATTTAACATTATGTCCATTTTGTTGAAAAATGTCGCAGTGCAATTGACTGATCATATCCAAGTTTGACTGTTTTCAATCAATTAATAATGAGACTTTAAACCTGCATGGGTGTCAGTAACCTGGGTGTCCACACGATTAGGCTGTTCATCTTTAAAGAATGTTTCACAAGTGAACAAACTTTTCTTGGCATTTTCTCAGTAATTTAACAATGTTTCGATATAGGCTCTGTAGGGGTAGGCATTGCTATCAGAGGAGTTTTTTTTTTCATTTACTCTTACATCAGCGGTTTCGAACCCTTTATGCTATTACGCTTCAAAGAAAAAAAATTCCGCTCCTCCCTATCTTTTAATAGATATAATAATATAGACACGTTTTAAATAATAACTTTATTACAAAAAAAATACTGAAAACTGCAATTAACAGAATAATAGCAAGATTTTTTTATAACAATACGAACATGCATATTTATTTTTATATTAAATTACTAATTAAACTACATCTAAAGCATCAAAATTAATGCGAGGGTTGTTGTTTATTAGCACAAAGTTTATCAAATCTTGGGGGCAATGTGGAGAGTACCACTCGTAACTCTTTTCCGACTATTAAACTAGTTTGATATTTGGTTTTCATTGCAGCTAGTGCCGAAAAGCCCGTTTCACATAAATAAGACGTTACAAACGGTAGAAGCACTTGCATTGCTTTGCAATACAAAGATTCATACTCTCCACTAAGATTCATCCAAAATTGAATTATGGTTTTATTTTGAACTTTTGTTCAGTGAGATACCACTTAACAATTCTATCAATTTTTCTTTTTCGATGGTTGTCAACTGAAATTCGTCTTCTTCTTTGTCGATAAGTGGATTGTATCCACAAAACCTTTGAGAAATCAAGGACTTTGAAATGATTTGAAAAATGCAGCACTAAACCATTCAAGTGTTAAATAAAAGATTTTTGCTTGCTTCAATATTGGCTGTGGCCCAGAAATCTTTTGAAAGTGAAAACATATCCAACTCATTCTTTTGTGATTTTGAATTCCATAACTTCAGCTTTTTAATGAAAGCTTTTACTTTGTCTTTTTGAAGAAGGGGATGCATTTGTGATCCCTGCATTGATTTATTTAAACCGCTCAATTTTCCAAAAATGTCAACCAAATATGCAAGTTTAACAATAAAATTATCGTTCGTCCACAAATGTGCCTCTTCATGGTGGTTTTCTTCAAAAAATGTTGCTATTTCTTCGTTGAGCCCAAATATCCTTTGAATCACTTTTGCACAAGATAGCTAGCGAACTTCACAATAATACAGAAGTGAGGTATAATTGGCTTCCATAACAACACACAGCTTTGCAAACAACCTAGCTCTCAAAGGATTGTTCTTAATGTAGTTTATAATTTTTATAACATTCGTAAAAATGTTGTTCAGTTCCTCGCTCATATTTTTTGACACTAAAACTGCTCTGTGAAGCATACAGTGCGTCCTGATAGCATCCTGACAATTGAAAGAATTGATTGTGCGTCCTGACAATTGAAAGAAAGTCATTTTTTCCGAGGAAAAGAAATTTAATTTGGATGGCCCCGATGGTTTGAGGTATTATTGGAGAGATCTCCGAAAAGAACCAAAATCTACATTCAACAAAAATTATGGTGGCGGAAGTTTGATGGTTTGGGCAGCGATTGCTTATGATGGCAGAAGTGAAATAGTATTTATAAATGGTCGTCAGAATTCATATGATTACAGCTTAGTTTTAGAAAAATTTTTTCTTCCATTTGCATGGCAATATTATAGTTTGGATTACATATTAATGCAAGACAATGCAAGTATTCACACTTCAAAAGCAATGAAACATTGATTTGACGAACAGAATATTGTTCTTTTAGATCATCCACCTAATAGTCCTGATGTGAACCCCATCGAAAGCGTTTGGGGATAGCTTGTTCGAATGGTTTATGCAGACGGGATACAGTACACATAAACTTGTAGAATTGAAAGCTTCAATCTGTCAAAACTGGAAATTAATTGATCAGAAGTACATTCAAAATATTGTTTTATCAATACCATGTGGAATAAAAGAAACTTTGACGTGGAAAGGTGGCTTTACTAACTATTACTTTCAATGAAATGTGATATTTCATAAATCAATTTCCATGTTTGTATGTTACGAAAATCTAATTTTTGACCTTATGTTTTTGTTTATTATTATGTATGAAATTTTATTTTTATAAATCATTTGTTATACGTAGCATGTATAATGTGTGAAAATTCATTCGTTTTTAATGAATATTAAAGAAGTTTTTGTTAAAAAACCATGATTTCATAAATCAATTTCCAACACTGTATCGTATAAATGTTACATTTTATATTGCACATTTTAACGCTTCAAAACAGAAGGTCACGTATCCTTACATTGTAGCGTACTGAAATTATGGGGATATTTTCCCCAAGACCCCGCAGAGTGCACGACACAGAGCTGTGTGTTTATCGGGCGGTTTCTCTAACAAGTGGTGAGGGTAACTGTTTGGAAAATAGAAGATGTTTTCACCCCCGTCATAAAGCTGTCTGCCCTAGCGATAGCTCTGCGACTTTTGTCACGGGAATACGATAAAGTTCGGCGTTACGAAGAAAATGTCATCAACTGGGTGCCGGCCCCTCTCTGAAAAACAGACGCGTTTTCGTGGAATTGGGAGGGTCGCCGAGAAAGAAAATGCCAGAAGAGAGAGGCAGAGAGTTGGAGAATGAGGGAGACGCTGCATAGAATCCGCCCTGTGTGGACGTGTTTTTTTTTAAGTTCCTGTGTTGGGACTGATGGGTCCGGGAGCGTGCATTGTAGATTTGCACAAAATTAAATTGAATATGTTGTAACCTTAAATGTTAAACATTTTGTGTTTGTAAATAAATTTCCTCGTTAAGTTTCTGTTTTAAAAATTGGCTTCGCCTTTTATTTAGGACTCTGTCTTTCTTTGTTATGGATCCATAATAGTAATTTTTAAACCTATTTGAGTATGTTATTTGTACATTTTAATTCACTCTGATTAAGCTGACTTTTTTCTGGGTGTTTTTATAATTTAATGGTTATACCAACATAAAAAAATACTGTTTCACAAAACAGATCTTGTTTACAGAAGAAAATAAAACAAAGGTAAGTAAACAATACAATTAATCATGAGTAAAAGGGATATGAAAATCCATTAACCCTTGTACAATCTTCTTATCGCATTCTTACAATAATAATCATTATAGATTTAAAATTTATCCTAGTTGACAAAATCACTGGGTAAGGTCTCTCTTATCCGCTTGTTTATTCGTTTCTAATAACTTCAATGTTCTACCGTTTGCGTCTGACCACAGAAGCAAAGATCTTTCTTATTGTGGAATCTCTTCTGATAGGCCGCAAAGCAGCCATGGCCAGTTATTGCTTGATTCATGATGAAGTCCCCGCATAAGCGGTCTTCACTGACAGTTTTACAAATTTGGTATGGCCATCTACCTTTTTCTGAGTTGTTCCAATCTTGCTGCCATATAGAGTGGCTCCCAAAAGCGTTCGTACACTTAAAATTTTCAATGAAATAGGGGTCTATCCATTGATTAAATTGAATATTTCAGAATGGGTATTTAATAATAAGATCTATAATCTATTCTTAACAAAACTACATGAAATATTTTGAAAACATAGTAAAATTTTACTTTTAAGAAACCAATAATCCAAAAGTAACAAAAACTTTATCTCACAAAAGTCATCGTACACTTGTAAAAAATCTCTACATATTAGTAAATATTCAAATTTTCGTTAAATTAATATTTAGTAGGAAATCCTTTAGCATCCACAACAGCTTTTAAACGTCTGGGAATAGATTGCTTTAGTTCTTTTGTAATTTTTGCATCAATGATCATCCATTCTTCCATCATAATTCTTTTTAGTTCGCTTTTCGTTTGAATGTCGTGTTTTCGTACTCGAACCTCCAGTTCTCTCCAAATATGTTCTATTGGGTTTAAATCTGGCGATTGAGGTGGTGTTTTCAAAACTTGTGGACAATTATAGAGACACCAGATGCGAACGTTGAGAGCCGTGAGCTTAGGATCGTTAGCTTGATAAAAAACAAAGTTGTTTCCAATACCCAAATTTTGAGCTGATAATTTTAAATTAATCTTAAAATATTTATAAAAACAGCATAATTCATTATGCCATCAATAAATACCAAATTTCCTAGTCCTGATGCAGAAATGCACCCCCACACAAGGATACCTCCACCGGCATGCTTAACTGTTCCTACTAAGTTCTTGGGATTAAGTTCCTCATTTTTTTCTTCTCCATAGAATTATACATCCATCAGCACCAAAAATGTTCATCGGCAAATAAGACATTATTCCAATAGGTTTGGGGCTTAATTATCATTGATAGTGCGAAGGGAAGCCTGAACTTTCTGTTTTTCTCACTCACAAAAAATTTTCTATGGGCAGAACGCCCATGTACAGAGGCTGTTCACACGTGTTTTAGACGATGTATATTGTATTCACAAAACTAAATTACATAAAATTCTTGTGTTTTAAATGTTCTATTTGACATCCCTTATTCTGAACTATCTTTCGACACCGCAATTTAAAGGATAATAATGCCTTTTGAAGTGTCAGAAGAGGTATTCTATCCCATTCCTCCTGAACAGCTTTCCAGAGTCCTGTAAGGGTTTTGGGACGACGTTTGGATAGTGCAGATTTTAAAAGTCCGAAAGCACAAAAATCCATAGGTGATACATCGGGAGATTTAGTAGGGATACCAGTGAAGGGTATGGCCTTGATACCAGTTTTTTGTTCCATTTCTTTTAGGAAATTTACAGTGGATTTTGATGTGTGACTGCTAGCTTTGTCCTGATGGAGTCTCACAGATTGATGGCACTGTGGGTAAAGCGATGGTATTTCATTAAGAAAAATTGGCGATAAAATATGTTCCTGATAGTATTTGGAGTTAATCTTGACATTTTTTCCACTCTCTTTATTTTTAACTTGCCATTATAAGAAAAACCAGCAACAATCATGAATCCCTTAGAAAAACTTTCTTTCGATTCTTTGAACCATGTACTTAAATATTTTTCTCCCCTTTTATGATAATAAATGGCTCTTTTTTTTGTTGCAATCATTTAAATACACCCATGATTCATCTATTGTGACAATTGTTTTCCATTTTTCTTTGGATAAGTGTTTCTCATATAGAATTCTGCAGCGTGTCCTGCGTTCAGCGATATGATTTGGAAGAAGACGATGCACATTGCGTTTTTTCGCTTTCTTAAGATTTAAATCAACGTTTATCATTTTGTTTACAGTAGACACCGAGCATTTTAATGATTTTGAAACTGTCCTTTGACTAGGGGGATTTTATTTTAACATTAAACAACGTACCTTTGCAATAGTCGAAGATGTCCGTTTTTTCCTTGGATACTTGTTTGGAATTTTTGTCCCACTTGAGGCTCCAATTTGACGTTTTTTTCCTTTCTTGTTGACGATATTACCTATCGACGATTTAGATATCACAAAACCATGACACTCACATCGTTTTTGGATAACGAAGTATGCATATTTCTCTTCGGAAAGAGCATAAATGTAGCCTTCGAACCACTGCTTTGTTAAAAACGCCATTTTGAATAAAAACAAAACTTTCAAGCCGCAGACGATAATTTTGACTTTTAAAAAAATAGTACAATTGCAATTATTTTTTTTTCAGCAAACGATTTTTTATTACCGCTTACCAAAATCGTCTAAAAATTGTGCGAACAGCCTCTGTAATCCAGCTGTTCTGAGAACTCGTCAAAAAATTTCAGGTGAAATTGAAATAGAAAATGTTTCATTGAATTCTGCAGAAACTTTTACAGCACTCAAACGTGAATTTTTCACAAATTTTCTAATTATAAATCTCTGATCACGTTTTGTTAACTTTGCCGGTAGGCCTTTTCTTACCTTGTTTTCGATCCAATTTTCTTCTTTAAAGCATTTTTTCACATACTGCACAGTAGAATGGGATAAATTAAGTAATTTAGTAATATTCCGTACTGATTTACCACTACTATGATGAAAAATAATCAATTTTCGAAAGCTGTTTGTTGTTTCTTTACGACTACGAGCCATTTTTAAATTATAAATAGAATATTACGGAATAGGCAAGCAAAAGTTAAAGCCAAACGATATTTTAAATGCCACCACAATTCAAAAATAAAAATAAAGCGCCAGACGATAATTTTAATTATGAATTTATCCGAAAATATTTCAGTGTACGATGATTTTTGTGAGATAAAGTTTTTGTTACTTTTTGCTTACTGGTTTCTTAAAAATAAAGTTTTACTATGTTTTAAAAATATTTCACATATTTTAGATCTTATTATTAAATACCCATTCTGAAATATTCATTTTAATTAATGGATGGACCCCTATTTCTTTGAAATTCGTAAGTGTACGAACACTTTTGGGAGCCACTGTATATAATTCATTCTTTTCAATTTTCTTTTTAATTGCTTTCCTGGTATATTTATAAGTAACATTAATAAAACCAGAAGCTGAAGCCTAATAAGCCTAATCTTTAGAGTAAATTAATTGAAGAGTAATTTCATTCCAAACTTTAGGAGCAATGCTATAGGAAGGAAATAAAATTTGTTCTGTCTAATAAGCAGTCAGCACCCTTTAAAATGTCTGTTCTCTTGATTATTAACCGGTGAGTTAAGGTAAGTAGCAAAGACACCAAAATGATAGTTTCCTCCTTCCATGGATAAATTGAATAATTCACTTTATACATCTATCTGTTGAAGAGTTAAGGTATGTAGCAAGAATTCCTAAATTGCATTATTTATGCTTTCCATTGATAACGTGAGAGTCTGTGGGTTCGAGTCCCACTCTTGGCATGGACGTTTGTAGCCGTTCGGAATCAGCTTTAAGCAGTAGGTCCCGGTCTAATTAGCCCTCGTGTAGCAAAAAATTGACCGTAGCGCTCCAAACCAAACTAAACCAAGCTACTGATAACGTGCGTAATTAAATTTTATATCTGTTGATTTACATTAAATAATTATATAGTCCGTCCTGTATTAGTTTGTGATACATTTCAGATATACCCATGAGATCCCTTTATTCTAACCTGATTGGTTTATACATTTACAAAAGCCCAGATTCGTCTCTTTTTTTCTTTTCTAAAAAGTGTCTCCTGAATAAAAATTAATTTCTAGTCATTTATAAATTCAGTGTGAACTTCTTTCCTCCACTCTTCATTATTATTCAAGTGATCGATCTGTAAGCAAATCGCTGTTGGAGCTGGAACAAAATCAAAAAGATTTCAAGTCCTTGGCGTAACTAACATAGTTAAATAGTTACAGTATATAGATAGGGTACAGATAAACGAGGAATGTTGACATGTTTTTCAGCTTGAGTTATGAATTTAAAGAGGCTATTTAGTAAGGGTGTTAAGACGTATAGATTCATATTCAAACAATGGATTTTTGTCCGTGACTTTTTCCTAGTTATTTAGCACAAAATGAATTTCTAGTCAATTAAAACTCCAGTGCACTATGCTAGAAAAAGAAAGTTGAAGTTTCTAAATAATTGCTTTATATTTATTTATTTAATATCTTTTTAATATAAAATTTGACAGACAACAGTAAACTCATATGCATGTTTACTCAGAATTATTTATTATGTACTTAAAAATGTTAAATAAAATTCGTATTTTGTGAAATTCTTGTTGTGGATACCTATGCTATGCGATTTATGCTTCAAGTGAAAGAGAAAAGTTCTCAAGAATAATTAGCACATTGAATGTTTTTATTAAATTGAATATGGCGTCTACGTAATGTATTATAATATAATGTAGTTTATATAACCAAGAAAACAATATGAAGAAAGGATGTCAAATATCTGAATCATTAATACGTATATAAGCGCACTATAAATACTACTTTTAATATAATACTTTTATTAATACTTTTAAGGCATATTTGCAGAGATAAAGTATGATCTTGAATTGAAGTGGGCTGAAATCTGAAATTCGGCAGCGAAATTTTGGAAATGTTTCTTGTAATCTCTGTTTTTGAAAATAATGCGGAAAATTAAATTTCCATGGTAGATAGCTGTAATTTCAGGAATATTTCGACTAATATATATTTTTAATCTGTTGAAGTGAAGCTACAAAACACCTAAACAGTTCCAGTTTTTTTTCTTTTTTTTTTAGGGGGGGGGGGGGTTATTGCGCATTTCCCCGACTTCTGTGAGCAAATTTCCTTTTCCACAAATGTTTCCAGTTTTTAAGGTTTGTGAAAAGCATGCGGGCCATATTTCGAGTTAGTGTAAAAAGTATTCGTACAACTCCGATTTTCAATAAAAACTTTGAGAACGTTGATTGAAATAAAACTGCAACCTACCCTCCATCTCATGGATTCGATTAGTCGTGAGATAATTAAATTGAGGCATGATAAAAAATATCATTGGATGTGGTGATTTAGGACATCGAGCTGAAATTATTCAAATCCTTGTCATCAGAGTTAATGAAATTTTTGTTGTTAAGAATGTAAAACGAAAGAAATTTTAACTTGTCCTATCCTGCTTCTCTCTCTCCACCTGTCTAAAACAGTGATGCACACATTATCCTATTCAAGTGAAAGAAAAGAATATTTATTATTTTACTTGATTTAGGAAAATATATTCCCGAAAAGGTTCTAGCATTTATTTTAGTTTTACCTGAAATATGTTCCATAATCTTGTCATTTTTTTAGCATGCGAATGGGTTAAACAATTTCTGAACCTTTACTCCATACTCTGTCGTCCAAGGAAGACATCACAAAATGATCACTGAGCATGAATCATCAATAAGCATTGTCAGATTCTTTGTGAAAGCAATCCGGGATTAATTAAATGACTTTTAAAACTACTTTTTTCAGTTTCTGAGATCTTTACAAGTGTTTTAAAAAGTACTATTTTTTGCATGAGTCTAAATATACCAGTACATTTTTAATAATACCGATATGTTTTGAAAATTGCCCTTGTCTAACTTTTTTCTCTTTTGTACTGTTATTTATTTATTTCAACTTACGTTGAAGTGTTGTGGATTTCATGAGAAAAACAAGATATTGATTTTTTACAACCTGTCTAGACTGTCTTTTAATTTTTTCCTTGCTGGTAACCGGTTTTTATTCGTGAGACTTATCAAATTCCCTCATCGCGGCATGGTGATTTTGGGGAGATTTGGGAATGTAAGGAATCTCCCCCATTTTAAATCCTCAGTATTGGTTGCTATGAAAATATGTATTCGGAAGCTAGAGTTTGAAAATTGAAGTCCTTCATTTACTGCCGTAATTTTCTTTATTCAAATTATTTTTCTAAAATCTTAATTTTTAAGCCACTATATTTTTTTATTGTAATACGCTCTTATTCTGACGTCATTTTCTCTCACACACCGTGAATTTCGGTATTTACTTTATTACGGGATCATGCGATAAGTCAAGATTGACGAATATTTTCTTGTGCACGTACCCAAAAATTTTAAAATAAATAGCACCTTAGGTGCTGATGTTCATTAAAAAGGAAAGACAAACTTCCGATAAAAAATTATTATTAGCATCAACAAATTTGTACTGACCTTGTTGTTAACAGAACGAAATATACCCAAATACATATAAGAACGAAAGTTGTATGAAATAAACAATAGAAAATTAATGTAAATTATTTTTTGATGGAATTTTTGTTCATAAATATCGAAAGTCAAATTTTTTTAATTATCAGGTTCATATTTAGACACTTAGAAGATAAACAGTTGCCGAACTAGATGTATCAGTCCATTTATTTCTGAAATTCTGTTTCAAGAAATTCATCTCCAGAAATAAAGATTTGCATGCGTTATATTGATATTTTATAAATAATGTATAGAGAATACTACTACTTCTACCCAGACTTGGGTGTATATAACTTGAAGGGGTACTCTAAATGAATTGGATACAAACACAGTTCATACATGAAACAATGTTTATTTTAAATGTTTGCACAAATAGATTTTGCTCTTCAACAATGAGCATACGTACTACTAGTACGAAATATATATTAGCATTCAATAGAAATACACTTTGCAATACTCTCAAACTAGAAAGTCAAACAGCAGTTCTACCACATAAACTTTGGGCCCCCTAAGGGCAGGTTAACACCTAGAGCTGCTTACCTCGTAGCTCCCTTACTTCGCTTATCTATCAACTGAGGTCTGACTTAGGTCTGATTTATATACTTAGGTAACTGAGGTCTGAACGGCTTCAGTTAACTGATTGAAAACGCGTGCTGGTCTGACTTTTTACATAATGGGTCGCAAAGCAAAAAAACCTTCCACACGCTGTGTTGGGGGAAAACGCCACTCCCATTTTACAAAACCAACCCCGAAGGGTCCAGGTGACACCATCAAACAGTGGATTTGCAGAGTTGCGGATACTGGGCTGGCCAACTGCGCCCTAGAAAATCTATTTTAGTTAAAAGTGTCAACACAATTGCACAGCATAACCTTTCTTGACTGTTTTTAGCTGCTCTCCCCCAATTCCTAATGCACATGTGTTATGTTTTGCGAAGTTAGTACATTAGTTAGTTAATTATCTGTATTCAGTATGTATTTTTTTTATTCACTACATGTCCCCTTCAAAAATTTATAAAACAACAGTATGCCGTTTTTTTTCAGCGGCTGACCCCTTTCCTCTCAAAAATTTTTTTCACAGCATATATACTGGGGAACTTCAAACCAATTTGGTTCGGTTTTATTAAAGAGTGGGAGTTAGAATAAGAGAATTGATACAAGACTTGTTCATGAAAGCAGCAACTTCCCTGCACCAGTCTGTCCATTCCGTGGAACCTCTCTTAATGGTCGCAGTCCTAGTAAAGGGGTTCGTTGACCGTGTGGGCATCCTTCGTGCAGCAGGTCGTTGGTCCTGAGGCGTTGTGCGGCTTGACGATGGACAGGAGGTCTCTTGGGAGGAGGCCAACCTTGCTGGGCGGCTGATATCTTCTGCTTCCTGTACTTATGCAAAGGACCTTTAGAATTGTAATTCTTCCTTTTGATAACCTTGTGTACCTTATGTGTGCCACGTTCATCCTTTGATGGAGGTTTTGTAGTGCACACTTTACTTTTTTCCGTACTTTTTAGAGTATAGGCATTAGATTTTAATGCAGATTCTATTTTTTCAAACTTATACGCCACACCAGGTGTTTAGTTACTGGCTTTATCTCGCTCTTTATGATACGTTTACAATTAAGTTTGTTGCTTGTTTCATGCTTTTCAACAACCTGACTCTGTTTTTCGTATTTGTGTTTATACGACCTATTGTTTACCGACTAAATTACTTCAGCATTAGCAGTTTTAATGCTGGAACCTCAAGGCGCTTTTTCACGTTTTTTATCCCCCTTAACTTTAGTTTTATCCTCTTTTGACGAAAATGGTCTCTTTAAAACGTCCTTCTTCAGAATCGCTATCATTTAAATTCTTTAACACTGCTTCGGTTTTAGGAATATTAAGCTTTTCGTACTCGTGCGTTTTAATGCGAATTACGTCTACAACTTCGGAAGCATCAGCTAAACTACTTCAGTATAACTGTGTGTCAAATTTACTACCTGATTCTCAGTCTGGTTTTCATGCACTTTATTTAAGACCATATTATCAACGTGATCTACAGCATCCTCATTCGGCTGGAAACTTGAAATGATATCATCATTACCTAGCGAGTTCCTACTATCGTGTAAAGCATGTTTATTATCGTCAACTAATAAGTATTCACTAACTTCCGTAACACATAATTCGTCATCTACTAAATTTCCTTCATTAACAGATGTGTGAATATCATCTAAAATATCAGGTATAGCATTAATAGAAGTATCAGATGATTTATTTTCTAAACCACTAGCATTAGTATCGGCACTACTTTCAGAAATTTGCACTGGAATTACCGCATTATTCCAGCTAGGCTCATTTTCCTTATAAGCCACAAAAATACCCCGACTTTCACTATTCTCAAAATAATGATTACTGCTCGGACAAGTTAATACATTTGACCACACAGTTTCAACAGGTTGAACCATATCATGTGAAACAACTTACCAGTGCACGTAAGGTGCTTGCATATTATTTACTTTAAGTGCATTAATTTCATTGTAACGCCGTGAGCTTCTATTATTTCGCCCGCGATACTGGTTTCGCTGTTGGTTTGAAACTCGCGAAAAATTTTGGCGGGGGGTAATAAAACTTCTTGTACCTGAGTGAGGGTAAGGGGTAGCGAAGAAATGCCTACTGTCGTGTTTAGATAAAGCTTGAAGGAGTGTAGACTTGCTTGCAATATTTTGATTGTCCAAAAAAATCTTGAACACTTGGATTCAAACGTTGGATAACTATTTTTAAGATTACCGCTTCCGTCATCCCTTCTAAATATTCCTCACACTTGGAAATATTTTCCATAGCAAAATCTAACGCAGACTGACCTTCACGTTGCCTTAGCAAATAAATTTCCGCTTCAATTTGACTTTGATTAAAGGTCTTGGGAAAAACGCTAAGAAACTGTTGCTTGAAGGACAAATAGTCAAAAATCAGATTTCTGCTTTGCATGCACGTGTACCACTGAAATGCACTACCTCTTAAAGCAGCTAGAACAATTTTAAGTTTCTCCTCCTCTGGGGTGCATTGTTGCTGAAAGTAATACTCAATATTCTTTAGAAAATGACTTAAGGGGCCGCCATTGAAGGTGGCTTCGAATGGCGCAAATTGCTGAACCATAATTATCCCACATAAATTATCAGCAGGGTTTTGTCTTAAATACATTTTCAACAGTAGATAAGTATAATAACAAGATACTTTCACAATTTAATTTTATCAATACTAGAGTATAACACAGTATAATATTTAACTTCAAATATTTTTTCGTTATAAATGTAACGAGAACAACCAGGGTATAAATAAACTTTCGGGTGCCAGTATAGAGAATAGCTACTTCTTCTACCCAGACTTGGATGTATATAACTTGAAGTGGCACTCTATATGAATTGGATACAAACACAGTTCATACATGAAAAAATGTTTATTTTAAATGTTTGCACTAATAGATTTTGCTCTTCAACAATGAGCATACGTACTATTAGTACGAAATATATATTAGCATTCAATATAAATGCACTTTGCAATACTCACAAACTAGAAAGTCAAGCAGCAGTTCTACCACGTAAACTTTGGGCACCCTAAGCACAAGCACCAGTTAACACCTGGAGCTGCTTACCATGTAGCTCCCTTACTTCGCTTATCTATCAACCTTTTTATTCAAGCTACTTGGTATTTATACCAAGCGCGTATGCCGAAATAAGCATATCTCAAGCAGCTTCTTTAATTCATTCACACAAAAGTTCGATTCTTGTGAATCGAATCTTATGTATACCTTACAAATGTACCTATTCCTGTGTCAAAAATATAAATATAATATTTTTATTTATATTTTCGATGCAGGCATAGGTAGATTTTAGAAACAAATGGAATTGTAAGTACTCACTATTTCATTTTCGGCATTTTTATTACTCATGTCCTATAACCGCTCGATTTAAATAACCATTCCTAAGATTTCGTTTGGGGGTTTTTAAAGCCTTTTTTTCTATATAGAACTAGATTCGAAACCTATTAATGGCATTTTATGGTCCTCCCAATTCCACTTTATCAAAAATTGGACATTCGAGTGACAACATAATTCCTTTGCATGCCACTTCTGGCACACCAGCCATATGATCTCCATCAGTGCTGTAGATTAAACAACTTAGCTTCTTACGAGGGGTGTTGTATCTGTAGTGTTTTATTACTTTACTTATTTATTTAATTATTTAAATCAAACAGAACAGTATTAATTATTTTAAACTTATACCTTATATTTAAAACGTATAGTGGTTAGTATTGCGTTGTGTAATCAATCTCCTAACTAAAACAATAACCTAGATTCTGTGGCTAACATAAATTCACAAATGATTATTCCCAAAACATGACAGACACAATTTTAACTGAGGGAAAAAAAAAAAAATTTTTATTTATTACTATTAACACACATTAATTACATCTAATCACCTTAAGTTAAACAATAGAATTTAGAGAAATCTTAACTCTTTGCCTTAACTTCCTTATACATCAATATACACATACATATTAGTAATATCCCTCATTCTACTTGTAAACATAAAACATTAAATTATATCCCTCATAATAAAATGAATAATTATCACTTTGAACGACATAAAGAAATAAAATATGGCCACAATAAAAATAAAAAAAATTTAGATTGACTGACAAAAAAAAATTATTAAATTAAATTAAGCCATGGCTAAAAAAAAACTTATCTTATCCGATAGCTTAGAAGCCTCGAGACCACTTCCATATTACTTCGTTTTAGTACTTCGGGAGAGACAATACTCCAGGTCCAGGGTCTTTGTTCAACAATCTTCATCATAATGGCGTTCTTCGAAAATTCTCGTCAGCTCCGAACAACCGGTAGCATTGATCAGGGCAGAGACATCCAGCAAGAGCTTCCGTCAGCCAGACAACCAGGAAAAAGGAAAAGTCCCTGTATTTTTGTGTGCTGCCATTTTATAATCTTTTTTAGTCCATTCCACGTGGTACTTTTAATTACATCATCTGTGCTGTTACTCGCCTCAAGCATGTCCAAGAGCTTCTCTGACCCTCTCACATCCGGGAACCACCATATGGGGGAAACCCATGTGGTCCTCTTATCAGCATATTCCTTTACAAAAAGTGGGCAAAATCGTCTCTTTTTTTGAATGCAACTGAATAAACTGTATCGCAATTTTTTTAAAGATTCTCAAGAAGCACTTCTGTGTTTCAAACCTAAACGTGATAATTTAAAATATATTTATATAAAAAAGGAGAAAAATTAAGCGTATAAAACTTAAAAATAAAAAGGGGGAAAATAAATAAAAATACTAAACAAAGCTTAGTTTTTAAAAAAAACTTTACCTTGCGTCAGTCAATCCACACGAAAAAAAAATTAAAATAAATTTAAAATTGTCAGTCAATCAAACACTAAAATACACTGCTGGCCACTCAAATTGCAATACCAAGAAAGACAAGAGATATCACAACAAAATTTATTTTGTAGATAACATGTTGACCAAGTGTCAAATGATTAAATTTATAGACTTCTGTGAAGTGTGGTTCCTGCCAAAATCAGTAGCCAGAGTAGCCGCCATTGTTGGAGATCACCGCTGCCACACGCCTCGGCATTGATTCAAAGAGACTTTGAATGAGTTCTTGGGGTACAGCAGACCAAGCAGCTTTCACACGTTGCCAAAGTTGATCTGCTGTGGCAACTGGGGATGGAATCTGGGTCAATCGTAGAGCAACCATGGACATGTTTTCTATCGGCGAAAGATCCGGAGAGCGAGGAGGCCAGGGAAGCAATTCAATCTGGCGATTGACGAAGAACCGTTGGACAATGCGTGCCACGTGTGGTCGCGCATTATCCTGTTGAAATATGGCTGTGGGCAAGCCCTGAAGGTAAGGAAGGACAACTGGCTCCAACACCTCGGAGATGTAGCGCTGGCTGTTTAAAGTACCGGCAATGCGTACTAGAGGTGTGCGAGAGTGATATCCAATACCGCCCCATACCATAATACCCGGTGCAGGACCAGTGTGGCGGTGCATAACGCAGCTGTTCAGCATCCTCTCTTCACGGTGTCTCCAGACTCGAATGCGACCATCGTGGTGTTGCAGACAGAAGCGTGACTCGTCAGTAAAGACAATTTCATTCTATTCTGCCTTCCACATCCTTCTGTCATCGCACCATTGGCGACAGAGACGTCTGTCGTTCTGCGTCAAGGGTAAACAAAGCAATGGACGTCTTGCGGACAGACCACTCTGCTGTAAACGGCGTCGAATGGTACGCGCAGACACTGGATGATGCGTTACAGACTGCATGTGCTGTGCTATGGTTCGTGATGTGACTGAGCGATCCGTCACTGCCATGCGCACAATTTGCCTGTCATCACGTGAAGTGGTGCGCTGAGGTGGATGCGATCGAACACGCCGGTCCGTCCTACCCTCCTGCATCCAACGATCACATATCCGCATTACAGTTGTTTGGTTTCGTCCAACACGACTACCGATTGCCCTGAAAGATAATCCACAATCTCGGTAGGCCATTATCCTTCCTCTGTCGAACTCGGATACTTGATCAAAAGATGATCGCTGTTTTCGACGAGGCATAATTGATCGTTTTTTTGAAAAAATCACAAGAAAAACACAATTGCCGAACTTGAAATCGTCGAAATCTCCAAGCCTTAAATAGCGCTTTGAAGTGGCGCCACAGGCGCGCGTGATGTGCGTCTGCGCTGAAATTCTAATCATTTGCATATCTCACCTCCGCTAATGCATGTTGTAAATTTCATGTTGTAAATTTCATGTTATTTGCATGTTTCCTTCAGGGTGTTGCATTTACAGTGGCCAGCAATGTACATTAAATTCCTGCATATTACATTTATCTATATATATAAAAGAGCTTGTCAGTTTGTTTGTCCGCTATAGAATCATAGACTGTTTAACCCACCGGGACCAAATTCGGCACAGTTAATGTTTAGGACCCGAGAAACTTAAATCAACAAAAACGAAGTTTGGGGGCTCAATTAGTTTTTTTAAAATTAATATTTTAATGGTTTTTTGTGCCCCTAGAGGTGCGAGTACCCCCTGTGGATTTCAGACCGTTCCCCACAACATGTTATCAGTGAAATCCGAACCTATCCCCCGCGCGGTTATAACCAACCCCTCTTTTCTCGCGCGGGAGGGGGGGGCAGCTTCATGGTAATAGCCTTTGGCCTTGCCTAACTGACTGACTGACTGACAGATAACGCACAGTCCAAACCGTTGGACATAAAGTGCTGACATTTTGCATGGCGATTCTTCTATAGTGGAGTCTATCGTGAAGGGGTGAACTGAGAAAGATTTTTGAAAAATTCTTCTTTGATTTTTTAAAACTAAATTTTTAAGCTGTTTTTCTATTTTTTTATGTTTGCATTTAAAATGATAATCTGAGGGTTAAAAATTTATATCACGAGAAAGATCATAAAAATTCCTTTAAAGCGAAATCTTTTTCGAATCTTTATCTCCCTTTTCTGATTTTTGGTGAATTTTTAAAGATTAATTTTTAGAATTTAATTTATGAAATGCTGATCACGTGGTTTCTTTTCTTTTTGTGATACTTTAAATTAATTTTGCGTTACGTGCATAACAACGAAATAAATTGACAAAAGAAATATTAAAATACGGTAAAACATAAAACTTAACCACTAGACTAACTGAGATGAGAGTTTTTAAGAATGCAGTTCAAATTAGTGTGTTTTAACACGACTTTCCCGGTTCTGCTTTGTGTCCTTTGTTATTTGCAGTTTTTCTCATCGCTTGAACCGATTTACAATTTGCTTTTTCTACGGTTTTTGGCCTTAGGAAAATTAAAAATCGAATTACAATTCGCTTTTTCAACGGTTTTTGGCCCTGGGAAAATTAAAAACCTATACGGTTTTTCGCCTGTCGACAATAAAAAACCGAATCACCAAAGTAAAGAAAATAGGCTTCATGTGGAATCCCGCCTTACTTTGAATAAATAAAGGGGATAATGCAACTTGCCCTTTACCTCTTGGGTGATGTGGAACAAACTGAGCTTTTAAGGGAAAAATAAATAATAAAGGCAAATGTAAATTATAAAACTTATTTCTAATTAAACAGTGGATCAAACAAATCTAATTAAATCTAATTAAAAAGAATCTCACAAATATAATTAAACAGTAAACTTTCTCAATCCAAACGTGCGAATCACGCAACACTGTGTTATTAATTCTCAATAAAATCACACGTATAATCAGACGAAGGTCCGCAGGCTCAAAGTTTCTTTCTTTCTTATTTTTGTATATCATTTCAGAAGAAACGCGCTAAGCGCAATCTGTCTAGCCAGATGAACATGAAGAGCTAGGGGTGCAGCCCAGTATTTTTTTGATGGAATGCATCAAAAATTTTATATCTATATATCTACCCGGGCATCGCCGGGCAATAATGCTAGTAGTACATAAAACATGATTTATCATTTTCTCAACTTTCATGAATGCCACTACGATGGATGTCGAGTTGAAAGTCCTTTTTTTTTCAAACTAGAACTAGCTCTTTTTTAAACATATAGTTTATTATAAGACAGAGCACAGCACGGACAAGTACGGGAGACGATATGTATATTACAGCAGAAGAAGAATACTATTTACAGGAACAAATTATTATAATAACCTCGACGCTCTGAAGCAAATATCAGATACGTTCAGAGTCTGCAATCACCTCCGAACTTTTCTCTCTAAAAATATATGACACGACAAGAGTCTGCAATTACATCCGTTGTTCTCCGTGACAGCTTATCAGATACGTCTGGAGACTGCAATCACCCCCAGCGTTCTGCCTAGTACCCCTTACCCTACGATAGGGGGCGTTATTCCTTGTTATAGTGATTCACCTGTCTCTACACCTTCCCCTCAAGATTGGGATTATACCTCAAATAATCTGAATCTGAAACTTAAGTGACAGGCGAACCACATCTTAACTACTATTATCAGGTAACATACATAATACGACAAATAACTTTTACCTGCTCGATTATATAATGTTGACTAAAAAAAAATATACTTAGCTAGCTATTCATCTAATCTTACTACATGCAGAATTAAAAAAAAACTCAAAACATATACAAAAGAAATAATTATAGCTAGATAAATCAGTTAAAAGAATTAACTTAGTATACCAAAGTATTGACTTTCATATCTAAAATGCTTAGCAAGAAGAATAAAACAATTAATTAAAAATGTTCAATGAAAAGTCAGTGTTCAGGAACAGTTTATAATGGCACAGTTTATAATCAGGAACAGTCTCTGGTGCAATATTTTAGTCCAGCATCAGTCTGGACAAAGTGTCAGCGTCGAAAACTTTGACCCTTGTGTAACCTAGAACACGAGAGTTTGAGCAATGTCAAGTCTATCAGTTACACAGTTTTTTTTCGTTTATGGTAGTTCTTCTCAAATACTACGCATTCATTGCGATCATTTTGCGCTCGTGACCCATTCTGTAGGACTGAATCACTTTCCTGCGACATATAATTCACAACGGCATTTGATTTTGCCACTTCTTCCTTCAGCAACAAAATCGCAGCATTTTTCTCCTCTATTTTTGCATGTAACTTACCACACAGAGTCTCTAAATTTTCTGATTCTTCACTAGTTTCTGCAGTGGTTTGCACACACTCACGGGCTGAGGTCGTGCATCTATCATACGAAACGTTGGGCACATTTTCAACATCGGATTTTAAATTAAAAATATCAGACAGCTCGTTTTCCAAAATCTCTACCACAATTTTATTTTTCTCCATCTCTATTTTATTTCTCTCTATTTTCCGTTTAACTTTATCGAGCACAACTTTTAACGATTCACTGCTCCGCTGTTCTCTTAAGTTATCAGCATCTGATATCAGGTTACTCCTTTCAGCCTCTCCCCGCGACAGCGAGTTCACAGAAGCAATGCTGTTTACACCACCAGATGAATCGTCATTAACAAGAGAGCAAAAAAAAATGTTTCACTCCCCTCAGACCTCTTTCGTGGGGATTCCACCGTCCGGCCCGAGCTCTGCAGTAGTGGGGTATGATCCCCGTGAAAGCAATAAATTGTGCGCCTTTGGGGTCAACAACCCGGGGCCTCGAAGCTTTTCTGTTAAGGCTACGAATATCTCGGCATATCTGATGGTGCATTCACATTCGACAGAGCTCTCTCCCCGACTCTCCTGTCAACATTAGTTACGGTAACATTAGACACGGTATTTAGAACCACCCCCATTCCAATGAACACGTGTCTTCCAGATATTCCCCCATTTAGAACCCCCCCATTCAAGCCGCCAAAGACTTCGTGTTGCTTGATCTAGTGTGACCCGCCCTCACTGTCACCATTTGACCACCGGGACCTCGAGTTTGCCTTTGATGAAATGCTCACGGACCGCCAGAGTGAGCGATCTACGCAGGGAACAGAGTACAGAAGACATAAATCACTGGAATAGGCAGAGAGCGCTGTACAAGTCTGCACGCGCTATGAAAACGGGCGGTTTTTCGGGGTTGCTAAGAGAAATTGGAATTCTCGCCACTCTGGCTTTAATTGTTTCTCCAAAAGCAGAAATCAGGCTAATATTGCCACTTTGCAATGGTTGCTTTATTATTTTGTCGGATTCTAAACGTGTAAATCGCTTCGTGTAAATAACTTCGCTATCATGTTGTCGCCACCATTTTTCTCTGTCGTCTCATTCTTTGAGAGATCGAAGTGTTTTTCCTGTGTACCCAGTTGCGAACAAAATCAGGCAAGGTGCGTATTTTCTCCATATACGTAACAGTCTTCGGGCGGATATCTATTTTTATTCGTGATCTGACATCTAATTGTTTCCAATTCAATTTCTTTTTCCCGCTGCGCTAATTTAATTTTCTCAAATTCAATTTTGTAAGCTTCAAGTGCTAAGTTCGTATTCCTAGCCTTTATCTCATTCGCTTCCTTTCTCCTTCTATCCTCAACTATTGAGATCATAGTTGAGGATGGAAGAAAGGAAGCGAATGAGATAAAGACTAGGAATACGAACTTAGCACTTGAAGCTTACAAAATTGAATTTGAGAAAATTAAATTATGAAAGAAGTACTAGAAATCTAAAGACAAAAATGGGCTATCTTCAGGGAGTCTTCCAGTTGAAATCCTCACTCGGTTTAACTTTTGAACCAGAACCCCTTGTTCCACCAAAAAACCTATTGAATTTGAAATTCACCCAAATTAATCTTGACTTGGGTCAAGGAGTGACTAAAAGTAACACTGATCCTTCTATATTGAGAGCCTTGACTCTCGATCTACTTCATACTCATTACCCCGAACCAGAGTGGCTACGGATCTTCACAGACGGGTCCCTCCTGGGCGATGGTCCTAATGCAAGTGCTGGAGTCGTATCGAGGATCTTATGTTTCTACGTTCTTGTAGGGGAGGTTCTGCGTTTGACGGAGAGATTTCTGCGATCCGCACAGCCCTTTCCCAACTTCTCTGTCACCTGGATAAATCCAGAAGAACCGTTGTCCTCTGCGACTCCAGAGCTGCCCTGCAGGCTAACATTTCTGACAATTCCCCCTTAACGAAGGACATTTTGGACTGTCGCCGTCACCTTCAGACACTAGCTTCTCATGAGAAAACCATTGTCCTCCAGTGGGTACCTGCCCACTGTGATGTCCCAGGCAATGAGAAAGCGGACTTTCTGGCTAAGAGGGGCGCTCTGATTAAGCATAGTATTACCAGCCCCCTGACCCTCTGTATAATCAAACATCTTCTCCAGAAGTCTTTCAAAGCCCGTGCTCAATAGGACCTATCCAATCGGGTAGCCCACAAGACATGGGCGACTACCATCCCGAAATTATGTAATGGCCCAAGGCGTAGAGCAGTTGCTGAGTTCCGCCTAGCCACCGGGCATGACTGCCTACGGAAACATCTCTTCAGACTCGACATTGTTCCTTCCCCGGCCTGCACCCTGTGCGGCTCCGGCGAGGACATGGACTCCGCCCATATTTTGCACTGCTCTATATTAAGCAAGTCTTCTCTCCCCGAGCGTTACTGGGAGGCTAGAGACAAATTAGATTGATGAACTATTTGTTACAGCTCTATTTTCTTGTTCCTGTATGCTATGTATTTGTTTTGTATTCCCCCCCCCCCTGTATTTGTTTTGTATCCCCCCCCCTGTATTTGTTTTGTATCCCCGTATTTTTGTTTCCCCTAGTTCCTGCTGTAATTGTTCATAATCTGCCATTAGAAATAAAAAAAACTATTGAGATCAATAAATCTGCTACAAACACTGGTTCATCTATAAAAGATTGACTTTCCTCAATTTTATTTTTTAATTGCATCACTGTTAAACCAACAGTTGGTGCATCATCTAATTCACCAAGGAGTTCTATCAAATCTTCTTTTCTCGAATTGTTATACATTTTGGCTTTATATATATTTATATATCTTCCTTTTATATAACTATTTATCTCCGATGAAATTATACTTCAAGTAAAATTATATCAAATATCTCCTACCTGATTTCCATGACATCTGAATGACGTTTTCATTAGCTCTGTCAACAGTCCTTTGCTCTGGTTCACTCCGATTTAGCTCTGGTTCTCGTAATGGGAGCGTGTTGTGATGGATGTCGAGTTGAAAGTCCTTTTTTTTCAAACTAGAACCAACTCTTTTTTAAAACATATAGTTTATTATAAGACAGAGCACAGCACGGACAAGTACAGGAGACGATATATATTACAGCAGAAGAAGAATACTATTTACAGGAACAAATTATTATCATAATCTCAACGCTCTGAAGCAAATATCAGATACGTTCGGAGTCTGCAATAACCTCCGAACTTTTCTCTCTAAAAATATATAAGACACGATCGGAGTCTGCAATCACCTCCGTCGTTCTCCGTGACAGCTTTTCAGATACGTCTGGAGTCTGCAATCACCCCCAGCGTTCTGCCTAGTACCCCTTACCCTACGATAGGGGGCGTTATTCCTTGTTATAGTGACTCGCCTGTCTCTACAGCCACTACAATTAATTCGCGCGAAAATTAATCTAATGACACTCATCAAAGTTAAACAAAAGGTGGAGAAAATTATTAAGGTATTTAATTCACTGTATATTTAATTTAAATTATTTAATTCATAAAGCGATACACAACAAGGGGACAGCACAGTAAAACCCATGCCTTAGCCGAGAAATGAACGCTCCTGCGATGGTACTTGCGGACGCCAACTTTTGTACAACTCTATTACTCTACGGCTGTATTATACTGATTATCTGTATAATTTTTCACTTGTAATTTCCCACTGGCTTCATTTTTTCACATCTATGTATTCTAATTGAGCTTTTGGGAAATTTTTTCCGATTTCTTGAAGACATATTCTGTTCAGCTGTTGAAGAATCAGATTTGGATTGTAGCAAAGTGAGGCAATGACAAATGTGTTTGAAAATGTGGTTTTGATATAATTTCATTCTTTTTTTTTCTCGGTAAATTTGATTTACTACCTAAAAAGCATCAGTTTTATTTAAATTTAGTTACTACTAAAATCATTTCAACATTTGGTTACAATTTTCTAAAAAATTCAGTTTTATTTTGAAAGCCATGTGTATGTTTCACCCTCTTTCACTAGAACCGACATCATGTTTCAAAGACACATACTGCTGAAGAAAATATCAGTAACTGATCGTAAAAATCTACCAGCAACAAGGCTGTTATTGAAATATTTTAAGTATATGATAAAGTATAGATAAATTGGTATTAATTAGACAATTTTTTACTCCTTTATCTGAAAGGATTACTAGACAGTAGCGGAAGAAATAAAGTTAAATTTGTAAAACAAAATATACGCTATTACACATGTTAATCATGCTGCTCCTCTATTTTCAAGGTTCAGCTTCCAATTCTCTAACATGCTTCATCTCCATTCATCAACCAAGCGAAAAATACTTCATTTAAAAGTAAATAAAAAGCGGTCAAGTCCATCTATCAAACTACTTCAATATCAGGACTTCATAATTTTTTTTTATTTAGCAAATTTTCTGCGCTAGCAGGATAGAAATTTCAATTAATGAATATTAATGAAGTATCTACTTACCGTACGTTTTGAAACTTCAGTGATGTAAGTGGGACATTTTTCGTTTTGATGTATGCATTTTATGAGTTTTCAATTAATAATGGATTATATACTGCAATTTTAAAACTATTTCTAAACAATTTTAAAAATTAAATTGAATGTGAGATTATTAGTATGCTTTATAGTTAATGGGCGTGACATCTTTTATTAACTGGTGACATTTGCCCAAATTTCTGCCCTGTTTGTCGCCGAGAATTTCCTCACAGGCGACAAAATGTAACTTTTGAATTCGACTTGTCAGAATTTCAGATTTGAAAGCTTTTCCATAATGAAATCTTTATCCATAGAATAAAAACATTTTGTCGTAAATATAATTAAAAATGATAAATTTAATCTAATGTAGATTGATTCGAAGTTATATCGTCAGAAAGAATTTACTTAAAACCTTAATGTTATAAATGCCCAATCTTTGAATTACCCTCAAAGATTTAGCAAGGCATGACAATGAGTTATTATTAAAAATGCTTAATTTGATGGTAATTAGGGCCAATTCCATTAAGTAGACTTCGATTACTATAAATAATAACCATAGGACGGAAAGATTTTGAAACGAAAAGATTTGTAATTATTTAGAAACATTTTTGTTTTTTACAAAAGTAGCTTGTTTGTTATAGCTCTAAAAACACATTTCTACTGTTACTTAAAAGAGCCGATTAAATAAATTTGTTTTGATGATTCGTTCAATTTTCAAATGGTAATGAAATATTTTGAAAAATTTGTGCGATTTTGTGTAATGGATCTTTGAACCAGTCAATATTATTTTGCTTCGCATTACAAGTTTTGGACAACCAAAACTCTTTCGTTAACTACCAAGTTACAAATTATATAGTCGAAAATGACCCCAAATTTTAGTTCTGGGGCCATCCCTGTTCATAACTGACTGTGGTAAAAGAATAGCTTCCTCTTTATACAGACTAAATTAATAACATTTTTAAAATTATCGATTAATTGTACATCTTAATAGAAGTGGTAACATTGACTATGTTACGTATGTCGACAAAAAAAAATAGAAAACTAATATATTTTCAAGTCACACTATTTAACAATGTCAACACCAATGTAGAAACACGACATCCCATATCAACGAGAAGATTATGTATATGAGAGCAAAGCAGAGCTAATTTTATGTATTTTAAGAATTTTCTTTCAGCAACATACATAAACATCGGTAAAAGGATAGCCAGGAAAAAGTCAACAGCATTTATATAAGAGACTTCGAGGCAAATCAGCCAAAATTTAAAACACCTAGCCATATTTTCTAAGGAAAAAATTCTTATTTATAGAAACAGATGATGATCTTTCTGACTCTCCTAGGACTAAAAATTTCAGTCGCCATGAATCACGCTTCCAATTTTTATGTACATATAAGTTAAATATGACTTCAGAACGTACTTTATGTTCAAGAAGTATCAGAAGTTCAAACTTTTCCCATAACGTAGTTTAAACGATAAAAGTATGTTATGAAGGAAATGCATATGAAATAATTACGAATGAAGCTTTAAAAACTGAATCATATGAATTACAGACATTTCAATCTAGTCTTTGAACACTATGAAAGAAGAATTTTAAGAATTTTTACGAGCTTTTCTTATTACATAAGCTTTAATTTTTTTATTAGTTTCTAGATACTAAAATATTCTTGGCTTCCAAAAATTCATTTAAAAAAAATCTGCTTTAATTAGGAAAAATTTAGACTAAAGATTTTTTGATTTATTAAATATGATTCTGACATAATAAGAAAATGATCAGATCTCACACCTATTAACAATTACCTCATAAAAGTCATCTGGAGATTGCCGTAAATGTAGTAGTCGGAACATTTGCTATTAAAGTGGATGGAATAATCCAGGTCCAAGAAACGATGAATCAAAATCTCTTTAGTAGTCGGAAAGTTAATAAATTATACAATCTTTAAATTTTTTAGGGCTTTGTGCATATCTTTTTAGTACAAGGCATACAATTTTTTCTGATTGCTGAAATGAATTGTATACGTTATGCAGACATTAGCTCGATGAACGATATTTCAATACCTTTTTTTTGTAGTAAATACTGATGCAGAATTTATGTACATTTCTTTAACATATATCATTTATTGGTGGACATTTATTGGTGGTGTAATATGAAATGCTGAAAGAAGTCATGATTTAAAACATTGTCCTGCATTCAACTACCTTATCAACAATTCAACCTCATCTAGGTTTCTCACATTTCAAACATGTAACCATTAATAGCTATAACTTGTGCAATTATAGTTTATTGCTGTACAATAAACTTTAAAAAAGCTGTAGAAGGAGTTAAAATAAGAGTTTATTATATTACGTACATTTTAAAAGCTATGCTACAGAGGCTGTTCACACATTTTTTAGACGATGTATATTGTATTCACAAAACTAAATTACATAAAATTCTTGTGTTTTAAATGTTCTATTTGACATCCCTTATTCTGAACTATCTTTCGACACCGCAATTTCCAGGATAATAATGCCTTTTGAAGAGTCATGAGAGGTATTCTATCCCATTCCTTCTGAACAGCTTTCCAGAGTCCTGTAAGGGTTTTGGGACGACGTTTGGATAATGCAGATTTTAAAAGTCCGAAAGCACTAAAATCCATAGGTGATACATCGGGAGATTTAGTAGGGATATCAGTGAAGGTCATGGCCTTGATACCAGTTTTTTGTTCCATTTAATTTAGGAAATTTACAGTGGATTTTGATGTGTGACTGCTAGCTTTGTCCTGATGGAGTCTCACAGATTGATGGCACTGTGGGTAAAGCTATGGTACTTCATTAAAAAAAAATTGGCGATAAAATATGTTCCTGATAGTATTTGGAGTAAATCTTGACATTTTTTTCCACTCTCTTTATTTTTAACTTGCCATTATAAGAAAAACCAGCAACAATCATGAATCCCTTAGAAAAACTTTCTTTCGATTCTTTGAACCATGTACTTAAATATTTTTCTCCCCTTTTATGATAATAAATGGCTCTTTTTTTTGTTGCAATCATTTAAATACACCCATGATTCATCTATTGTGACAATTGTTTTCCATTTTTCTTTGGATAAGTGTTTCTCATATAGAATTCTGCAGCGTGTCCTGCGTTCAGCGATATGATTTGGAAGAAGACGATGCACATTGCGTTTTTTTCGCTTTCTTAAGATTTAAATCAACGTTTATCATTTTGTTTACAGTAGACACCGAGCATTTTAATGATTTTGAAACTGTCCTTTGACTAGGGGGATTTTATTTTAACATTAAACAACGTACCTTTGCAATAGTCGAAGATGTCCGTTTTTTCCTTGGATACTTGTTTGGAATTTTTGTCCCACTTGAGGCTCCAATTTGACGTTTTTTTCCTTTCTTGTTGACGATATTACCTATCGACGATTTAGATATCACAAAACCATGACACTCACATCGTTTTTGGATAACGAAGTATGCATATTTCTCTTCGGAAAGAGCATAAATGTAGCCTTCGAACCACTGCTTTGTTAAAAACGCCATTTTGAATAAAAACAAAACTTTCAAGCCGCAGACGATAATTTTGACTTTTAAAAAAATAGTACAATTGCAATTATTTTTTTTTCAGCAAACGATTTTTTATTACCGCTTACCAAAATCGTCTAAAAAATGTGCGAACAGCCTCTGTATATATACCAAGCTACTAAAGGATGTTATTAGTGTCGTTTGAGATTGATCGGAAGTTTGAAGAGGTAACTACCTAATCTTTTGCTTCTACCTAAAATTGTTTTATTCTCTCTTATTTCATTTCAATCATGCGTTCCATATAATTACGTATCTGTTATGCTGAGAAGGAAAGATAAATGCTCAAAGTATATGAATGTTTAATGAATGTCTTTATAGCTTCTCGCTTGTGTCGTCCCCATTCGGGTTTTGGGTTCAAATCCCGAATAAGGCTTGGTTGTTTCTGTGTCGTCCCCCTCATAGCCTCATAGGGAGCAATGCTGGCTCACCTATATGGTGCTCCCATAATAAAGTAGCCAGCAAAACTTCGAGGAGCTTCATGGGACAATGTAAGAAGAAGTACCTACCGTCAGAGACAAGTGCCTGTCGCACTGAAAAAATATCTTCTCGCTTATTTGCCCATTTTAAAAAAATTCATAAACAGCCCATTAGTAGTCTTTTGCTTGTCATTTGTATGCATTCTTAATTTTTAAAAATATGCATACATTATGAAATATTTGCTTTTGTCTCATTTTAATGAGAAGTAATCGAAAGGAATAATTCTTTCACCTTGGAGAGACAGAAATTTGTCATTTCCTTCATCACTAAATATTAATCTTTAAGAGTCCGGTGTATACTGTTAGTATTATTTGGATCGCCCTTTTAGCCTCTTCAAAATAAATTTAGCCTCTACTTTCCCCATTCAAAATAAAGAATTGCTTCCCAATTTTTCAGTTAAGTATTCTCTCATAAATATTTAATCAATGCTCTCTTCTAAATTTTTCTTCATTTGAAGCAGAACTAATGAATAATTGATGACTTTTATAAATTAACTATTTTGTGTATGGTAATTATTAGTACAGGTTTTGAAATGAACTTAATGTCACATAGCGTTAATTTTTTCCGCGAATGGAAAAAAAAAACCTTCCGTTTCATTATGTCACGGGTCTTATCTTTTGGCATTCTGGCATGCAAAAAATATTTAACTTGCAGATATGACGTTATTATAACGTACATTTGCACCTAATGTTACGTACTGAAAGTGACAGGTTTGCAAAAATACAAACCGAGTGACGTTCATGCAATTAAAAGATTTCTTGACGAGCATAACAAGCACGACTTCTTGACGAGCATCTGCACCTAATGTTATGTACTGAAAGTGACAGGTTTGCAAAAATATAAACCGAGTGATGTTCATACAATTAAAAGATTTCTTGACGAGCATAGCAGATGTTATATAAAAAATATTTGCAGGACAGATGAATATGTATATGTGTAACACAGTGCCGTCTCTTTATTAATTCTATCGTTTTAATCAGACGTTTTCTCGCGTGGAACTAGTTTACTCCCTCTTTCTGTACTGTCCGTCCGGCGCCCAGGCCTATATGAAACATCACCGAACAGGGGAAATTAACTTTTGGCTGAGTTTGCAGGTATTGCTACGCAGCCCCGGTCTTCAGTTTCAACAGGGCGTATTGGTTAGAACCGTGGTCGCCGTAATCTTTACGAATTACTTCTTTTTCTGATGTAAAAGGCAATACTTCCCAAGCCCTACATATATAGCCACAGCTGGTAATCACATATTTAAACAAGCCGCTTTTCGCGGCAAAATCTGGGAATGCAATAATTCGCAGTCATATAATTTAGGACGTGTTGCTCCCGAAAGGGGCCCGAAACGTTAAACAGACATCAACTTTCATTGGAAGATGTTGCAAGTATGCGTCACAACAATGTTATTTTTGAGCGTTCGGAATTTTCGCATGCATCCAGATTAAGCCTTCATATTGCCTAACCAGCAGCAAAATCGTGAAAGTCTCTGACATACAAATATTCGAGACTGTAATTACCTGATATACTATCTCTTTTAAGTCCTGTCAAGTGGATGCCATCTGCACGTTCAGCAAGGTTTTATTTCCTTTGCCATCAGCCAACATCTAGGGCATCAGAAATTAAGTCATTAGTGGAAATGTTCAACGCTTACATTCGCTATATTATTTTAACCCTTTCGCGACGGCAGTTCCGATCACGCGCTTTCCTCTGATGCCGGAAGTTTTTCTCGTGAGCGTACCCTCCAGGCCGGCGGACTTTTAAGAGCTAAGCCTAAAGTTACGAAAAATTCCGAAATAGTAACATTTACAAACAAATCTATTTATTTAAGCTATATATGGGTTACTTACACATTCTTTTATTATTTTTCCACTAAAAAATTTTTGTTATACAGTTTAAAATATTTTTCGCTGGGACATAATGTCGAAATCCTACTCTCCCTTTCCACAGTAAGATACTTTCATCAACTGATATATTCCTATCAGGAATATATCCAGAATATGTCAATAATATATCAAGAACTCTGAAAGTTTTGAATGATTAAATCTAAAAAAGGTTTAATTTTTTCAATCTTTTTGGCATTAGTAGAAGTGAAATGCAAGTATCGAAGAATTTCGATGCGTTGGTCCCGACTCATAACCTTACTGAAAAAAGGTTTTGCAATCATTGGATTCGTTGAGTAGTGCATCTTAATTTTTGGTTTTTTCACGATACCCATTAAAATTGTCAAAGCAAATTAAACAAACATTTCTTCTTTAGTTACAGGCAAAAATACTTCGAGGATAAACTCTGTTCACTTTCCGGATTTATGAACCTCTCATACGCATTAATTTGGTTAGTATAATATAATACGCATTAATTTAGTTATTAAATCCATTACAGTTTCATCAAAAAAACATCTGAAATAATACAATTCATTTGATACAGCATCATCGACTTTTATTCCGCATGCCGCTGTGAATGTTAGTAGAGTTAAATCCCTTACGGGAGAAGACCACAAAGAAGTACCGTCCCGCGATATACTCAGAATAGAAATGTCTGATATATCTTCATAATCACTCTGATCTCCGTGTTCCAAATAAACAGATTCACCCGACGAGATTTTTGTATCACTGTCACTACTTTCATTTTCAGACACATTTCTTATCAATTCAGAAATTTCGTCTTCTGTTAAATATTTTCTCCTTTTCTCCATATTAAATCATCAAAGGAAAGAAATCTCACTGCAACAGAATCTGATTCTGACTCAAAACCCATATACCCAATGCTACAATCCCACCGCAAAAGAAAAATAAACAAAGATATCTCGTAAACAAAGACCACGTGCAAAGTTAAAATGCCCTACCCGCTGACAGCCAAACGCAATACATCCATTCCTCCGTTTGTTTACATAAAACGATAGACCGCATGTGATTCATACTAGTCTTGTTTTCGAATAGAAGGTCCCAACTACGTGTACTCCAAATTTCATAGACATGCGGTGCCATCTTGTGCCCCAAAAATTAACTAATAAAACGTTCCGAACTACTGACACGTATAGGTGACGATCGGCCAGAAACGCGGATAGCTGCTGTCACGTATAGGTGACGATCGGCCAGAAACGCGGATAGCTGCTGTCACGTATACGTGACGTTCGCCGCGAAAGGGTTTTAAACATCCATTAAATGCAAGATTTGTCAGACATTTATTGAACTGAGATATGATGGTATAACAATCATTATACAGCGTATATATGCAATGGCACGAATTAGTAACGGATTATAATACTAAAGTGCAATAACTGCTTTAGTTTTGGATTTCAATCGTTTCCTTTGCATCAGATGGGATCCGATATGGCTGCTAGGGTCTTGCAGGTTGTGCCTCCACCGGTGGTTGCAGACCGCAGCAGACGACCCCCCCCCCCACGCACCAATCCTACCAAGCTCCCGGTAGCCCCCCCCCCCCCCACACCCTAGCCCCATAAAGGGGAGCGTGAACCGCTCTGATCAGGAGGAACGTTTCAATCGTTCCATAAATTGACGGTGTCCCTGAAACGAGATATATCTGTACTGAATCCGAGAAATCGGAAGTACATTGCCATCTCTTGCCCTGGCTTTCACAATGGGAAGCGCTACACTGACAGGTTCATTCCAGTAGGCCGCATGAACGTACATTTAATTTCACAATGAGAATCATATAGTCCTCACAGAGAGTCGTTCATAACAGGGTCTTTCTTCCTGATATATGTATATCTCCATAAATAGACGAACAACTTGCTCTCGAGCTACTTCTCTGAATGTAACAAGGGGAATAAGTTTGGCTACCACAGCTGTATTATGTAGTGCATACAACAGAACGTAGACATCTATAGCGTATACCCAGTAGCAATGAACTTAGGTTTCATCCTTATTAGGAGGTCCTGAGCATGGCTAATCCATTCTGAGGGCTCATTGGAGATTAAGAAGCTCATATATTGGAAGACTATTTTGTTACGAGAACTTTCCTAATCTCCTGCGTTTTCCCCTGCGTTGTGTTTGGCTGGAAGAGAAACCCGCGATGAAGTACAGACAAGACTTCGGAAGCACAAAATACCACGTGGAAATCGTTTTCAGTCTTTATTAGAACATGCGCGTACAGCGGCTGACTTCTCTCGCCAGTCAAAAAGTGGACATCTCCAATTAACAACTCACAACCGACTTGACTTTTTTTCGGCTGTGTCAGCCCTTTTCAAGTAGGGGTTGCCAGAATATGTGTGCCTCCCGAAAACTGACATCAAAATAAAGCCTACCAAAGAAAGGTGGGCCAATACCCATACCCCTAGTGACTGGGACATAATGATCAGAAGTGCTAACCTATCACAGATAATATCCCTTCCCCCAAAACCTCCACCCACCAATGAAGGACTTCTGAAAGATTAATGATGGCCGTGACCCCCAAGATGGCAGAAGATGTTCCCGACCGGTGACGATTGCACTTCCGCCACCACACACCGTGACAAAGACATTTCTGAAACGGAGGAGAGGGGTGGGAAGAGAGAGTGGAAAGGCATGTACACCTTTCTATAGCAGTCAAAAGTCTTCACAACATTTCCATTGGAGAGGGAAATAATTCCTAAAGCAAAATTTCTCAATATCCTTATACGTAACAGACAAAATGTAGTCCGAACAGTTTGAAGCAAGCCGGACACTTGGTTAGAACACTGACCTTCGGTACAAGTCTATATAGGTGTTGTTGATATAGGTGTTTGCCAGTTGTAAATTATAGATCATTTTCTGCTTAACTTTCAAATACCAACGGATGATAGTAGTGTTCCAAGATCAACCAACTACTCACCTTCAGAATAACCAAGCGCCTTACACGATTACGGAACAAAAGCTTTAAGTAGCTTGATGATGAGATTGAATGTAACAGACATCTAAGGAGGTTTCCGTATGTGCTAGAATAGGCATCGTGGAAAGACCCTTGGTTCTTTCCGCTGTAGACTGGATTGATTGCACCTTGTCGATCTTTATTAAAAATTTCGAGAAAAATCATTGGGAATTCAACCCTTTCAACGGTCTTGTAAATTAGGATATGGGATACAATTGTATCAGGTATCATCTTGTTTTTTAACACATAGCGTAACATGCGACGCTTTGTATATGTAGAATAGCTTTTTCATTGGAAGGCTCTCTCTAGGCAAACAAACCAAGTGCAGATTTTTTGCAAGGAAAAGCAGAAAGATGGGATGATATTTGTCGCAAGGAAATGACTGTAAGTATATAAAGCAATGAAAAGTATGTAAAAGAATACTCTTAAATACATTATTGGTGAAACAGCTTCTTGAGAATGAAAGAAAATTGTCGAATTACAATAGCCCACCCTGCGAGTGGAATGTGATTGATTCACTTCATTATTTCCATTCTTTTCATTTATGTTGAGAGTAAATTACTATTAATCAATAACCATTTCAAGTTTTCTGCAAATTTCTGCCGTGAAAAATTTTACTCTTTGAGGCCTCGAATCGTTTCGCTGAATACGTATTATATGCTTTTATGTGTTATTCTCCTTACAGGAGCTGAAACAATATTAAAATAATATTTTTCTTCTTTAATAATGCTTCCATGGGGGAAAATTCGTATGGAATGCCCCCAGTACTTATTTTATTCTGTGACGTGATCATTCACAAAGCTGTTTGCAACACATAGGGTGCAAGTAGATATGATGCCTGAAAAGGCGTAGATATCCAGAGTTGTTTTCAGGGTGTAAAAGTCTCAGTAATATTCTTACCGCTTTGTAAGTTCTCTTACAAATTTCAATTATGTGACTCTTTTGTATTTTCAGACATGGATGCTATTGAATTTTATATTGAAAAGGAATTAGGTTATACAAATTTTTTTTTATTTACTGCTTACGAGGAAAAGAACTGTGTCCACGTGTGCGCGAGTAACTCCTTTTAAATAATAAATTAAACTCCTTTTAAATAATAATTAAATAAAAATTTCATCATATTTTCAACACCTCAATCAAAATAATGTTTTAATTTTGCACGATCAGATACATGCTTCATGTTTGGATGCTGCATTTAGCGAAGAATACTAGAATTTAAAACATTCAGATCTACATTTATTACGTGCATTTAGAAATTTTTTTTATTGAAAAGCAAACATCTTCTCTGAAAGTTCGTTTTGTACAAGTATGTATAAATGAGAGCCCTATAAAAAGCATTTTTTTGTCATCTCAATAGTAAACAAACTTATACACATATGAATGTAGATCTGAATGCTGTTCTCAAGTAGTTTTCACTTGTTGCATTGTCCTGGCAAGTTACATGGATTTAATCGTATAAATTTAAAATCCCTTTTAACTGAGATTTGGGGGCTGAAATTGTATAATGAAAGATTTTGATGCTCTGAATGCATAACTATCTGGAGTAATTTTGTCTTCTCTATTTTGTGTGTTAACTTTTTTTTCGGTATGAGTCTCAAAACTAGTCTTATTTTATAAAATCAAAGTTTTAGAAAACAAAATACAAGAAATGGCATAAATGATTGGTAATTTTGTTCATACTGTAATCTGTGCGCAGAGTATGATATATTTTTACAGCGGAAGCATAAATTAAAAAAAATAATTCGTAATTTCCTTCTTTCCGAATGTCTGTCTTTAATTTTAAACAATATGTAGAATCATGGAGTTCTGTGCTTTTAATCTGAACATCACTGAATCGCAAATATACAATCTAATATTTCGCCGGTAGATTATCGAAAACAAAGGCTCGCAGCTACCTATTATTTTGAATTCAAATATTTACATCTCAGGTATGACTTTTTTTGAAAAGCAAGTAATCATATTGTCTTGAAATATTAATCACAGTATTCGAGTATTGGCACACAGACAATTGAGTAAAGTTTTAATTTCAAAAATTTTTTCTTCTTCATGTTTAATATCGTTTCCTTTTTATATTCAAAATTTCAATAATATACAATTGGATAACTGTGCGCTGTCTTGAATGTTTGTTCAAATTTAGTTCTTAAATTTTTTTTAAAGTCGGGATTGGGAGTATCATTTTGCATATTTTATGTGGTATAATTTGGGAAAAGGGTGCGTTTTAAGAATAATTTGAACTGATAGTCTCTAGCAGTTTCATCTTGACATGTGTCTAAATATATTTGCCTCTCCTGTTTTGAATGATCATTGACGTTTTATTTGAAATTTCCGCTAAAAGGCATATAAGAGAAAGCCTCTTGTTACTTTATTTTGTAGTTTTTGCTGTTTTACGATACATCTACTTCCTTTTAATGAAACTAAATGCAACTGTTGTATTTTCATACCTTTATTCTTTATTCAACTTCAATGCTCCATTCCTTTTTCTAGTTCCTTTCATTTAAGACACATATTAAGACATAGTTATCGCTGCGGTGCTTGGTGGAAATGGGAAGCTTTTGTGTTATTAAAATGGCCTTCTTAAGTCAGTGTTTTAACACATTCTTGCACAAGCTCAAGAAATAAAAAGCATAAGTACTGTATGCCTAAATATTACGGCAAAAATTTTTCTATATTTTGATTAAAGTAATATTTCGACAGATTATGTTTGCCATTTTTTGCTGCCAACGAATGTGTAATACGTGTTCCTGGGTTCTTAAATCTGTTCTTTGTTCTTCCAGTCATAATGCAGCTTGATTATTTTTTTTTCAGAATTTCTGATCAGTCAAAAGTGTAAATAATTTACTATTTACAAGGCTATGAAAGGAATGTATAAATATGCATTTTTTAAAAATTAAAATGAAAGTAATCTTAATCAAGAACTATGAGGTCCTAAGTACAACAAATTACTCGTCTACAAATTTTTTTTTTCTTTTTAGCTTTTTAGCTTTCTTCGGTGTGTTCCTCTTTAAAGGCTATTTCTTTATGCTACAGTGTCCCACGATCTGGGTGTGACCCCAGATCGTGGGGTCGCACCCGACGATATGGAACCCACGTATGGAACCGCATAAATGTTAGGCTCGTGAGACCTCTTTTTTTATACTGGAGTGTCCGTGTGATTTTCCGGTACTTTCAGTGATAGTTAGAGAATTTTTTCCTCTCCACTGATCAGTGAACTTTTGTCGTACTTTATACGCAGCAAATATTTTCAGCAAGGTTCTATTGTTTCGAGTCCAAATGTTATCAAATATAGAGGAGATATGCTTAGAAAATATTAAAAGTGGCGTTATTTCCATCAAGAAAAGTAAAAACAACGATACTAAATTTGAACCAAATAATGGTGAACAAAACAAATTGTCCTCCATAACATTTTGAAACGTTAGAAATATTTCAATTAGTTAAGGGAGCGAGATTAGGAAATTCTTGAAAATTATCTACTGAAAATTTGATAAAAGATTTATAACCGAAAACTGTAAACGGAACTTAAGTTTAAAAACAACTTGACCAAATCTGAATATTACTCACAGTGTAATATCATTTAATTGAAAGATTGACATGGTTTTAGATAGTGAAATAAAAAATCTCATTATTCCTTATCTTATAGTAAATACGATTATACACATATATACGACTATAAAGATATTCTTTAATCTAAATTAAATTCTAATCACGTGTGCCGGAAATATGCTTTCGTTTCAAATTTTTTGCAAGGTAAATAATTTTATGCAGAACATTGGAAGTTATCTTTTTTATATTCAGGAGAATATCTCACGATAAGTGCCTCAGCTTTAGAGAAAAAAAAATCATTATGTAAATGCATTACTTCCTTGGAAAGAACGTTTCTGTTCATTATTTGTTTTCATATAAAAATTCTGTATTAAAGTGTTTAGAAACGTTCTTTTAAGTTACCTTATATATATTTTTGGCTTTTATGGGGGAATCTTAATCAAGAACTATGAGGTCCTAAGAAAAACAAATTACTCGTCTACAATTTTTTTTTCTTTTTAGCTTTTTAGCTTTCTTCGGTGTGTTCCTCTTTAAAGGCTATTTCTTTATGCTACAGTGTTCCACTATCTGGGTGTGACCCCCAGATCGTGGGGTCGCATACTATGGAACTGGATCGTAAGACTATGGAACTGGATTTATAAGGATAATTTTTTTCCTTATGATAAACGACTCTTGAGTTGTTTTATCCGTACATAAAATGGTTACACACCAATATTCTCTCTCTATCTTGCCAAAATTGTTTTGTACATTGAAAGATATATTTCACTTATTTAGCTTCACATTAAAAATATTTTAGTCATATATTTTTAAACGATGTATACTAGAAATTCCTTTGTGTATGGATAGAAGACTGATGGGCCTAACCATCTGTAAAAGTCCCAATTATAAAAGCATAAATTTGTCCTGGAAAAGAAGTTCCAGTACAAATTGTTAGATATAATCGCTTCTCTTATTGGTTTAACCCTATCGCATTCCTGATTGGCCGTGCTTAAATCCTTGCCTATGTATATATACCGCTGTTTTTGTGTCTATGTAAGTCTTGTTTTTCTGTTGTCAATTAAACCCACGTTATCTTGTGCCTCTGATGTCGTTCTTGAATTACTTACAGCAGAGCGTGGTTCAAGTTTTGGTCTGGCTTCGTTTCTAATTTAGGCGCAATGAACGACGAAGTAAAAAACAGTGTTGAACAGTTTAATGGATTAAATTTCAATTTGTGGTGCAGAAGAATTGAATCAGTATTTGAAACAAAGAACTTGTACATTTATTTAGAAAATGAAGCTGATGTAACGAAAGCAGAAGTTTCCGCCGGAAAGAAGGCTTATGCCTTGATGTTATCATATTTGAGTGCAAAATTTTAGTTTTGCGTTCAGAAGAAAATACGTGTGCTACAATTCTCACCAAGTTGAAATCGATATATGCAAGAGAAGGTGCTGTAAGTCAAATATTAGTCAGAAAGAGGCTCGCAACGTTGAAAAAGAAAAGGAAAACTTCTGTGCAAGAACATATTGATGAAGTTAACGGACTTGTAACGCAGTTAAAGTCGTGTGGCACGACAGTGAATTATATGGATTTTGTCGTGTACCTTTTGATGTCACTGCCACCGGAATATAACTCAGCGAAGTAATCAATCAAAAATCAACCATCGAATAACTTGACGTTAGAGTTTATGTGTTCTTCTGCATCAAGAGACTTCTGGAGGCCGAAGTTTTACTGAAGGATCGTTGAACTTCAGAATCGAAACTGGGAAAGAGTGAATCATCGAATAACGTTGCTTTTTCTACAAACTATCGAAATGCCGCCAGTTTCAAGTTCCATAGAGGTGGACACACCGCCAAATTTTGCCGTATGAATTTGGTTTGCTATCAGTACGGTAGAAATGGACATGTAAAACGAAACTGCCGGTCTCGGACTGTAATGAACTCTCCACCGAAAGAAGCAGCTGTAGATGTGACCTTTGTTGCAGGAAAAACGGAAATCCAAAATTTTATCGTTGATAGCGGTGCAAACTTTTATCGTTGATAACGGTGATATGTGTTCACATCAAGAATGGTTTGAAAAATTGAATCCTTCAACCGGAACTGTGTCTTGTGCATGAAAATTAAGTCGGCTAGAAGTTAAAGGAATTGGAACTATTCGTGGCACGTTGGTAAACAAACAAGAAATACTCCTTACCGATGTACTGTACATTCCTCAATTGAATGGAAATCTTATTTCAGTGAAACAAATTCAAATGGCTGTGTATATCCCTTACTTTCAATAACGAAGGAGCTGTTGTCGAAAAAGGAAGTAAAAGTTTTATTTTGTGCAAGCTAAATTCCAAAGGTCAATATGCTTGTGATCTTACACCCACCGTGTCAAATTCCCTTTTGGCAGAAAAAGAAGGTGAACTTTGGCATCGCAGACTAGGTCATTCAGGAAATCATGTTATGAAGAGACTCGGGCTACCTACGAGTCATTCTTTTTTGTGAAAACTGTACTAGCAAAGCAGCCCGCGAATCCCATCGAAAATGAAACGGAAGCAGAGAAAAAGCCCCTATGAAAATGATTCATTCATATTTGCGTGGACCTGTTGAACCACAGACTCCTTCAGGAGAAAGGTACGTCTTGACTTTAGTTGATGACTATTCTCGTTTTTGTGAAGTGCGTCTGATTAAGAGAAAAAGTGATGTTGCTTCAGAGATAAAGAAGTTTCTTAAGTTGAATGACAGTGTCAGAGGAATTTGTTGTGATAATGCTCAAGAATATTTATCTGGTGAACTCAAAAAAATTGTAAACAATGCTGGTGTGAGTATTGATCCTTGTCCCCCTTATAACCCTCAATTAAATGGAGTTGCAGAGAGAATGAATAGAACACTTTTTGAAAAGGGTGGTGCTTTACTATATGATTCAAATTTGCCTAAGAATTGTTGGGAATATGCTATTCAATTTGCTGCTTATCTTCATAACAGAATTCCCAGTTCAAGCATGGATAATAATATTCCATATGAATTGTAGTATTCTAGTAAACCTGATATGAGTCAAATTAAAGTGTTTGGATGCGATGTCTATATTAAAATTCCAGATGCTCACAGAAGAAAGCTTGATCCAAAATCGAAAAGGATGATCTTTGTTGGATACACTAACATGGGATACAGAGTCATGGATCCCCTTATAAGAAGAGTATTCGTTTCAAGAAACGTCCGATTTTATGAAAAGAAAGTAGTAATAAATGATTCAACTAATACTTTATATTCTAGAGATTCAGAGGAAGAAGACAAAGAAAGAGAGATGGATTTTAAGGAAGAAGCTGAAAAAGAGATAGACTTAAAGGAAGAAGTTGAAAGTGAGACAAATTTTAAAGAAGAACCTCAGGCCACAGATGTAAATGAAGAACATGTTAGACGGTCTCAAAGACAGAAAATTCCCATCTAAATATGAACCATATGAAGTAATGCTTGCAACACATGAAGTATTAAACTTTGAAGATATAAAATCTTTACCCGAAAAAGAGCAAGTCCAATGGAAAGCTGCTATGGACGAAGAAATGCTCTCCATGGAAGTAAACAAAGTCTGGGAATTAGTTGACCTACCAGCAGATGAGAAGAAACCAATAACTTGCAGGTGGGTGCTCAAAAGAAAAAGAGGTGGTACATATAAATCTCGTCTCGTTTCCAGAAGATTTCAACAGAAGGAAGGAATTGATTATACTGAAACCTTCTCTCCGGTAATCAATATCTCATCTCTTAGACTAGTTTTGGCCATAATATTACAAGAAAATCTACATGCTTATACAATGGATGTAAAAACTGTATTTCTAAACGGTGATTTAGATGAGACTGTGTACATGTGTCAGCCAGAAGGATATGACTACAAATCAGGCAGATTTTGTAAACTTCTCAAGAGTCTGTATGGGTTGAAACAGGCTCCAAGGCAATGGTATCATAAATTTCTACAGTTCATGAATCAAATCAATTTCAAGCAATCGAATTTTGATCCGTGTATCTTCATTCAAGTTGTTTATGGAAAGAAGATGATTGTTTGTCTTTGTGGATGACTTGCTCCAAGCCGGATCAGATATTACTGAGATGTAAATTGTCATTAAACTTTTGCAGGACCGGTTTCAGATGTCAAAACCTGAGCCACTGACTGATTATCTAGGAATACGAATGTATTTTACAGACAAAGAACTGTATCTTGATCAGGAGGATTACATCTTGAAAATTTTGAAATTCTTCAATATGAGTGACTGCAAACCATGTTCTACTCCTTTAGAGCCAAAATCTACCCCAGCTGATTTCTCTAAAGGTCCCGTATTTGAAGGGCCTTATCGTGAACTTGTTGGCTCCCTGCTTTATTTGGCCGTAACTTCGAGACCAGATATTCTTTTTTCGGTTAACTGCCTCAGCCAACTTCAGGAAAAACCAACCGTTGGCTGCCTGGACTGGATTAAAACGAATTTTAAGATATCTGAAAGGTTCCTTATCTCTTAAACTGGTTTATAAAAAGGGTGATGAATTTAATCTTAATTTGTATGTTGATGCGGATTGGGCTTCTAATTCAGTTGACAGAAAGTCAATGACTGGGTATGTTTTAATGTTTAATAATTGCCCCATTCTTTGGTGTTGTAAAAGGCAAACTTGTATTTCTCTTTCATCAACAGAAGCAGAAATTATTGCTGTGTGTTAATCTTTCCAAGCTCTTTTATTCTATAAAAATGTTATAAATGAAATTTCTCATGTAAATAATGCTTTAGTTTTTTAAGACAATCAGTCAGCTATCAAAAGTGTATTGAATGAAAATATTTGTGCCAGGTTAAAACATTTAGATGTAAAATTAAAGTACATAAGGGAAGCTTTAAGACAAAATGATATATGGGTGAAATATATTTGTACTGAATCGCAAATTGCTGATCTTTTTACTAAATGTTTACCAAAATATAAATTGGAAAAATTATTATTTTTGTGTTCTATTCTAAACGATTAAGAGGAAGTGTTAGATATAATCGCTTCTCTTATTGGTTTAACCCTATCGCATTCTTGATTGGCGAGTGCTTTAATCCTTGCCTATGTATATATACCGCTGTTTTTCTGTCCATGCAAGTCTTGTTTTTGTGTTGTCAATTAAACCCACGTTATCTAGTGCCTCTGATGTCGTTCTTGAATTCCTTACATAAATTACTTTGACAAAATTTAACAATTATCATTAAGGAAAAATAAGCTATGAAACCCATGCATATTTCACTATTTCGATTTAATATCATCGCTCACAACAGTTTAATCCAAGATCATAAAGCGAAACTAAACAATTACTATTCTGGAAATTTTATTCAGAATAAAACTTAATATCTCGTCCCATCATCCTCAATCAATATTTGCCCTCCCTGATCCTTTCTGTGCTTAAAATATTTTCTCCAATCTTTCAGAAATTAAATCAAATTTATAAAATAAATCTGTCACAAATCTTAATTCAAAGTAAAAGATTTAAAATATTCTGCTGTAAATTACCAGTATTGCAACCTTCCTAAAATCCACTTCATTTATTTTATTTTTTCAATAAGTATTGCTTTTATGGCAAATCCATTGAACCACACACGCTATAGTTAGGTGGAACAAGCTTGGAAAATTATTCCGAGAATCCTCTTTACGATTTTTCCTTCTGGGGAGTACGTTCCAATGAACAGACTGGCTTTTGTATCGGGTTTTGAAAAGTTGGAAGTCTTTATACATACATACATACATACATATATATATATATATATATATATATATATATATATATATATATATATATATATATATATATACATACACACACACACACACAACGTGACAAAAAGTAACAACAAATAGCATTCGTGGCCATGCGCTACAGCAGTCATTAACCACAAAGCACGAATACATCAATTATCTAAAGTTTGCAAATACTATAGCCATGTGCATGACGCAGACTAGCAACTAACACATAAAGAACAAAAACACACGTGCATTAGCACCCAAAGATAGAAACATAGGTGAATCAACACCCCAAAGACAAAATGTTAAGCAATGAGACTGAAAAAATAAAAAAAAATCATCCGTCTTTGCTTGGATCATCAGCCGTGGATAAAGCAAAGAAACATAATCAAACATAATCAAACACAAGTGGTTTCGCCATGGTGTCATATTCAAAAAAACGTTTATAATTAATATGGATGAATCAAATAACAAAAAACTGAAAGAATCTTTTATGACACGACGGCCGTAGGTAGGTGCTACAAAATAACCGCTTAAAAAAGCAACATATATATACAACGTTATTAAATAAATATGAGCACCACCCAACGGGACCACTTGTAGACCTGTAAATAAATGAGAAAACAGAAGTCATACCAGAATAAAATGAGTTAAACTAGAAGGCTTCGTATTCAGGCTTCAGAGCTCGTACAAAAGACCATACGACTTAGAAACGATGAACATATCTGTCTATACCAGGGTTTTCCCAAAGTGGGCGTTACCGCCCCCGGGGGGCGCTAGTAGCCTCAGGTGACAATTTTGGGGCGTTGAACGAAGATAGGGGACTGTGAGAGCATAAAGAAAGAAGACGAGACAATTCTAAAACATTCCGCAGAGACTGGACACAGGGTATACGGGAAAGACCTAGGCGGGAAACAATCATGTATTGTGATACTTGTTACGTATTCAGTGATTTAATTTCCAGTTTTTGGTCTACTGAGCATCTTGGGAACTACTCTTCATTCTATATTTTGTACCATTTGCACTTCCATTCTGTCTGTGCTGTTGTATTAAACATCAATTCTCGACAGATAAAGTCACATGTTCCATGACTTGGGGCAAGTGTTGATATTTGGCGAAGAATAAGGGATGATTGCGACAATCCTAGCCATTGGCCAGACGATAGGGTTGAGATCCCATTGACCCTCATTATCGTTACTTTCTATCCCACAAGTGACTGCTTGTTGAAAAATCAAATCTTGGTAAATTGCAGTAAACTGGTATTAGTTGAACGGACTTCGTTGAACTTGAAAGTTAAGCAAATGATTACAAATTCAGAAGAACAGACCGTTATATTAAGAAGATATGGCATGAAAAGGTTACAAATCAGTAAGAAGTAAATCCACCTCTGGCAGCTACACAAGCCGAAACACGGCGTGGCATCGAATCAATAAGGTCGCCTATGACCCCCTGCGGAAGATCATGCCATAATCTTTGCAACTGGGCAGTTAATTCACCAGTATTCCGGAACGGCTGCAGTTGCCTTCCAAGCATGTCCCAGACATTCTCTATTGGCGAGAGGTCTGGTTACCTGGCAGGCCATGGGAATACGTCATATCCTTGAAGACATTGTTGGCAAAATCACGCAGTATGTGGACGAGCGCTGTCTTCCTCACAAATGGCCCCTGGACGACTTGATAGCATAGGTAGTACAACTGGCGTTAAAATCTCGTCCACGTAACTGCGTGCCTTCAAAGTGCGTTGAAGTACAACAAGAGGTGATCGTGTGTCCCAACAAATCACTCCCTACATTGTCACACATTGTGTAATCGCCGTATGCCTCTCGACAACAAATGCCGGATCGGACCGGTGGCCTGGTCGCCTCCACACGCGTATGCGCTGGTCATCAGAATTGAGACTGAATCGGGATTCATCGCTGAAGATCACACGCCTCCACACGCTGGAGTCGGTCACACTCCAGCTTGCCCGAGGTCGGTAAAAATCCTGTCGACACTGCCTATGATGTGGGGTCAGTGGTAGACGTCTTAATGGACGTCGTCTCCTTATACCTTCGTCGGCCAGTCGTCTCCGAATGGCTTCCCTTGATACCACCAGATGCCTGGAAGGTGGTAAATGGCGCCGAACCTACTCTAGCGACGTCTTTGTTGCGGACGTGGCAGCTCTTATGATTGCTCGATCCTTGCGCGCTTTTGTGTTCCTGGGACGCCCTAACCCTCCGCGACGGTAGACTATACCTTCCGTGATACATTGTTGCCAACACCGAACTACCATATCGCTCTGATCGAGGTGGCGACCAGAGAATAATGCGGTCAAAATTTGAAGTTTTCACGGAGTCGAACTTCATGAAAGAGGTTGTAAAAATGACTCTCCTATCAATACAGAAGAATTTTATGAAACTTTGAAAATTCATAGGAAAATAGACTTCTTGATAGTGAAAATATTGAATTAGTACGAGCGGCTAAAATACTTGATATGAAATTATGGCCTCCTGATATTGCATCGAAATTAGCATGTGGAGAAATCGAAAATGAACGAAATGCGATAACTGTCTATTAAATTTAAATTGAATGAGAGAGAAATTGTGTGTTGATTTTGCGATTACACTGCTGGCCATTAAAATTGCAACACCAAGGAGAAAAGCAAATAACAAAACTTTACTTATTCTACGTACACAGCATAGTAGGAAGAAAACATGATTAAATTTGTAGGCAATTTGGGGGCATACAGGGTCGGAAATTAGCACACACAGCTGTCGTTTCTGGCATCAAAAATGGCTCTAACCTGGTTAGGCATCAAGTCGAACTGGGCTTGAATGACAAATACGGGCAAGGCATTCCATGCTACTTCAAGTCTATGCCACACTTCATCAGTCACAGTGGCTGGAGAGCGGTGGTGGCCTAGTCTCTCAGCAACCCATTACCAGGTGTTTTCATTGGGGGAGAGATCTGGAGAACGTGCTGACCTGGGCAACATTCGAACACCCTGTGTGCAGAGGTAGGTCAGGACCCGACGGACAACATGCGGTCTTGCGTTATCTTGTTGAAAGATGACGTCTCCGAGGCCTCGAAGATAGAGCACAGCCGCCGGTCTGAAGACTGAGAAATGTAACGCTGGCTGTTCATATTACCGACGACGTGAACAAGAGGTGTTTTACACCTCTACCAATACAGGGACGAGGTGGTATCAAAGAAATGGATGATACCTTTATGCAGGATCTAAGAAAACTATGTGACGAAAATGACATATTGTTATTTTTTGATTGCGTGCAATGCAGTGCTGGTAGAACAGGAAGATTATTTGAGTCAAACACATATGAGTTAAGCCTGACATATGCGCCCTTGCAACCGAAAGGGCTGCTAAGTACATGGCGGTCGGCATGTCGTGTACCCAATGGCTGACCATACCATCACACCAGGTGTAGGTCCCATTTGACGATATCCAATGCAAACATGCTACGTGCGTTCTCCTCGGTGCCTCCAGACACGGATACGTCCATCATGATGCTGCAAGCAGAACTGGGATTCGTTTGAAAAGATGATGTGGTGCCACTCCTGTATCAAGTTTTGTCGTTGGGTGCTCCATTGTCGCCACGCGTCTCTATGCTGCAGTGTCAAGGGAAGTCGCAATAATGGTCACCGTGCGGACAGTCCGTGCTTCACCAGATGTCGTCGCACTGTCCTTGCGGATACTTGTCGTGATGCAAACAAGCCCATTTCCTGACTCCAGGTCCGTGATGTGGCTGTGACAACCTGCAAGGCCGACCTTACAACATATCTGTCTTCTCGGGCGTTAGTGGCGGGAGGCTGTTTAGATCATGCATGGTTTTCAGTATGACCCTCCTGAACCAATCGATTCCATATTCGCATGACAGTCGTTCGATTCCGACCAATGCGAGTAGCAATATCGCGGAACGATAAACCGCATTCTCGATAGGTCATGATCCTGCCGCTACTGAATTCTGACGTAGCCATTTCTCTTTTTACGAGGCTTAACACGATCTTCTCACAAACAACTAACACTTGTTAGCCCAGCTAGAGCTTCATTGTTAACGAAAATTTTTCAATCAACTCGATTTTGAAAGTGACATACCCTATTTGACAGACTTGTTTAATAGATTCCATGACGCAAGTCAAAAACTCCAAGGCGATGAGCTGAATTTAATAAAAACCAAAACTTGGATTTCCGCGTTTGTGGAAAAACTTCTATAACAACAAAAAAAAATTTGGAAGAGGGGAATTCAGCCAATTTTCACATTTATTAACAGTAGAAAAACATGAAGACATGCTTATCTATTGTCGGCCTTTGGAGGCTCTCCATTCTTAATTCAACCAATGATTTGAAGACATTATTAAAATGAACATACCCGATTGGGTTTTAGACCCTCTTTCAGTGTCAAACTCAGAAGAAGCTGTGAAATTACAAGAACTAATAGAAGTAACAACAAAGAATTAAAATTTAAATTTAAACACAGATATCAACAGTTCTGGCTGTAAAAAGAGATACAGACACTTTACCCTGGATTATGGGCTGTGGTTCAAAAATTTTTAGTTACGTTTCCATAACGTTTCCTTCGTCATATATAGTGGAACGTGGGTTCAGTGCGGTCACAAATCTGTTAACCAAAAACAGAAACTGACTGCAAATTACTAATCATGCTGATTTAAGCATGTTGCTGATTAAAACAGAGCCGAATATAAATAAATTGATTGCTGTGCATCAAGTTCATCCTTCTCATTAGTTTCACTGTTATTTGTAATATTTACTAAACGATTATTATCTTTCGTTATCTTAATTTTCCGTATGTTAACGCGAATGTAACTATGGTTGATTTTAATAAATAATTTTATAATTTTAAACTTCAAGGTGTCTTATTTACAACAACATATTTCTTTACTATGTTCTATATAGGTAGAAAGATATATATATTAAAGGCCGAAAATTTGTCATTGTATGTCTGTTTACTTGTGTAGAAAGGAAAATTTCCAGGGGGGGCTTTGAGTAATTTTTTATCTGAAAATTGGGCGGTAGACCAAATAAGTTTGGGAACCCCTGGTCCATGCCTTACATGCGTAAGCCAGTTCGCCTGCGGTCGTTCCATCACATACGTCAGAAGCCATCCTGTCTCGGGCGTCCAGTGGCTTTAACGCGGGTCATTCATATTCTTTATGTGTACGGTGGAATTATTCAAATTAGCAGCGGCCGACCTAATATAGCATTCTATAAAGTCCAACGGTATGCTATTATCATAATATTGCTTCGCCTTGAAAACAAAAAATTGCTTAGTAATAGCTTCTCTAGAATTACATATTCTGCAAAATCTTAGTATCTGGCATAAGATAATGTTGATAAAAATTTTCTTCGCAACGTTTGATGACCAGCGTGTTAATGATATTACTTTAAAAGGGAACGTTATTCTTTTATCGTATATTGACATGTATAAAAAAACTATTTTTAATTTCGAATGTAATATCCAGGAAATCAGCGTTAAAAGAGCCGAAGTTTGTGTTTTTTAGTGTATGGCAGTCTGGATATACACTGGTGTAAGAGAATTTGCAGACTTGGTCGATTATCTCTAGAACTACTGTACCGATTTTAATGAAATTTGATATGTACATGCATTGATACAATACAAAACAAATAACTATTCAATAATTGCAATACACACTCATGATCGTGCATAACACTCGTAGGAGTCAGAAGGTATGAAACAGAGGATGCAGAATAAAGAAAAAAATGGGTTAATAGATGGGTTAATAGGGGGTATGGTCCCCTCTTACAGATTTACAGGTCTCGAGTGATTTCATACTTGAAATAAGGCAGTTTATTATTTCTGTGGCAATTGGTCCCACTCTTTCACCAGCGCTGTTTTCATTCCCTCGATGGTTCTCGGAGGGGGGTTGCGAGTTGCATTTGCCCTCCCCAGAGCGTCCCAGTCATGCTCTATAGGGTTAAGGTCTGGAGATCTAGCTGGCCAATCCATCCGGCGAATATCCTCACTCTCTAGAAATTCATCGACCAGAAGAGCTCTATGTGGCCTCGCGTTATCGTCCATTAAAATGAACTCAGGGCCAACTGCACCCCTGAAAAGTCGAACATAGGGCTCCAAGACCTCATCCCTATACCTCACACTAGTCACAGTGCCTCTTTCAAAGACATGGAGAGGTGTGCGGCCATCCAACATGATGCCTGCCCAGACCATTAAACCTCCTCCGCCATAATGGTTGATTTCGCGGACATTGGAGGGTAGGTAGCGGGTCCATGGTTCTCTCCATATGAACGTACGGCGAGAATCGGTGTTTAGGCTGAATCGGGACTCATCAGTGAAGAGAACGGTCGCCCATGGATCCATACTCCAATCTCTATGCGTTCTGCACCATGATAAGCGGATTATCCTGTTCGTAGAAGTGAATGGAACGCAAACAGCAGGTTTTATTGCAAACAACCCTCTCTCGTGAAGTCTTTTGGAAACAGTCACCCTTGATGCACGAGTCCCTGTGGCTGCATACAAGTCACGAGAGAGCTGAGAAGCTGTAGCACTCCTGTTACGCCTCGCTATAATCGACAAATGTCGATCTTCTCTGGCCGTCATGGCTCTTGTACGAACGTGCCCAGGCTTTCTTTTGATGGATCCGGTATCCTGGCACTGTTTCCATAAGTTACACCTGACATTGGGCGTTAAATTGAACTCTCTACAAATTTGGACTTGAGATTGGCCTGCTTATAGCCTCCCAACAATTCGCCACCTCATTCCATCATCTAATTATTGGTGGTTACTCATTTTTACTGTTAAAATTTGAAATTATCCGATTGCTGCAAAATAACACCAAGAAATTCGCCGAGGTGTGCTAGCGAACGAAATGCCTCTTAACTTACGCGCGCTTATAAAGCATGTTTCTCTACTGGCTCCTCCTACAGACACGTTATATTGATGATCTCCTACAGTGTCCTGATTGAATCCTCCTACAGTGTAAGCTTACGTATTTGACGTACAAGATTTGCATTTTTGTCTAGAAGCAGTGGTTTTACATTCAGTTCAGTTCTTTTCGTGAAATTCGATAAAATATGCAAATTCTCTTAATTTATTTCACCAGTGTATATTTTCTATTTTAAAATTGCCTGGCGTATCAAAAATAATAAGATCATCAATATAACGAAAAATCTTTAAATCCAAGTTAACAGAATCCAACATATCGTATGCATGTTCATTATAAAATAAAAATAGGCTGGCTGCAGTACTGGAGTAACTAGTTCCCATATATATTCCATTTGTTTGCAAAAAAAATATCCTTTCCGACCATAACAAAGTTATTAAATAAACAGAAATTGCAGATATAATAAAATAAAGTAGATCAAACATCCGTCAAATCCTCTTTGACGTTATCAGACAGTTCTAATAAGACCTTTTTTAAAACTGCAATTGGTATGTTCGTAAATAAGTTCTCAAAATCATAGGTATGTATTGAGTTGATATTTTGAAAGTCGTTACTCAGACTCTCCATAAGTTCTATATTATTGTAAATTATCCAGAAACAGTTTTTGTACTTATATTTTAACACATTTAGAATCTTTTTTAGGTATTTTTCAAACTTGAGATTGAAATTATTGCCAATACTTTTTACATTGCTACATATAAAACGAAATTTTACAGGGTTGTTATGAAATTTTGGTGTACAAAACAAATAGGGAAGACTTCTTTCAGAAACAGAAATAACGCTTCTTCTTGGGAAGGCACCAAATTTTTTAAAATGTACGTCAATATCCTGATTATGTAACCTATATGTATCACCACTATTTAGCTCCGCTTTAATTGTATTTAAGAAAAGTTCCTTTCAAACTACTGCAAAAGTTGATCCTGCTTTATCTATAGGACAAAAAACAAATTTATTTCTCAGTGTCTCAACTTTTTGATAAACCGCTTTATTCCACTGGTGGTATGTATGCTCCTTATAATTGATATAACGTTGAAGAAAATCTTCAAAATAAATCAAAAGCCTTGTTTTCCATTCACGGACCAAAATTAAAGGTGTAACATATCTGTAGCTGAGGCCCAAAATGTAGTTGACCAGATTCCTTTTAAAAACGTCGCATTCTGTTTTAAATTTGATCTTTTATTTAATCTAAATTTTGTACCGAGAAGTAAAAATGACCGAATAAAAATTTCTTTTATGATATATAGATCGCCTGTAATTACATGTCCTAAGTCTTCATCCACAAATTTTGTACCGGCATATTCAGCACATACTCAAGACACATCGACACCGCCCGCACGAATCAACGCACCGTAGTTAAAAAAACAACTAGCTAAAGGTGTCGTGTACCTAAATGTCGGTATCACTGTGATGCCCTTTCCAGGAAATACATAAAGTTTGTCTTTGAAAGCTTTGTGCAATTTCAGAAAATCAAATTTTTTTTGTTGAAATTCGAAAACAGAATAACTCTTTGTACTAGTGTTATTAATTTTTACTAGTGTTATTAATATTTCCTATTCTGTAAGACAATATATCTCTAACGAGATCCATAAACTGCTTATCGTGGCCCTTGAACGCGTCCAACACCTTTTGTAATTTCTTAAGTGTTTTGATTTTAAGTTTGAATCAATCAACTTAAGTTTGCAAATACTATCAATTATTTATTGTATTTTCAAACTTTAGATAATTGATGTATGCATATATATATATATATATATATATATATATATACAGTTTGTGGTTAAATTAGTTCGTTGAATACTGGTTCAACTTCCATAGAGGATTGAACCAGTATTCAATCCTCTATGGAAAGTGTTTATTGCAATAAGTGACGGATTGACACTTTGACTTTAAAAATTTAAGTTTTGTTTAGAGTTTACATACAAATAAGAACGAAGTAAATTTTGAAGCATAGCATTGTGACGCATGTTGGTTTTAGATATACATATTCTAGTGAATTTTTACACTTGATTTGGTTAAGTATTGTTTTTTATATCGTAAAAATGAAAAGGTTGAAAATTGAAAAAAGGGTATTAAAATCCTCTGTTACAAAATTGAAAGTAACGTTAGAATCAGAGACTTTTGGCTTGGATAATGCAGAAACCACATTGTTTAAAGATAAAGTTTCTGACTTAAACGGAAAATGTTCTAATACTTTCGGCAAAATTTATGAGTCATGCAAGGAGGATGAGTTTGATAAGTATTTGTCTGAATCACAAGAGATTCAAGATATAATTGATAGTTATAAATTAATTGTTCTCCGTGCAGAAGATAAACTAAAACTTAGAAACAGTGAATTAGTCACGGGGATTTATCTAGGGGATACAAAAGAGATAAAGGAACCTTCAACCGTAAGTTTAAAACTGCCGAAGTTACGTATTCTTAGTTTTTCTGGCAGTAGCAACTTGGAGTGGCTGTCCTTTAGCGATCTATTTAAGGCTTCAGTTGTGCAAAATAGTAAATTATCAAATGCGCAGAGACTTCAATACTTGGTAGGTGCATTAAAAGGTGATGCACTTCGGGTTATTCTGTCACTCCCAATTACTGATGCAAACTTTCAGATTGCATGGGATCTCCTAAGAGAGAGGTATTCTAACAGGCGACAATTAGTTTTACCCTAATTAAAAGAATTGTAAATTTACCACAATGTACTAGAGAAGATGCATCACAATTGTTATCCATTGTTGACACGTCAAAGGAAGTTACTCGTTCTCTCCAGATTCTCGATCTGCAGCCAAGTAGGTTTGCAGATAGCATTATTGTATATTTGATTATTCAAAAGCTTGACCCAACAACAAGAGCATGGTGGGAGAGAGGGCTTGGTGATGACAGCATTCCTACACTTGAGGAATTGCAAAAATTCATCATCCACCATGCACGTACACTGCAGCAACGACCACCACATAAACCAGTATTCAAGCCACAACAACCAAATGTCTCAAGTTCAGGGAAACCCCCAACGAGTGTCTACTTTTACAGCTCAAGTCAAGATCTGTTGCAGTTATTGTAAAAGTAATGAGCACAGTATTCACCAGTGCAACAACTTCAAAAAAATGGACACCCCACAACGTTTTCAATTCCTAAAGGACAAACGTTTGTGCTTCAATTGTCTTAGGGCTCACAAATTAGCCAATTGTCCTAGCAGTTACACTTGTAGAGTGTGTCACAAAAGACACAATACCTTGCTTCATTTGGAGTCAACCAAATCGGACCATTCTACAGTGTTATCTCCTCGTGCCAAGGAATTTTTGCCCGCTTCTGATGCAGCAACTGAATCAACAGGTGTACCACAGCAATCCATTACTAATGTATCGTCTTATGTATCATCTCAAGCTGCTCCGAATAAAGTGCTTTTATGCACTGCTATAGTGAAGGTACTTGACTCTACAAATGAGTATCAACACTGTAGAGTTCTTCTTGACCCAGGTTCCCAGGCTTCTTTTATAACAGAGACATGTTTCAATCGTTTAGGTCTTGCCAGAAACAAGGCAAGAGTGCAGATATCGTGCCTTGGTTCATCCAACACACATACTAATGGGGTCACAACCCTTAATTTTGCTCCTTATTTCAAGGACTCTCCTACATTTGTGACATCAGCTTTTATCATTAATAAAATCATTGGTGATATACCTCATTTCTCCTTACCATCTGGGACAGCAATTCCCTTCTGTGATATCCAGCTAGCAGATCCAAATTTCTTTCATTCAGGTCCTATCGACATTCTACTCGGTGTTAGTATTGCCTTGCCAATGCAAAAAGTAGAAATTATTAAGACAACTGAGGATTGTCCTTTTGCGATCAGATCAGAACTGGGATGGATCATTTCCGGAAATGTAAACACAGAAACTCCAGATCCACCACTTATCCATGTCAACCACATCCAAATGGAAACGGAAGAGTTGCTTAGCAAGTTTTGGAAATTGGATGAAGTTCCGAAAGCCAACTTGATCACTAAAGAGGAACAGGCCTGTGAAAATTACTTTGCAGCTACATATTCAAGAAACGATGATGGAAGGTACACGGCGAAACTATCTTGCCATACCTCTCCAACTCTCTTAGGTGACTCATTCCGGACTGCAATGCGTCGATTACAGTCACTAGAGAAAAATCTTGTTGCCAGACCAGAGGTTTATGAACGTTACAGAGGTTTCATTAACCCTTTCGCGACGGCAGTTCCGATCACGCGCTTTCCTCTGAGGCCGGAAGTTTTTCTCGTGAGCGTACCCTCCAGGCCGGCGGACTTTTGAGCGCTAAGCCTAAATTTACGAAAAATTCCAAAATAGTAACATTTACAACCAAATCTATTTATTTAAGCTATATATGGGTTACTTACACATTCTTTTATTATTTTTCCACTAAAAAATTTTTGTTATACAGTTTAAAATATTTTTCGCTGGGACATAATGTCGAAATCCTACTCTCCCTTTCCACAGTAAGAGAGTTTCATCAACTGATATATTCCTATCAGGAATATATCAAGAATATGTCAATAATATATCAAGAACAAGTTTTGAATGATTAAATCTAAAAAAGGTTTAAATTTTTCAATCTTTTTGGCATCAGAAGAAGTGAAATGCAAGTATCGAAGAATTTCGATGCGTTGGTCCCGACTCATAACCTTACTGAAAAAAGGTGTTGCAATCATGGGATTCGTTGAGTAGTACATCTTAATTTTCTGTTTTTTCACGATACCCATTAAAATTGTCAAAGCAAATTAAACAAACATTTCTTCTTCAGTTACAGGTAAAAATACTTCGAGGATGAACTCTGTTCACTTTCCGGATTTATGTACCTCTCATACGCATTAATTTGGTTAGTATAATATAATACGCATTAATTTAGTTATTAAATCCATTATAGTTTCATCAAAAAAACATCTGAAATAATCCAATTCATTTGATACAGCACCATCGACTTTTATTCCGCATGTCGCTGTGAATGTTAGTAGAGTTAAATCCCTTACGCGAGAAGACCACACAGAAGTACCGTACCGCGATATACTCAGAATAGAAATGTCTGATATATCTTCATAATCACTCTGATCTCGGTGTTCCAAATAAACAGATTCACCCGACGAGATTTTTGTATCACTGTCACTACTTTCATTTTCAGACACATTTCTTATCAATTCAGAAATTTCGTCTTCTGTTAAATATTTTCTCCTTTTCTCCATATTAAATCATCAAAGGAAAGAAATCTCACTGCAACAGAATCTGATTCTGACTCAAAACCCATATACCCAATGCTACAATCCCACCGCAAAAGAAAAATAAACAAAGATATCTCGTAAATAAAGACCACGTGCAAAGTTTTAATTCCCTACCAGCTGACAGCCAAACGCAATACATCCATTCCTCCGTTTGTTTACATAAAACGATAGACCGCATGTGATTCAAACTAGTCTTGTTTTCGAATAGAAGGTCCCAACTACATGTACTCCTAATTTCATAGACATGCGGTGCCATCTTGTGCCCCAAAAATTAACTAATAAAACGTTCCGAACTACTGACGCGTATTGGTGACGTTCGGCCAGAAACGCGGATAGCTGCTGGCACGTATACGTGACGTTCGCCGCGAAAGGGTTTAAAGAATACATAGAGCTTCAGCACATGGAGAAAGTTTCAGACTCAGAGAGGAGTGAAAATCCCCAGTTCTACCTACCTCATCATGCTGTGTTTAAGGACAGCAGCTCTACGACAAAGTTGCGAGTCGTCTTTGACGGTTCCTCCAAATCATCGTCAGGACTCTCTATAAATGATCTACTTTATACAGGACCAAGAGTGTAGCAAGAGCTCTATCACATTCTCCTCCGCTTCAGAACCTTTCCTGTTGCAATTTGTGCTGACGTGGAGAAGATGTTTCGACAGATCAGAGTTCCCCCAGAGGATGCTGATTTGCAGAGGATACTCTGGCGAAACAGGCCCAGTGAACCCATAGAAACTTATCGTCTTGTCACTGTCTCGTACGGCACAGCCAGCGCTCCATACTTATCCACTAGGGTAATGAAGCAACTTGCAGTTGATGAGAAGATCAGCTATCCCTTAGCTTCTAAGGTATGCCTCAGAGACTTTTACGTAGACGATATCATGACTGGAGAAAGCTCTGAGTTAAAGGCTGAACAACTAACCAGTCAACTATCAGAGATGATGCTTCGGGGAAGCTTCAGACTTCACAAGTGGAGTTCCAATGTTCCAGCAGTTTTGAAGAGTATTCCTGCTCATTCTAAAGCCACAAGCCAATCATTATCTATTGAAGACAGTGAAACTATCAAGGTTCTTGGTATCGTTTGGCATCCAGGTACAGATTCCTTTCATGTGTCCATCACAATATGCAATCATCAAGACCTGACCAAACGTAAAATTCTTTCAGACATTGCCAGATTATTTGACCCGATGGGTTGGTTAGCACCAGTTGTCATAAGTGCTAAAATCTTCATACAAGAACTATGGAGACAAAATCTATGTTGGGATGATGTTCTCAGTGAATCACTTTCTTCACGTTGGAGACTATTCCCCTCACAGCTGCCTTTGCTGGTCAACTTTAAATTGCCTAGATTTGTCATGTGTACACAGCCTATTGATATCCAGATTCATGCGTTTTGTGATGCATCGGAAAAAGCATACTGGGCGGTTGTGTATATTTGCTCAGTCACTCAAGATCATAACATTACAGTATCACTTTTAACGTCAAAAACTAGAGTTACTCCAGTCAAAACTCAGTCCCTTCCAAGACTTGAGTTATGTTCAGCATTACTTTTAGCAACATTGTTGGGATCTATTCTACCAACATTGGAAATTCCTTTCAGCAAAACTTTTGCGTGGACTGACTCTCAAGTGGCACTCTCGTGGATTGCCTCAGAACCTCGCCTTTGGCTCCCTTTTGTAGCGAATCGAGCTACAGGAAGCTGCACCAGACGTACACTGGAACCATGTTCCAGGTGAGGATAACCCTGCCGACTGTGGCACCAGAGGTCTTCTACCTTCAGAATTCTTGTCTTGTGACCTCTGGACTCAGGGTCCCAGTTTTCTCAGGCAGCCTTCAGAGCAATTTTTAATGAGCAATCATCTACAAGTTTTTCATTCCAAGAATCACAACTCATTAAACAAAGGAAAAGCTTCATTTCAGCAGCTACTCAATTTCAGCCACCATCAATTATCTTCAAATTTTCTTCATTCACCAAACTTTGTAGAGTGTTTGCTTGGGTTCTACGTTTCCTAAACAATACTAGAAAATCTTCAGCTGAAAGAAATATAAGTTATTTAACATCAGCTGAACTTTTAAGAACAACATTAACTATGGTCAAACTAGTCCAGCATGCAGAATTTGGAGAAGAGTTACATTGCTTAAAAACAGGAAGGTCATTGAAGACTTCCAGCAAGATTCTTGCACTATGCCCCTTCTTGGACAATGAGGATGTGTTAAGAGTTGGTAGGAGACTTAGAAATTCCAGTCTCTCTAATGATTCGAAACATCCAGCTATCATTCCCAAGAAACATCATTTGACGACTTTTATCGTTCAGCACTTTCTTGTAACACATTTGCATGCATCGCCTCAACACTTGCTCTGAGTTATAAGGCAAAAATTTTGGATCACTTGTGGAAGAGATGTGGTCCGCAGATTTGTAAAAAGCTGTAAAACTTGCTTTCGTCTTTCTGCTTTAGATATGAGTCAGCTTATGGGAGATTTACCAGCTTCAAGAGTCACACCTTCTAGGGCCTTCTCAACGTCAGGTGTTGACTTTGCAGGACCGTTTCTTGCCAGGGAGAGAAATGGCCGGGGGAAAATCCTTCAAGGTTTACATTGCGATTTTTGTGTGTTTTGTCACGCGAGCAATGCATCTTGAGGTAGTGACGGACCTCACTACTCAAGCCTTCATTGGTACTTTGAAACGCTTTATCTCTAGAAGAGGTAGGCCTTTGGAAATCGTCAGTGATTGCGCAACTAATTTTGTCGGAGCTGATAGAGAGCTGAAAGGCTTACTTAGATCTTTTCTTTTTCAGAATGAAAATTCAAATGTGTTAAATTTTTCTTCATCTGAGGGAATCACCTGGAAATTCAATCCACCAGTTGCTCCTCATCATGGTGGTATTTGGTAGGCCGGTGTGAAATCTATGAACTCTCTGCTTTTTTTCGAGGAGTTATTCACCCTTGCTGCTCAAATATAATCGTGTCTTAACTCAAGACCACTTTGTTCTCTCTCTCTCCAGATCCAAATGATTTATCGCCATTAACACCAGGCCATTTTCTCATTGGTTCAGCTTTGACAGCTATCCCTGAACCAGATTTGACTGCAATTCCATTATCACATCTTGGACGTTGGCAACTTGTCCAGAGTCTGCTTCAAAGTTTCTGGAACCCGTGGAGCAAGGAATATCTTTCCAGACTACAACAACGTCCTAAGTGGTGTGTGTCACAAAAAAATATCTCAGTTAATGATCTTGTCCTTATCAAGAATGAGTTGGCACCTCCATTAAAATGGAAACTTGCACTTGTGTTAAAGTTACATCCCGGTAAGGATGAGAAGGTTCGAGTTGATACTTTAAAAACTGATTCAGGTCAACTTACTCGTCCCATCACCAAACTTTGTAGATTATCTTTAGGCTAGTTCTCCATGTACCCATTTAGTTGCTTTGTATAATTGACCAATGTTTCTTTTGTTTTGTAACCTTTTTCAATTGTTGTTAATATTGTTTGTTTAGATTATGTGTAATTCAGTGACTGGATTTTGATTTTCTATTTTTGCATTTTTTTTGTGTGTAGAAGTTTAAATAATTATTTTAATTGTCACTAGATGGCGATACTGCTGCAGTTTTTGCCATCGCTGATCTTCCTTCCCGCGATGTAATGAGTTGCATGCAGTCTTGTAGGGCGGAGTGTCGTGTTTTTTTTACCGCCGTTCTATGGGTTGTATTGATGTACTGCGAGAGCACCTTTCATGCCAATTTCTGTTGGAATGCTTCTTCAAGTTTTCAAGTTTAGAAATGCCGACATTCTTCAGCGTGAGTATCCAAACATTGCCTTGTACTAGCTGAGGTTTCGCTTTTCAATAAAGTCAGTTTTTTCAACTTGCTTGTCATCATTAACAAGTTTGAGCATTGTCAAGTTGTCATCATCGAAGAATTTCAACCAGTTGAACATTGAATTCTTAGTATCCAGAATACAGTCATGGGAAAAACCCAGCGACGTTATGAGCTATCTTAGAATCTTTTATCCCATAATTGCTGTGTGGTTCAGTTAGTTTCTACTAGTAAGAGTTATGTTTAGCGTTAAGTGAACTGAGCCACACACACATATATATATATATGCATATAGACATCCATATATATATATATATATATATATATATATATATATACACTGCTGGCCACCCAAATTGCAACACCAAGAAAGACAAGAGATATCACAACAAAATTTATTTTGTAAATAACATGTTGACAAAGTATCAAATGATTAAATTTATAGACTTCTGTGAAGTGTGGTTCCTGCCAAAATCAGTAGCCAGAGTAGCCGCCATTGTTTGAGATCACCGCTGCCACACGCCTTGGCATTGATTCAAAGAGACTTTGGATGAATTCTTGGGGTACAGCAGACCAAGCAGCTTCCACACGTTGCCAAAGTTGATCTGCTGTGGCAGCTGGGGATGGAGTCTGGGTCAATCGTAGAGCAACCATGGACCACATGTTTTCTATCGGCGAAAGATCCGGAGAGCGAGGCGGCCAGGGAAGCAATTCAATCTGGCGATTGACGAAGAACCGTTGGACAATGCGTGCCACGTGTGGTCGCGCATTATCCTCTTGAAATATGGCTGTGGGCAAGCCCTGAAGGTAAGGAAGGACAACTGGCTCCAACACATCGGAGATGTAGCGCTGGCTGTTTAAAGTACCGGCAATGCGTACTAGAGGTGTGTGAGAGTGATATCCAATACCGCCCCATACCATAATACCCTGTGCAGGACCAGTGTGGCGGTGCATAACGCAGCTGTTCAGCATCCTCTCTTCACGGTGTCTCCAGACTCGAATGCGAACATCGTGGTGTTGGAGACAGAAGCGTGACTCGTCAGTAAAGACGATTTCATTCCATTCTGCCGTCCACATCCTTCTGTCATCGCACCATTGGCGGCGGAGACGTCTGTGGTTCTGCGTCAAGGGTAGACAAAGCAATGGACGTCTTGCGGACAGATCACTCTGCTGTAAACGGCGTCGAATGGTACGCGCAGACACTGGATGATGCGTTACAGACTGCATGTGCTGTGCTATGGTTCGTGATGTGACTGAGTGATCCGTCACTGCCATGCGCACAATTTGCCTGTCATCACGTGAAGTGGTGCGCTGAGGTGGATGCGATCGAACACGCCGGTCCGTCGTACCCTCCTGCATCCAACGATCACATATCCGCATTACAGTTGTTTGGTTTCGTCCAACACGACTACCGATTTCCCTGAAAGATAATCCACAATCTCGGTAGGCCACTATCCTTCTTCTGTCGAATTCGGATACTTGATCAAAAGATGATCGCTGTTTTCGACGAGGCATAATTGATCGTTTTTTTGAAAAAAACCACAAGAAAAACACAATTGCCGAACTTGAAATCGTCGAAATCTCCAAGCCTTAAATAGCGCTTTAAAGTGGCGCCACAGGCGCGCGTGATGTGCGTCTGCGCCGAAATTCTAATCATTTGCATATCTCACCTCCGCTAAGGCATGTTGTAAATTTCATGTTATTTGTATGTTTCCTTCAGGGTGTTGCATTTACAGTGGCCAGCAGTGTATATATATATATATATATATATAGGCTGTACGCACATTTTTTAGACGATTTTGGTAAGCGGTAAAAAAAAAATCGTTTGCTGAAAAAGAAATAATTGCAACTGTTCTATGTTTTTAAAAGTCAAAATTATGGTCTGCGACTTGAAAGTTTTGTTTTTATTCAAAATGGCGTTTTTAACAAAGCAGTGGTTCGAAGGCTACATTTATGCTCTTTCCGAAGAGAAATATGCATACTCCGTTATCCAAAAACTATGTGAGAGTCTTGGTTTTGTGATATCTAAAGCGTCGATAGGTAATATCGTCAACAACAAAGGAAAAAAACGTCAAATTGGAGCCTCAAGTGGGATAAAAATTCCAAACAAGTATCCAAGGAAAAGTCGGACATCTTCGACTATTGCAAAGGTACGTTGTTTAATGTTAAAAGAAAATCCCTCTAGTCAAAGGACAGTTGCAAAATCATTAAAATGCTCGGTGTCCATTGTAAACAAAATGATAAATGTTGATTTAAATCGTAAGAAAGCGAAAAAACGTAATGTGCATCGTCTTCTTCCAAATCATATCGCTGAACGCAGAACAAGCTGCAGAATTCTATATGAGAAACACTTATCCAAAGAAAAATGGAAAACAATTGTCACAATAGATGAATCATGGGTGTATTTAAATGATTGAAACAAAAAATGAGCTATTTATTATCATAAAGGGGAGAAAAAATTTAAGTACATGGTTCAAAGAATCGAAAGAAAGTTTTTCTAAGGGATTCATGATTGTTGCTGGTTTTTCTTATAATGGCAAGTTAAAAATAAAGTGGAAAAAAATGTCAAGATTAACTCCATATACTATCAGGAACATTTTTTTATCGCCAATTTTTCTGAATGAAATACCCTCGCTTTATCCACAGTGCCATCAATCTGTGAGACTCCATGAGGACAAAGCTAGCAGTCTCACATCAAAATCCACTGTAAATTTCCTAAAAGAAATGGAACAAAACTTGCTGGTATCATGGCCATACTCTTCACTGATATCCCTACTAAGGCCCGTATGCAGAACAAACGCTGGAGCGATGTGACTCTCGCTCCGCAAACGGGGGGTTCTTGCGAGAGTAGGGGGTGAGCACTGATTTTAGCTATGCTGATCAAACAATTTGCGCTTCCGCAAATGATGACGTCAAGATGTGTAAGGAAACATTATATGGTCAGGCCACGCCCTTTTTCTCTTCCCGAGTGAAGGATAAGGGGTCCCCTCACGAACCCTAACCCGGGGGGGATTCGACGGTCAATTTAGCGAAACCGTCGGAAAGAACTTCCTCAAACGCCGCATTTTAATTGCTTCCTTACGATGGGGTTTAAGAAAAATTATACAGACTTCGACCAACGTGTTTGTTTCTTTTACATTTTGTAGATAAAATTGTCTCAAAGGACATCAAATTTTTCAGTAGAGGAGATCGAGAAAAAAGTGCAGGGAAGGCACCACTGATGAGTCATTTGATTCATCTGCATTGGTACGTAATTTCAGTTGTATTTGAAAAGAAAAAAATGTAATTTGACTTTAGCAATATCCTAATATTTTATTATTTTTTTACTTGTAGGCTGTTAAAACAGCCTACAAGTAAAAAAATTATAAAAAAAAATGGATGGTAAGTAAACTATTAATTTTGTATTTAATTGCCTGTTTATTAGAATTTCTTTTAATCATTTTCAATGCTATTTATAATATGTCATATTTTTAGATTGCAATATATTTATCATAAATAAATTTAATTAGAGCAAAATTTTAAAATGTCCTAATGCTTATTTAAGGGACAATTAAGTACTAAAAATGTTCTGTTAGACTTTTCTGGCATTTGTGTACAAGAATATCATATTTCTATTTTTGTTTATAAATCTTATTATAAATTTTAAAAAATGCTGTTAGTTAATCATTAAACAAAGATCAAAATATTTTGTTGCAGGAGGCTTGGTTACCAGATAAAGATCACTGCATTATTAATATTTGAGGGTGGGGATTGAGACCATGGCATTGTACACTTAAATAGCAAATATAAATTTAATAATTGTGAGCATTGGCAGTAATCTTAAATTACTGAGCATTGGCAGTAATTTAAGATTACTGCCAATGCTCAGTCATATCTCAGAATTATGTTTAGCTTTATGATTGTTAAATACAACTATGTATTTAATAATCATAAAGCTAAGAAAAATCCCAGAGAAAAAAATAACTATTGTAACTAACAAAATGAATGTTTGTTTCATAATGCTTTTGGAAAATTTGAATTTTTTAAATAAATTTAAAGTAAAATTATTTGCTATTTATACTAATTCATTTCCCCCCCCCAGAAAGTTGTTGTTATTCAAAGTGAATTACAATACATAAGATTGTAACTATCACTAAAACAGCAGAAACAAAGTCTTGGCATATTGCTCAATCATCAAGTAAGTTATTTGGATTTTGATAAATTTAAATCAAATTTTTGTAACAAGTTTTAAAATATAAATCATCAGACTGAAATTGTTGACTGAAATTGTTATCAGACTGAAATTGTTGGAGATAATTAAAAATTTTTTAGTTCCATACTTTATAGAAATTAAACAATTGTATGTTTTACGTAACATACATAGTTTTATGTAAATGCCTGCATAGAACTCTTCTTCATAATTATTTGCAGTTTTACTATATAATCTGTGACAATAACTTCTATGAAATAACATATGTTGATTTTTATGTATGACATAATAGCTCTGTTCCATGTGCTATCTCATTTACTATGTATTTTTTATTATTTTCTAGACAGTTCAACAGTACGTGGCAGGAGGCATCTAGCCTTAAAAAGAAAAAGAGAAGCAGCCGAGTTAAATAAATTTCAAGCTGAGGCTCTTCAAACCCAAAACACTATGGTGCAAGAAATCGAAACAACATCCCGGCAAGGAATTCTGCTAAAAATTAATCAAAATTTAGAAACATTAATTAAAATAATGGAAGACAAAAATAAGTTGTTATTCAGAAATAAAAAGCTTTTAGAGCTCATAAATGCTGAAGACGTTGTAGAAAAAATGTAATAAACACATAAATTGATGTTTGCACAGTCTAAATTTTTGTAATAAAAACTTCATCTTCCATCTCAAGTGGATTATCCGTATCTTGTAATATCCATTCCCTGCTTAAAGAAAGGGATAACATCCTCCTCCTTCGCAAAGCGAATGACTATTCCGGCTTTGCGAGAGAAAAGACGAGTCTACGAGAGCTCCCTACTAGCCGCAAGTTTTGATCACGTGACATTCGTATTTACGAGAGAAAAAGCTCTCGCTGTTTGTTCTGCATCTCAATTTTGACCGCTCTGCGGAAGGGAGGGGCCTTGCGGGAGCTTTTCTCTCGTAAGTGTTTGATCGGCATACGGGCCTAAATCTCCCGATGTATCACCTATGGATTTTTTTGCTTTCGGACTTTTAAAATTTGCATTATCCAAACGTCGTCCCTAAACCCTTACAGGACTCTGGAAAGCTGTTCAGGAGGCATGGGATAGAATACCTCTTCTGACACTTCAAAAGGCATTATTATCCTGGAAATTGCGGTGTCGAAAGATAGTTCAGAATAAGGGATGTCAAATAGAACATTTAAAACACAAGAATTTTATGTAATTTAGTTTTGTGAATACAATATACATCGTCTAAAAATGTGTGAACAGCCTCTGTTTATATATATATATATATATATATATATATATATATATATATATATATATATATATATATATATATATATACAGGGTGATTATAATTAAAGTTTAAGTTTCAAAACGCTATAAAAAAAAGAACCACTGTTGAGAATGACGTCAAATTTGAACGGCATGTTATTGAAGAAGGCGGAAAGCGTATGGCTGAAGAAAAAATTTAGTTTCAAAAGTTAGCAACAGATGGCGCTGTAAGCAGCGGATGTAAATTAAAATACCTGTCATGAGCATGACACATTTCAGTGTTATAAAACCGCCAGGTACACGGCTGTTCCTCATTTCGCGTCTCAGACGTTCGCCATGGGAGCTCACTGCAGGACCGCGCTTGCTGGTAAAGCTGTATTACAAGAACGATGATTGTGCAAGAGTAGCTCTGCAAAAGTTCAGGACACTGAAGGGTATAAAAGAAGGCGTTGTTCCAATGAGTGTCGTGGGTCTGAAGAAAATGATGCAAAAATTCGAAACGACAGTTTTGTTTGATGTGAAATCTGGTAGAGGAAGAAAACGAGTGCATTCGACGGTAGTTGAAGAAGTGGCCACAGCATTACAGGAGGGGTCGGCCGGTGGTGTGGAACCGTGCAGTGCACGAGGAATTGCCCGAGCATTGGACAGGCCTACGAGCACGGTGCTGAAAATTGTACGAAACATCCAAAACTTACAAAATTGGCCATGTGCAGGAGTTGCTTCCGTCTGACCTGCCAGCAAGGGAGACGTTTGCGTTAGAATTTCTTGGTCGCATGGAAGTGGATAATGAATGGCCGTAGGAAATTTTGTGGACAGATGAAGCCCATTTCCATCTGACAGGGTACGTCAATACCCAGAATTGTCGAATATGGGCAACAGAAAATCCACTGGCAACGCACCCCGTACCACTTCATCCTGAAAGGTCACGGTGTGGTGCGGCTTTACGGCATCATTCATCCTACAGCCATATTTTTTCGAGCAGACGGGTGTTTCCGGTCCTGTTACCGCTACCGTCACTGGTCAGCGCTATGTGTCTCTTTTGCGCAACCACGTCATTCCAGCTCTGCAACAGCGTGAATGAAATCATTTTTATGCAAGATGGCGCTCCTCCGCACATTGCACATCCCGTGAAGCAGCTGCTGAGGCGCCATTTCGGAAATGCTCGAATTATCAGCCGTCATTTCCCTACAGCCTGGCCGTCCCGATCACCTGCTCTTATTCCGTGTGACTTCTGGCTGTGGGGTTATCTCAAAGATGTTGTGTTCCGTGCTCCAATTGCAAATTTAGCGGAATTAAAGGCACGCATTTCGCAACACATTCTGAACATCACCCCGGAGACACTGCGATCCGTTGTGGAACATGCTGTTTGTCGCTTTCAACTTGTTGCACACAACGGCGGACACCATATTGAACATGTTTTGTGCCAGTCTCGCGACATTTCCGAACTTCTTTGATGAATGGTTCTTATGCGGTATGTCGCCGCAAAACTCTTGAAACCGATTTGTCCCTTTCGATGTGATATGCAAATAAAATTACTCAACAATTCTAATTTTGTCAATGCGTTTTAATGTGTAACTTACACCTTAGCCGTTGTTTTACGAATCATTTTTCATTTCTCGTCGTGATTCTGCCGCTTACAGCGCCATCTGTTGCTAAAATTTGAAACTAATTTTTTTTCTTCTGCCATACGCTTCCCGCCTTCTTCAATAACATGCCATTCAAATTTGACGTCATTCTCATCAGTGGTTCTTTTTTTATGGCGTTTTGAAACTTAAACTTTAATTATAATCACCCTGCATACATATATATATATATATATATATATATATATATATGTGTGTGTGTGTGTGTGTGTGCGTGTCAAATACATTCAAATGTATTCAAATCAATCTTTCTTTAAAAACAAAGTTTCTCGACAAATTTCTATCCTCTTTGAGTTTTCAGATGGATTTTTAAAAAATAATACTTTTGAATATGAATAGATTGTGTCACATAAGGATCCTCTCTCACACTAGTTATCCGAGCTGTGCATCGGGTCAAATGTTCCGAGTGCTTCCAAGATGAAGTTGCCAATCGTAGACTAGACTTTAAACTAGATCTTAGACAATTTTTCAGATTAGAAAAAGTGAGGATATATAGTTCATAGTCAGTGATGATCAGGACGGATATCAAAGCCATTTTTTTCTATTTTTATTTTTGTTTGACTTTCGTTTCTATCTCATCACCTAGAGGCTGATTTTCACCTATTTCTACATTATTTGACAGTAATTAGAGAATTACACCAAAATGTTAAATTCATTCTTTACTGAAAAAGGATTTTTATCTCAGTCTTTTTGAAATATTCTGCTTAACAAACCTTTAAAACCTTATCTGTAAAAGTCCTTGGAAACATCTAGTGGACGTTTTACAAGAGTTAGCGAAAGGTTGGTTTAGAGCTCTACAATCATCTTTTATAATGAGAGGTTTGTAAAAACACTAAGTTTGTGTCTTTTTATTTAAGCTTTTTAATCTGCGTATTTATATCATTTATTTCTGAGAGAAATATGTATAAATTTAGTTTTAATATTAATAAGGAATAGGGGCTGGTAATTGTTCCCCTTGACTAAGCGAAACTTAACTGAACTAACAAAATTATAATAGGTAATATGTGTTCGTTCAAGACAGCAATGCCGATGAAGTTATGTCGAAACTAAAGAAATTTCTCTAAGGCAAATATTACAAAACCGTTCTTATTAAAAGGTATTATTAATACGCTGAAATATAAATCAATCACAAGGAAGAAACGACAAACTATTCACCGCCATCATAACATCAAATCTATTTTTTTTCAATATGGCAAGCACTTGTCTCTAACGGTAGATAATTCTCTGACACTGCCCCATTAAGCCCCGCGAAGTTTTGTTGGCTACTTTATTATGGAGCATCATGCGTCAAATCTATTACAGTTGGCTCTCTGTTTAACGACGCTCTACTTAAGGACGATCTCTATTTTTAACAAAAAGATTTAACCAGACTTAAATAAAATCTGCCTACTCATTTCCTGGTTAATATTCCTTTATTATATGATCGTCCATTAAACGGAGTCCATACTCAAGCTCGGTGGTTCAACAAAAAAGAAGAGAAAAACGTTTTTACACTGAAGAATATTAAAGACAAAGCAATTTGAATTTACATAAGACACTGGACGACCAACGCCCTCTACACATGAAAAACACAACTAATTTCCGTTACACTCCCCATCTAAACTCGAACGAGTTTACTGAAGTTAAAGAATAGATGATTTACCTAAATGACACTAAAGAATAAAATTAAAGCTTTTACATAAAATAAAAAATCACACATATATATAAATGCAAATAATAACAAAAAATATGTTCAATAGTAAAGTTTCTAAAATTCAGTCTTTGAGTTCGAGTGGATAGACCAATTGTACAGGTCTTTTGTAGTCTCCTTTGGAAGTATGAACTATGCAAGAACGTACAAGTCCGTCAAGCCCTTGAAACACTTCTTTGAAAACACCTAATTCCCACAGCAGCTTAGATTTTCTGGTGCCCTCTAGCAGAATATCTCCTTTTTTAATACACTCAACGGAACTTGGACTTGTCATGTTGTTCATTGTTCTCAAATTAAGTAAGTACAACTCTTTCCATTTTTCCATAATTGGCACAGTAATCGAGATTGGTACTCTTGTCTTTTGGTAAAAGCACCTTTAGTAGATTCCCTGTGAAGGGTTTCGATGAAATGAACTGGGTATTCAACCTGATTTCTTCCTGGAAACAAAAATTGTGCTGGAGTCAAAGGCTGAGGTTCTCCTATCTCGTTGCTAACGTAAGATAGAGGTCTCAGATTTACAACAGTCTCTATCTCGGAGAGAAGAGTGGTCATCTCCCCAAAGCTGAGTAGAGCCCTTCGTAAAACTTTCTTCAGTGGTTCCTTAACACTCTTGACTAGTCTCTCATAGAAACCTCCCCACCATGGGCAAGTTCTACAATGAATTTCCATGTTATACGTTTGGATGTCAGAAAATCTCGAAATTCAGAGTCTTCCAACATATCAAATAGTCTTTGAAGCTCCTTCTCGGTACATTTAAATGATTTCGCATTGTCGGAGTAAATAGTCTGGCATGTACCCCTTCTTGACAGGCACCTTCTAAAAGCCAGCAAGAATTTTGCAGTCGACATATCCGTGACCAGTTCAAGATGAATCGCCCTCGTCATAGCGCAGGTAAATAATGCAACGTACGATTTTTTAGTACCATCTTCGTACCTCACATAAATCGAACCAGCAAAGTCTGTACCGATAACAGTGAACGGAGGAGTTTCACCCATCCGATCCCTTGGAACCTGTCCGCTCAATTGATGCGAAGGTTTGACAGCATATCTTCTACAAGTCAAGCACTTAGAAATTACCCTTTTCACAAGCTGCCGGCCCTTTGGTATCCAAAATCTTTTTCGGATTTGTACTAACGTGCTTTGAACACCTGAATGCAGCATATTTTCATGTTCTTGCTTTGCAAGTAGTTCGGCGAACTTGGAATGTTTGGGAATAATAATCGGTTTTCTTTCATCAAAGGAATAGTCACACTCGTCAAATCTTCCCTTTCATCTTAAAATTCCTTTATCATCAAGAAATGGAACAAGTTGGAAAATGTCCGATTTTGATGAAATCTTTGAATTATTATGGAGAGCTTGTAACTCACCTTTGTAGAAGTGGGACTGAATTAGCATAATTAAAGTCTCTTAGGCGGCTTTCACTTCATTAGGTGTCAGAGTTTCAGCCTCAGGTTTTACCTTTTTTAATCTACTTAAAAGTCGCTTCATCCAAGCCACAACTCTAATAAATCTGCTCAATTTACTATAATTATCAATATTTAATAATTTTATCTCTTCTTGAGGAACACATTCCAGCACTGAAATACATTTTAGATATTCCATCTCATTTACCTTCTTAATATCTGTCTTGGGCCACATCTCATTCGGAAGAGATTTACTACTCTGGACCCCTCCACCAAACCGGGGAACTTATCAGAACATTGATGGAGGTTCCTCTACTGATAAGATCAGCAGGATTGTCCTTCCCAGGGCAATGGTGCCAGTCCTTTGGACGAGTAATTTCCCGTATTTCTTTGACACGATTTCTAATAAACTGTTTAAAGTTTATGGCAGGAGTTTTAACCCAACAACTCACGATTGCTGAGTCGAACCAAAAATAAATTTCACAAGGCTGTTTCAAAGCTCGTATGATATTTTTATACAGCCTAACAGATAAGAGGGCACCAAGAAGTTCAAGTCTTGGTAACGTTATCACTTTCAAGGGCGCAACTCTACTCTTAGCTGCAACAAAACTTGTAGATATGAGTCCATCACTAGTTTCAATTCTAAGATAAGCTACTGTACCATAAGCCTTCAAGCTGGCATCAGAGAAGATATGCAATTGATACAATTTAATTTTCTCTTTACTGAATCCTAAGAAATACACTGAAGTGCCACTGAATTAGGGATAGCAAAGCCTATGCAAATTGTGTAGCGCTGAGCATCATGTATACGCAAGTGAGGGCGCTGTGGTAACTGCATATATAGCGCGTACTGTGGTTGTTCTGAATTAGTTGTTAGAATTGCCAGTATGGGTAAACTGCCTGATTTAGACGCCTTCGATCGCGGACAAATCGTAGGTGCGCGACGAATGGGCCATTCAATTTCCGAAATCGTCAGACAGCTAGGATTTTCAAGGTCGACAGTGTCAAGAGTATACCAAGAATACATGGATGGTGGGAAAAAAACTAGCGATCGGGCAAACTGCAAAGGACCATTAGCCTTGACAGTGCGTGGTGAGAGACGGCTCAGGCGTATTGTACGTAGCTAGCGAAGCCAAACATTAGCTCAAATTACCACCCAGTTTAATGACGGTGCCAGTCGTACAGTCAGTAAACGGACTATGCAACGCTCGCTTCACCGTATGGGTTTCGGGAGCCGTCGACCTACGAGAGTACCATTGCTCTATACTCGCCATTGGGCTGCACGTCTTGCCTGGGCAAGAGAGCACAGAGACTCGACTGTAGAGGACTGGACACGAGTAGCATGGAGTGATGAGTCTCGATTCCGACTACTTAACGCCGACGGGAGGCTGAGAATATGGCGTCAGGCTCATGAAGCCATGGATCCTGCATTCCGGCTGGAACTGTACAAGGGCATGGTGGCTCAATCATGGTCTGGGGTGTTTTTTCGTGGCACAGTTTGGTATCTTTGGTGCGTGTACCAACCTCCCTCAATGCAATTCGGTACGTAGAGTTGCTGGGTGATCACCTCCATCCGTTTATGCTGTTCTGTTATCCGCACGGTAATGGAGTTTTCCAGCAAGACAACTGTACCTCTCACAAGTCCCGGTTGGCTACTGGCTGGTTGGATGAGCATTCCTCTGACTTCTCTGTCATGAATTGGCCACCTAGCAGCCCAGACTTAAATCCTATTGAGCATCTTTGGGATGTTTTGTAAGAAGGCGTGAAAGGCCATTACACAGCACCAAAGTACCTTACTGAGTTATGGACAGTTTTAGCCAATATTTGGCAAGCCATTCCCGTGGAACGTTTCCAGAAACTTGTTGAATCTATGCCTCGTCGTGTGGCAGCCGTTATCAAGGCCAGAGGAGGCCCAACTCGTTACTAGGTAGGTATCCCTAATTCAGTGGCACTTCAGTGTAATAACGCGGCACTGTTAAGTCGTTAAGTTGTTTGAATTGTTGACTTATATAACACCACTGTTGTTCGAAGTCTAACGGTAACTTTTGATTCCACTCCAAGCCCCTTTTCCAAATATTTTGTATCAAACACTTCAGGAGAATAGTGAAAGGCCCTAAAAACCCAACTGGGTCAAAAATACAACCAACGATTTTCAAAATAAATCGTTTCGAGTTCTCTTGTTTGTTAATTAACTTTGACAAATGATCAGACTCAAAATAAATGAATCTTTATCTGAATCCCAACAAATTCCCAAAACTTTAAACGGGAAATCTGACTGACCTATACTTTCCTTTTCTTCCTCAACATTTATGCCGATTTGCTTCCACAGCTTACGCAATTCTCTGTTGTTTGTTTGGAATTTTCTTAACAACATACCAGCATCTCGAAAAATATCTACGCAACCAGAACTTAACTGTAATGCTGTATCGATATCATCACATCCACCTATGACGTCATCAACGTAAACTCTTCTGTTTAACAGGTCGTATGCAAGTGGTTTCGATTCTGCGTACTTTTTGATATGCTCTTTTATGGTCGCAGCCAAAAGAAACGGACTACAATTAATGCCAAATAATACCCGATAAAAGCGATATATAACTGTTGAAGAGTCGTTCCATGGGTCTTCTGACCAAAAAAATCTAGTTACGTCACGGTCTTCTTCGTGGATAATTAACTGTAGAAATGCCTGTTTAATATCGGCTGTAAAAGCAATTTCGTTTCTCGAAATGAGAGTATCAGCTCGAAAATATCGGGATATAAGTTCGGTCCAATAAACAAACAATCGTTCAAAGAGAGCTCCCGTTTCCTATGCGCGGAGCCGTCGAACACTATTCTCACCTTACTGGTTGATTTATCCTTGCGAACAACAACTGTATGAGGTAAATAACAGTGCGTGCGCGATGTGTTAGATTTGTCATCGCTTACTACTTTTTCGATAATACCCTCATCTTCATAAGTTTCAATAATTCTACTATATCAGGGCCCGACTTTGACCCAATGGGGCCCTGGGCAAAGCCGACTTTGGGGGCCTCATCAAAGGACAGATCAGGGGGGGGAAACACGTGCCCTCCAGGAGCAGATTTCCACATGAACATGTCAGACACTCACCCAGATCCCCCATAAATTGGGACCAGAAATTCAAAAGAATTTTCGATCAAGTCAAAAATTTGAAAATAATAATAATAAGTGCTAGTTAATTTACTTTTTAATGTTAATAAATAAATTCATGAAATTTTCTTTTGAAATTCAAAATAGATGACAGTCTGGAGTTATTGCAACCCTCCCCGCCAAAAAAATACATAAAATAAAATAAGCCAGAAAAGCTTACAGGTGTAAGTATGCTTTCACTATAGTGGGTGCAACCTGCCCCACCCAAGATTTTTTCTGTATCTGCCACTGTCCCTCTTTACTGTATTAACCAAACACCAAAGTCAAAGTCAAGCTCATAGCTAGAATTTCTGTTCCAAAACTGATGGTAGAGGGTGCAAAGTGTAGACTGGAAGAGAGGCTTTTTTAAATATAAAAACAGAAAGCAGAAGAAACATTTCACTACACACAAATGATAAAGAAAATATTGGAAAGATCCAAACACAGGTAACGGGTAACTCTCCTACAACACGGTAGATAGGTTCCTAGAAACCGTTGTGTGAAACCGTTTTATATGAGACCCAGAGACAGTTAAAAAAGAGGGCTTATGTTCTGAAAACTTATTGAAAACAAACGTCTTTTTTAAATTCCATATAAGCAACTTAATTCTTATTAAAAATATAAATGTATGTATAACACAAAACGAAAAGAGACAAAAAATATTATTTTCATGTAATGCGACAATAATTTAATAAATTTCTTCCTCATCACTGCTCAATACAGGCAAACGAGAACGTTTTTTCGATTGAACGATATCACCTTCACTTTCAGAACCTTTTTCTTCATTTAGATTTTTTGCACCTTCTATCCTCTTTAAAAATATCTGTAATTTTGGTTTGCTTGCTGACTCTTACAAGGTCATTGCTGTTTCACGATATGGAGATAGACAATTTTGCAGCTCCCTTTTGAATTTTCGGCTTCTTTCAGCGGAAGGGTCTGCATTCAGGAAAAATGGTTCAAGATTTTCAGATAAGCTTAAGCCTACTTGTAATTTTATAGAGTTATAAATGAACAAATTATAATTTGTTTATAAATTTTCATGTAAAGCCACTATAGTTCATTATTCCTTCCTGCCATTATTTTAAGGTAATTTAGTTTTTAAATGTGTTAAAAAAATCATGTTATCTAGTGCTGTAATTTTTTTATAGTGTTAGAGTAAAACCGTGTTACAGGTTGCAGTGTTATACAAGGGTTCCCGCAATTTATCTTATCGTGATAGAACGAAACCATGTTGTAAGATGCCGTGCTATAGGAGGGCAACCTATACTGGACTTTTTCCTCTTTTCACATCACATTGCATCACACCTTTTTTTTGTATGTTGAGAGCAGTATCTATAATCCTATACTCTGAATACAGACTTGATTTTGCAACTGAATTTGAAAAAACATCTATAAACAAACTTTGGAAGTGATGATAACAATCAAATGATCAGTATTGAATCCTTCTCAGCCTTCATGTTGCTAAAAAAATAATCTAATATTGTTAAAAAAAATGGAAATATCTTTTGCAAGAGTAGTAAAATAAAATCAAAACTTTTATAATTAGATAGGTCAAAATCTTTGACTGTTTCCATCATTATACTCTCAACCACATTAATGTGGATATAAATTTTTGATAAAACTATATTTACTTTTTTTAAATTACGCCCGGTGATGACTCTAAAACACACCACTCCCTCGACACTGGGGAGGAGGGAAAGTTGAGCACGTCTCTGGTAAAGAGCTTAAAAACCAGGATTGTCCATGCCCTTGGAAGGACAGTTTTTAAAAATCTTCATGGGAGTCTCCAAATAAAGCTATGAGACTGCAAGGTAATGGCAAAGACTGTAGCAGATTTAGTATTAAACAGGATGCACCACCAGGAGGTCTGCTACACTACAGCCCCTCCCCCCCCAAAAAAAGGAGATAGATGAAACAATATAACTCAGAACTATCTAAATATATATTTTCTTACTCATTTTTAAATTTACAAAATCATGAATAACATCATCAAACTCAAGTTTCACTGTTATTTCAGATTCAATATGTAATAAAGCAAGTGATGAAAGTTTTTCTTGCAGAAGACTGTTTCGAACTGCCGATTTTATCCTCTTCAAAACAGAAACCGATCTTTCTCCTGAACAGTTTATCACGGGTATAGTTAAAAAAATTCTTAAAGCAGTTTCAACATTTGGAAATGTTTCTTCAAATTTCTTAGCTTTGTTTAACATATGCAACAAAGTATCATTTTCTTGTATTATTGATGAAAATTGTAGCAATTCATCAGAAAAAGTGTCTGCTAAGTTAGATGCATAGCATTTTTCTAAAAAGGCTGATTCTTAAAGTAGATTTGAAGAGCATTTTAAATTGATTAAACAAGCAAATTTTTGAGTTACTATTTCATATACCTCTTTCCGTTCATAAAGATGCGAAATTAGAGAGTCACACAAAGCATAGTGGCACATATATATTGTTCTCGTGCTGTTAATTGCACTTCAGGTGCATTAAGTGCACAAAGATCTTTACTCAGTGGTATTTTCTTTTTTCGAAAGTTTTCATAATTGTGATTTTCACCACATAGTTCCTCTGCTAATTTTTCATATACAATAAAATTGTCACGGACAGTTTGTGTAAAATCAATCAATGATTGATATAAAGGGCCTACTTCAGATACATTGAGATATACTTTTTGAAGCTCAATACTTGTTTGATTTAGCCGTTGTAACACAGTATCCGATACGATTATATTCAATGCTGTTTCAAATTTTTTCATTTTTTTACATAAAGCTGCAGCTTCTGATTTCGTGGAAGCATTTTCTTCCTGACTAGTGGATAACATGTCCAGAACATGTATTAAACTTCTGTAATTTTTCTTCAAAGAAGTGACTGCTGAAGCATCGGCACTCTATCTTGTAGGGCAGCAGCTTTTTATTGAAAAGTTTCCATCATCATTTTCTATTTGTTCTTTCAGTTTCTGCCAACGATGTGTGGAAACTGAAAAGAAATTATAAATATTCTGTACCAAGGAAAAAAAACCTTAGAACGGTACTACAGGACTGTACTGCATTGGCACCAACTAAATTTAAAGAATGTGCTGAACAGGGTACAAACTCAGCCAGTGGATTTATAGCTTTTATTCGGGCTTGAAGCCCAGAATACTTTCCTGATATATTCGCAGAATTGTCATAAGTTTGGCCACGACAGTCTTGAATGTCAATACCCAGTTCTTTAAGATTTACTTAAAGTAAAGATTTACTTAGTACTGTTTCAGCTAAAGCTTCTGATCTATGGCTATGGACTGGAAAAAATTTCAAAAAACGTTCCACTGGTTTCCCATCAATCACATACCGTAAAATAAAGCATAACTGATCAATATGGGTAATATCTGGTGTTGAATCGACAATTATTGAAAAGTACTTGGATGTTAAAACTTCACTAACAATATGCTTTAATACCCTTTTTGACATTAAACTCATTAATTTTAAACTCATTAATAACAGTTGATGATAAATAACTCACTTTTCCTGATCCCGGATTTCCATATTTTTCAAGATGGCTAGATAAAAATGAATCAATTTGAGCTATAAGCTCCATACATCCTAATAAATTACCATTTAACTTAGAACCAATTGTTTCATTGCTTCCAAAAAAGGGCAAACCACGCTGTGATAAAAACTTTACAACAGCAACAACTCTTTTTAGAACAGCTTTCCAGTAATCTGACTCTTCATTACACTGATCCATCAATGATGAGTCAATTCTAGAGGCTACATCCATGCGTTGTGACATCTGAAGAACAGCTTGTCTATGATGAATGGAGTTCTTATGCTCAGAGAGTCTTGTAGACGCATGCTTCCAGTCATTAAAGCCAGTTATTAACTGATTTGAAGAACCGTTTTTCAGCATCAATTTGCACACCCAACAATATAAATTTTTTGTTGATGGTGACAAAACCAACCACTTTCGGACAACTTTTTCAGAGTTTTGTTTTATGTGGTAAAAATGTCCTTCCGTCAATTTTCTTTTAACATTGCCAAATTGCCTCTCAGTCTCTGGCAGAATATGTTAATTTTGATTTGGAGGCTTAGAAAGAAATAAGTCAATCATTTTTTCATCTATTTTCAACCATAGTGCAGGATCTCCTCCATAACAAATATGATCTTCTTCAATATTTCTGTCATTCTGCACAAAAATTTCAGATGTGAGATTATCGCAGGGGACAGAGCCATCCTGGGAAACATTAGAATGAATGTTGCTGTCATCGTTATCCTTCGATAACGATGAGGATGACGCACAATTACTTTCGAAATAATTTGAAATAGATCCAGCCAATTTTTTTTGCTGATCTTCTCTTTGTTTTCTAAGTTTTCGTTTAACAGAGCCACATAAATAATTCCTAACAGACATTCTGAAATTTCTGAATCTCTACAAAAACGTTAGAAAATTTACTGCATTTAATCTAACATTAACTAAAATCACATGGTAATCTTCAAGATAAAACATATAAGCATTGCCAGATTCTTCTAATCCATGTTTTTGACTAGTATGAAAAACCATGGAGATAACACAACACTTAAAGCCCACTGCTGTAAAAGTTAACCAATTAGAAAGAAATATTCAAATTCAGAGGGTGAGTTTCAAATTGCATATTTGATTGGGAAAAAAAGGAAGTTTAGATGTGACCAAACCTCTGATGACGTCACATACGCAACTATTAATGACGTCATTGAGACAGAAATTGCGGAAACCGATTTTAATTTGAGTACGTATAAGAAATTGTAAAAAATATGTACATCTTAATACTAAATTAGGGGGCCCAAAAAATTTGGGGACCCTGGGCAAGTGCCCCACTTGACCATGCGGAAATCTGGGCCTGTACTATATTATTTAAATAATTCCGGATCATTCTTAAAACGCCTTTTCAATCTATCGAATCTCTCTGAAGCCAACTCAAAGTTATTATTTAACAAATGTTTTGTATCAGGTCTCCAGAGAAGTCGCACACAATATCTATTATTATCATAATGTAAGTCAGATTTGAATTTACTTAAAATTGTACATTCATTATCAATAGAGTCCTCATTTGCAGTATCAATTCGTAGACCTTCTAATTCCCAAAATAGTTTATAATCAACTTGACATAAAACAGTATTGTTCACAACACTACAGATGTTATTATACTCATTCAAACATCTACCTTGTACCACGAAACCAAACAAACTATCGATTGCAATTAATCCCTTATCTAATCGCACAGATGTATCGAAGAGAACATCAAACATGTAATCAGAGCCAATCATAATGTCTACGTCAAGTATTTCCCTTGTATCCGAAAGAAAAACATCTTTTTCCCATGCTCATTGCCAAATTCTTTCAGTGGGAGCAGAAATCTTGCCGTGTGTTATTCTCTCGACTACAAGTGCTTCAAGAGAAATATTCATTTTGCTATCGGTTTTGTTTTGAAGTTTAACTTCAACCAAATCATATGAACATTGTTTAGAATTTTCCTCTCGAAACCCAAATATTTGCAACCGTTCAGTTTTAATGGTCTCAAGGTTCAACTCATTACACAAACTCCTCTTAATGAATGAACAATGGCTACCTGAATCATTCAGAATGCGAACTAATTTACATCTTTTTTAGATACCAGATGTGCTAAGGATGTTTGTAAATAAACAGGTTCATTAATATTTCTCTTTGATACACATAAGGCCGATACGGATGCCAAAACATCGGTATGCTAAGTTGATTTATGGGTGGTTTCCTTGTTATCTGATAATTTATCTCTATCATAAATTAAATTATTATGAGGTCCTTTGCAAAACTTACATAAATATGTACTACATTTCTTAGAAACATGATTTCGTTTTAGGCAACGAAAACACCGGAAATGGTCTTTTAGAGATTGTTTCCTTTTGTCAATATTTAAGTTACAACTCTTAGAATCGTGAGAATCACAATTGCAAAAGACACAAAAAATAGCATTAGGAGTTGTAACCAAAGCTGAAGCGGAAGCATACTTTCGATTTTGATTTCCTCTGTTTTGGCATTCCGATCGCTCTTTATCATGGTAGTCGAAATTACCACTGAATTTCTTAACACCACTAGATAATATAGATGAAGCTTCCCTGCATTCAATTTCTTTTCTTATAAACTCAATCAGCTCATTAATGTCAAAATCAATATTTGACTTCCGTCTTCGATTATAATCTAAGCTCAAATCATCTGGCAATTTTTTCAAAATAATTGGACATAATAAATTACCATAGCTGCCAGCCATAACATTTAAAGATTGCAAACTACGAATATGTATTTTAATCTCATCATACAATTTACGTAACGCTTTCGTATTTAAGGAATTTCTAACGGGATCAATTGATAAGAGCTTGCTGATGTGACTCGATATAATAAGGTCAGTTCGCGCAAATCTCTTAGAAAGTATCTCTATTGAAGAATCATAATTGCTCTCTGTCAAATCGAAACCGGAAATAACATTTAAAGCATTACCACCTAAATAAATTTTAAGATAATTAAATTTCTGTATCTTACTTAAACTATCATTAGTATGTATGGAAATATTATAAGTATTCCAAAAATTATACCAATCAGATGCCTCACCATAAAATTTCTTAATCTCAATTTTAGGCAATTTCACTACATTAGCAACATGCGAACTTATTTCGGATTCCCCTATACCATCGGAATTGATATTCGTAACATTAACCCTTTGGCTAGACTGAGCCATCTAGGATTTCTTTAAAAATCTTTCTACTTTTCCTTTATACAATATAAATTTATCCTGATATTCCTGGGATCTAATAATTTCAGCTTCAAATTCATTTGGATTCGTGAAAACAGCTTCAATATCCAAGTCAAGCGATTTTAAACTATTATTCCTATCAATTAATTGATTCAAAGAATCATCCAAATTATCATTTTTGTTTTCATTATCCTGCTCTAATAATTGCTCGTCAATTTTATTCATTGTTTTAGTTATTAACTGTCTAATAACTGCCCGTTTCGATTGAAGTTTATCCGTATCATCCATTTTATTTTTCAAATTTATTTTTATTTTTCAAACGGAAAAAAACCAAATCAAAAAAAAAATATAACACAATCAGAACCCAAAAGCAATCAGAGCTATCACCATAGAAAACAATAAAAAATATTTCAATACAGAACAAAAATGAACATCTCTGGGGATCAGAATGACAAAACAAATGTTAACTCACCCCTATTTAGCACATTATTTAAATAATTTTCGGCGATTGCACCATTTAACAAAAATATTTAACCAGACTCAAATAAAATCTGCCTACTCATTTGCTGGTTAGTATTCCTTTATTATATGATCGTCCATTAAACGGACGTCCATACTCAAGCTCGGTGGTTCAACAACAAAAAAAAGAAAAACGTTTTTACACTGAAGAATATTAAAGACAAAGCAATTTGAAGTCACAAAAGACACTGGACGACCAACGCCCTCTACACATGAAAAACACAACTAATTTCCGTTACACTATTTAAAGACGATATTTCCCAGTCCCGGCCCCTCCGACGTTATGGGAAATGTTATTTTTTTACAAATTCTGTTTAAGGGTGATCTCTACTTAAGGACGATATTTCACGGTCCCTTGAAAGTCGTTAAACAGAAAGCCAACTGTACCACTTGTTTTCAAAGGTTTCATGTGGCAATATGATGCCACATGAAACCTATTATCATATCCTATTTTCACGGTTTCCCAGAAAATATCGCTTATAGAAGATTCTAAGTGATATCATACCAACCGATACTTATTTTTGGCGCCACATTTAGTCGTTGAATCCTCAAATTCCCAAATGAGGAAATTTGAATTATAGAAGGTGCCATTGTATTTTACAATCTGATACGGTTTCAATGCGTGGCATATTGACTTACCACAGAAATTCAATAGCCTATAGGAATAAACATGCCCTCTTTTGAGGTCAGTGATTATATTCTTTTCCATTCGGGCAAATTGGAAAAAAAATTGCTCTCTTTACTCATTTTCTTATAGGTAATTAATTACTGTATATATTGTGCAAATATTTTCCCTTGGTAGTCAGATAGTATGGCTCGAATCTTAAGGCAAAACGTCACAAGTGATAATTATACACAAATAGCGTAGATAAGGTTTTCTTAAGGTTAATAGAGTTAATTCAGACTTGACGGTTAAAAAATATTATTCAAGGTGCTACTTAACAATAAGAAGAGGGTAGATTGAGTAAGAAACAACTGCTCGTGAAAACATGTCTCGAATTTATTCTCAGTGTTTTGGCCTTATGAGCCTACCCCAATTTTTCCTGTACGATAATGGGAAAAACATCTTTGCTTTGGTATTAGTTATCTACTATATTTGTTAAGTCATTGAAGTTTTGCTGATTTTTCTAAAATTAAATTTTTCTTCTAATAATGTAATAAATTTTAACTAATTTAATTAATACTGATATCAAATAAGTATTGAGAAAATTTCAATTATAAAAATTTGATTTCAGTTTTTGATGATCAAACTATCATTCATTCTCACAACATCAAGAGATTTCTCATAACTGTAAGATTTTTGGCATTGATATCTCAATTGTAAATATTAATTTAAAATAGGCGGAGTTAGGGTTTTGGTGATTAGCATTTTAACATTGAATTTTATGACATTTACTGAAGTAAATTACTGCTTTTTGACGCAATGGGAGAGATTCTAGTACGCAACATGGTGTGAAAGTCTTACAAATATGCATGGCACGCATTGTCGAAAACCAAATAAATCAACGATAATCTCAGGTTCTTCTAGAAAGTATTTCAAACTGAATTTGCTTATATCTTTAAAGATGAGATGCATGAAAAAAATTTTCAAGGGAAATATCAGTCCTTGGGAGAATGTTTCATTCTAAGATTATAAAAAAAAATCACAGAAAATATTACGACATAATTGATATATTTTGCTTAACCTTCACTTGCTTGCTAATGTATGCGTATGAGAACGCAATGCTACAGAATCATAATTAATTTTTCCTCTGTGTTTGAAAGTGTTTTGCGCCAGAAAGCCTCGCTTCTTATTTTACTAGTTTGATCATTGATTACGATTACTGTCATGAACGGTAAAATAAGAATAGTTAATAACTATTACAAGAATACATAAGTACTAAAATTTATCATTACACTTAACAATGATAAAATAGACATTGCCCTGTGGGAAATCAACCATCCCTGATATGATCCAATGTATGCCACTCATAAAGTACCTACATGAGGGGTGGGGTAGGGGTGTTTTTTCAATTACAGATAAACTTCTTGTACGGGTCAGTCAGTATCAACTTATTGAGGCTCCGATGGTCTTGTGACTTCACAGTAACATGAACTATAGAGCAATCTGGGTTTGATGCTGAATGAGTTGTTGTATCTATGAAGATGATGATTATATTATATTATTTAAAAAGGAAGGATATATTTAATATTTAATGAATAAGTATTTAACGTAATTTAACATTGGATTAAAGTTTAATATTGAAATTTAATTAATAGAGGAAGATAAGTAAAAGTATTCACTATATACATATTAATTATTATTAAATTGGAAGAGTTCTTAAATTCTATTAGTTACATTTTTTCATTTCATTTAGTCGTTTAGTGGTTTGCTTTGGGTTTATTTCCTAAACTAAAACAATAACCTAGATCATATGGCTAACAGAAATTCACAAATGAATACATAAATTCATGACAAACACAATTTTAACAGAGGGACCAAACTAAAATTTTATTCATTTCTTTTAACACAAGTTAGTAAAATCCTTCTCTCATAACTTTTTAAACAATATGCTTAATTCACAAACAAATACATATTTATTTTAATCTCTACCCACTTGCATCTATATAGTATTATATTATCCCTCGTATTAAAATTATTATATATTCACTCTACACCATCATTAAGAAAAAATGGCCAAAAAAATTTATAGATTGACAGACCAAAAAAAAATAATAAAAGAATAAAAAATAAATTTTAATTTTGCCATGGCTAAAAATTAAGTAACTTATCTAAAGGGAGATTTTTTTCTATGGCCTCCAGGCATCTCCTATATTTTAAGTTTCTTTAGGAATCGAGAGTGAAACCAGATGAGCTCCGAAGCTTATTCTCGACATCTTCAGCCGATAGTCGCTGTTCGTCTTCCAAGTAGGATCAGCAGTCTTAGAGAAAGGGGCCCAGAGAGAGGGCCCGTTTTTCAAGTCAACCCTTTTCATAGCACGGTCCCCTCAAATCTAACCATATCTTCTTCTCATTGGTGGAAACTGATTGGCGAGTTTGTTCACCCCAGCTACGGGGAATTATATGTAACTAGTATATAATCCCCGTCAAAAGTGACGGAATGTTGATCAGCGTTTCAAGAGGTGATTCATGAGTTTCATCGAGCATTGCTGAAAAGTGTACTTAAACAGCAGTAAACAACAAAAAAAAACTAAACTAAATCAAAACTAAACCAAAACTGTTTCAAATGTGAATGACTCACCACACAGCAGGCATTGATGAAAACGATACTTAAACAGCAGTAAACAACAATAAAATAAAACAAAAATAAAACGTGAAACACAATTTAATTAACATTAACATTAAACATTAAAAATGTAGTTATTTAAAAGGAATATGAAAAACCATGAAGTAGAATGAATTCGAAATTCAAGTGAATGACTCAATTGAATAAATGATTATTTTCAACGGATATTTTAATTTGAAGAAATTTCAAATACTAAACAGTTTTGAGCTAGGGTGTTCACTTGAAATTTTCATATTTTTAGAGGGCTTTCAAAATATGTAACTTTTGTGGTATTATTTTTCAAGAAAAATTTCAGAAAATGGCTTCGCAATGTTAAGATGTTCCCGACTTGGTCTGTCCCGGAATGGTTACCTACACTTTTTCTACTCTAGGCTTTTATATAAGTAATAGAAAGAGTTCTCTTATCAGTGACATTTCAGGCCTTTTCGTTAACAGGAGCAAAAATTGTCCCTTTCTCTTGAATAAAGATGAAAGAATCTCTTAAAGCCATTTTCTTTCTAGGTATCTGGATTTTTGTGAAGAACTTCTGGGATTTAATTCATTTCACGATAATTTAAAATTTATATAAAAAAGAAAAAATGAAACGTATTAAAAAAGCTTAAAAATATAAAGGAGTAAATATATAAAAAATTAAACAAAACTTAAAACTTTAGAAAAACTTAACCTTGAATTAGTCAATCAAAATGAAAAGAAATACAAAAAAAAAATTGAAATACTCTATATTACATTTGGTTCCACAGATGATTAAGAGTGAGATTCCTTTGTCAACTGCCAAATGTATTATTAAACACACTTATGTATTATTAAACCTTTATGTGTCGTCGAGACCTATTATGCAGAAATTTCACAAACAGTTGGTTGAAGACTATCCAGGACAATATCCCTGATTGGCCTCGTCCTACAGCTGTGGCAACATTGCGCCTAACCACTGGACATGATTACTTGGCGGCACAACTGTTTCGTATTGATATCCTGCCGAGCCCAGCCTGCCCGTTTGGAGCAATAGTATCATTGATACAGACCACATTGGACGTTGTAAATCCGTGGAAATTCTGAGACTCAGCGATACCGGTTTGCGAGACTGCGCATGGGTCAATGATTTTTTTTTGTATATATATATTTTCTGTTTGTATCAGTCATGTAACTGGCCATTGGAAATAAAATAAAAACATTTAGGGTACATAAAACATGATTCATTATAATTAATTAATTGCTCATTTTTCATGACTGCCACCACAATTAATTCGCGCGAGAATTAATCTAATGGCACTCATCAAACTTAAACAATAGATGGAGAAAAATATTATATAAGTATTTGATGCTCTGTATATTTAATTTATAAAGTGATACACAACAAATACCTCTCTTTCATCTTTGAATATTTTGGCAACCAAAATTTTTCGTAGGTGTAAACAAAAATTATACAAAATTATGTTGTATGAGACACGGCAAAACAAATTCATAAGCAAAATTTGACCAAAAAATTAAAATTCAATAAAAATTACTGAAAATTGTATACGTTGACAATCGTAAATACATGTGTGACGGGAAAATTAATCGTGAGCGTTTATTAATCAATTATTAATGCAAAGAATCAATATAATCACGATCAACCCCTTTTCGTATACCTTTAGTACATGAACTAATTTGTTGTGACATTCACACTATTACTCTGTGTTTAAATAGCAGATTGATTTATTGACATTAAACGCATAAATACATTTTATATAAAAACACAATTGGCATGAAAATCTATATTGTGTGCTCTCCTCTTTAACTACATCATTCATTGGGATCTAGCCATTCAAATATCAATTATGCCACTCGTCAATCCTTAACATGCACAATTAAAATAATTCAGTTAATCTTTCGTTGTAAAAAAAGTATATAATCTTAATTATGAACACATAAACATATACACTTGGTAACAATCATTATTAGCGCTAAACTATATCGTCAATCGATCGTTAATGATTTTCTAATCTTTCTTATTTTGATCAGAATTTCATGAATTACATTAATTTAATACCCTCAATTCTCCCTAGTTACTCGATTTAGGATTTACTTATTAATATAGGGATTTACTCGTTAACAACACTCTTATTTTACTTAGGCAAATGAAGCATAGGTCAAACAGCTTTATTAAAATTCACACTACCTTCTCTAGTTGACTATTCAGGAATCATAGGAAATGATGTGGTCACCTGGAGTTATCCTTGTCATCTACCTCGGAATCGGCTCGGGCTGAAGTCCGCAGGGCGGTCGGGATATTTGGTCATTGGTGATTGTTTGCATTCACTCTTTGTCATCTGCTGACGCGCTCGTCTTCAGTACATCAGTGACCGCTAGGGTTCCGGGCATCAATAACGCATCAGTTGTGGCTAGGGCTGAATTCTTTTAAATCTCCGTATGCGGATCGCCAAGCGACTTGCTCTGCCACTCTCCTCTTCATTTATTCGAGTGCATTCATTGCTTCTCATCTCATTCCACCAGCGTCTACCTATGAGGACTATATTTTTTATCGCAGGCTTATCTTCAAATAAAAGTATTTAGCTGATCGACTGATCGCTTCTTCACGTCTACTGCATCCTTAGGAGCTATGCTATACGTTCATCATCCTTCTACTCTATACGCTCTCTTTAGTCTTTTCTTCAACTCCCTGTATATTTATTTAATTAGCTTTTTCACCGCTCTTTCATTGTTTATTTTCCTTCATCTCATTTCGACACCCCTTCTCTTTATTGGTTTGGGGTCTACAACATATATCCCTTCTTGACCATTCCTCGACTCGGGGGCGTATCTATATATTCCCTTCAATAGTCCCATTCTCCCACGCTGACCTCCCTGTATGTGGGATCATTTGATTACTACTATAAATTATACTCCGATTATTCTGTCCTGCTTCCCCTTTATTACTCTGTTCACCATTGTGTTTTTCTGCATCGTGCATCCCCTAATTTTCTTCATATCTATTATGCCATCTCCACTGATTTTCCTCTCTTGGACTGTCTACAATTTTCCATCTTCAATTTCGGCTATTTTTAGTACAATGCACGGGACACAGCGACAACATTATATAATATCCGATGCATAACACAATAAAAAAAGTATGACTACTGGGGGAAAATAAAACATACACTTCTCACAATTCCAGCTGTCTCCTGACGACTACCGAAGACGTGTATGGAAACGTCCTGGGCAGCGTGGTGATCCTGCCCTTACTACCCCTCGCCACACAAGCCCTCAACAGGGTGTTATGGTCTGGGGTGCCATTTTCTCTGATAGCCGGACCTGTTTGGTAGTCGTCAGTGACACACTTACAGCACAGCGGTACGTAGATGATATTCTGCGACTCGCTTTGGTACCGTTTCTCTTGGACTCACCCTGGACTGATTTATCAACAAGATAATACCCCACCGCATACGGCACGTGTAGCTATGAATTGTATTCAAGCTTGCCGAACACTTCCTTGACCACCTAGGTAGCCTGACCTATTCCCCTTAGAGCACATTTAGGACGTGATGGGAATGCTATTGCAACTATCCCGGAATATTGCCGATTTAGTCCGACAGTTAGAGATAATTAAGCAAGAAATCCCGCAGGACACCATCCGGGAACTTATCAGTCTATGGCCCGTATGCAGAACAAACGGTCGAAAGATGTGACTCTTGCTTCGCAAGTGGGGGTAGTTTGCGAGAGTAGGGGGTGAGAACTCAGGGTGGCGTAATTTGGCATTGCAAGGAACGCAGTGCGCGCTTTCCGCCGTAGAGGGTTACGGCTCATGTTTGGTGACACCTTCAGGATGGCGACGAATTGACTATCTTTCTGGACACCCAGATCTTTCTGGTAATCCAGGCGGTCGGGGAGAAAATGAAATACGCAGCATTCGTATCTTCAATTCAATATTTTATACTACAATCGAAAAGAAATAACAGGAATAAACTGAATAGAATTATAAATAAGTTGGATTTAATTTTATTTTTGTCATTTGCAAGCTAATCGTGATGTCTTTAAATGACTAACACTGTTATGAGGGGTTCCAGAGATACCCCTTTGCGTTGTGTAAAATTAGGGAGGTGAACTCCAAAGGGAACTATGCGTTTATAAACAAAAATAACAACATTTGTTATACAATATTTTACAAGAAAAGGTCAGTTTTACATATTATATATAAGATCTTGATTAGACATGTAACAGTATTAGGGCATACTATTTCCGCTTCCTGCGGCAGTACCATTACGTTTCGAGTGAAATAAAGTCATATTTTTCGTAATCTCTCAAAGGGCATGAACACTAAAGGGGAAGAAATGACCAACCTGGGGAGCTTTGATGAAACAGCAGGGCAAGGCATGGAGTCGTTGAGGCATTTCTACCCACATTTGGATTTTGACTCCTCCCCAGGTCAGTTATTCACGTAAATTTATTGCCTCTTCGAGTTTTTTATTCGAGGGCAGTATGCTCCGACATCCCCACGGTTGACCCACGTGGTACTCTTATTTTCAAGAAAATTGGATGTCCGTTGAATTTCCTGGAATTTCTTTCTCCCGTCCTGAAGAATTCAGGGGGTGCGATGTTTCTTGGAAAATTGGTGAAGTTCCCCCTTTTTCCATTATGGCCGTTTTATGCCCCGTAATCGTGTTGGAAAAACAAAATGGCTATGACGTTGGAAGGAGTTCAAAATGTCCAAATTGTGGATCCTTCACAACAAACACAATATTTGGAGTTGAGAAAGTGGGATAGTTTACATATTGGTTTTCTGCGATTTACATGAGTTTGATACCCTGTGAGGGGATTGCATCAGCCACATGAGACAATGGAACCTTCGAGAACGAGGAAAAAGGTAATCATTAAGAAAAACTTTTAGACAGGGCTTTTTTTAGACTGGACCGGAGAGCGTAGGTACCGGCATGCGCATGCGCGTGTGTAAAGCATTCCGTTTCTTCAATGTGCGCATACTTGCGACATTTGACTGACGTTTCGCATTGCTGTCGTTTGTAGAGGAAGCAACTAGTGTCTCTCTGAAACATTTGCTTTCCCGGTGTGAGGCCTGCCTAAGATCTATATATTATTATACGAGGAATATATATTAATAATGATGTATACATTATTTGTATATTATGATATATAGTTAAAAAATTATTGCAATAAGTCTTACTCTTCATTTTGTTCAACCTAGAACTTTAGCATATTACTCGATTAGCATGCTACTGGATTGCATTGTTTGCATGCAATTGACCTACTCAATTCCTGATTAAGTCTTGTTCTAAAAGTAACAAAAAATAACTTTTTATGCAATTTTTGTTATAATTGCTTTTGAAAATACACAAAATGATTATTAGTTTAAAAGTTAGTTACATGTGTAAATATCTTGAATGAAAATCGTTAACATTTCTTTAAGATCCTGATTTGCATGCTGAAATATTCTTGCATACTTGCCATGACAAGTGCTTTAACTGATCAATGAAGTGTAGATGGCAGTGTTTTTTGTTGATATTTGTTATCCATATTTGTTTTAGCTTAAGTTTTGAAGTAAACGAACATAAAATTATTTCTCATACAATTAATATTTCCTAATACAAATATGTACATTTTTTCTGTCAAATATAATTTTTAATTTTTTATGAGTAAAAGAAAATAAAAAAAAGCACATTAAACCTAGAGAAGGGTAGTTTTGTAAATACATAATCAATATTCAAAGTTTTAAATACTTCTTTTATACACTTCATTGCATTATAATTTAAAAGAAACTTTTATAAAATTTAATGAACAAACCAATCACTTCGAATAATATACCTCTTTTCCTTCAAAATAGAATGGAAATGTTTCTTTAAGCAGTTTAAAAGCATTCAAATAACTGGCTGTTGTTTGATCTTGATGGAAAAGGACAGCAAGTGGAATACCCCCGATTTTTGTTACTGTCACAAATACTGTTAGAACTGATTTGGAGCTTTCGCAATTGGATGTGGAATCTAGAAAAATGATTTCGCCACTTGAATCAAAAGAATGGGTTCTTTGCATAACTGGTGATGCTATTAGTATGGACCATGGATGGTTTATACTTCCAGGGTCAACTTGCACAACAGTACCTATAAAATGAAGACTATTATTTCGCCTGCAAACAGCAGAGTATTATAAGTATCTGAGCAAACTATAACAATTATTTAACATTTTCTTACCTTCTTTTTGATACAAATTTGATTTTTCCTTGAGCTTATCTAGCGGGTCAATGACAGATCCAAAGTTTTCCTACCGAAAGTTTTCCTATAGAATTTAGAAAAAAACTTTTTCTTTAATTTTCCTTTTACAGAATTTTGAGAAAAAAACACCTGTTTTCTCACTGGCAACATCCTTAAAAAAATCGGCTGTTTCCAAATAATGTGAATACATTTTGTTGATTTTGATAACACAAGGAAGGGGTGTTTTTAATTTAAAAAAGGAATCATTTTTCACGGTTCCATGATTTACTTTTTTGATCAAAACATTAATTTGGGCTTTGCAAAAGGCATTTTTTGTGAATTATTCAATTTTCTTTTGCCTGAGTGATGACAGATCCAACATTTTTGATAAACAATTCTAAAGAGAAAGAAAGAAATGATTAGATAAAACATACAAAGTGAAATAGAAAAAAATTAAATTGGTCAAATAACATGAACACGTACCTTTGTGGATTGGCATTTTCGTAATATACAACGAATCATGTATTTGTTTTATCACTGACAGCTTGGAAAAAGTTCTGCTGTAGTAAAGCGCTTTTAAATAAAAAGCTAGGTTTATTACATGTTTGTGCTGAAGGCCGGAATCAAACTTAAAGCCGACAGTAATTATAGAATAGAGTTATTTAGGAGTTAGCCCGTGCGAGACAGCTTTATGAGCTTTGAAGATTGGAAGGTCTGAGATGGAGACTCAGATTAGATGACGGATCCGAAAGGTGACATTATGTTACAAAGGCCTTTTATGTTGAATTTATGGTATACAGTTTGGACGGTGACCACGTGCAAATCTTGGGTAGTCCAAAAAGGGCAGGCAGTGAGGGCGTGAGGTTTTTAAGTTCAGAAGCCAATGAGAAAGTGTGAAAGGAAAATATCGAATGAAAAGTTTACGGTGTCCGGAATGGCTGATTGAAGTTTATGAGAAGGTGGAGTCATGGGTGTGAAAGGGGATTAAAATAAAATATATAGAAGGAGAGTGGAAGAGAAAGAGAAAGATTTTTCTTGATCGGGGAAGCGGAAGGTCCCCATCTCCAGCACGACTTAAAAAGTGATACTTTAAGTGGACCTGAGGGTTCCACCTTAACCCGTTCCAGCTACTGTGTGGGTAGAAGAGAAGAGCTACCCAGATTTCATATACGATAAACTCATAGAGAACGATTGCGTTGACTACGTAAAATAGAGAAGTCCGCACTCGAATTGCAGCAGAGACGAAGAGACCCAGCTTCCGTGCCAACTGCTGAGAAGCGATCCTCATCGCGAACGAAATCGAGAAGATACACGACGAGGAGAGCCCAGCGCCCCGTTCCACGACGTAAAGAGATAGATCCCTCATCTAGAAAGAAGTAGAGACAGCCCCCTGCCAAGTGGAGCAGTGTGACCCCGAACCCTCGGCGAGGCGAGAAAGCAAAAATAGCAAATTGGGTTGATGAAAAGTTTTTGGGGTGAGTGTTAAATCTCAATTTGATTTGTTCAGTTCCAATTTGAACTAGGTAAATTAGATTTTCTCGTAAGGAAAGAGTTTTTTAGTGAGAAGGTGTTTTAGTGTTTAACTAATAGATAGGTTTATTTGTTTTGTGCTCGGGACGCTCCCTAACCTTTGCAAAGTAATAGTAAATACAATTTGTGAGAGATAAAAATAGTGTGATTTGATTTGAGAAATGAAAGATACTTTTTTATACTTGTAAATATTAAGTATGTAAGTAAACTAAGTTTTGTTATGTTAAAATCTATTTGTTTGTCAAAATTGAAAGTTGTTTGTGTTAAATTACATGATCTAAAATTGAGAATAGTTTATTGGTTTTTGTTCGATTGCTAAATTCGACATCCAGGGCTTTGGGTTGTATTCAACAAAATAAATAATAAAACACAACGCACCCAAATAATTTCTAAAAATAAATAGATATACATAAATTGTACTTACCAAAATAATTTACGATACGCGCCCAACAAACTAAAAACTGGATGTAGCAACACGACATCTGTATCTCATCAGCTGTAGACATTGTTGATTTGTACACAATTGTGGCTTTGCCTGATGATTTTTCATCAGGAACTAGACAAAAATCGTTTTTTAAACGTTCTAAACTACAATTTGATATTTCGAACGACATGAGGATAATGCAATTAAGTATTGTATGTAAACAAAAAAAAATGCTCTCCGTAAACGACACCAAGTAATCTAAAATTGACCTCCTCAATTACCAGAAACATCTGGGTTGTCCAGAAAGATAGTGGATTCGCCGCCAACTTGAAGGTGTCGCCAAACACATCGTCATATCGCTCTAGCGGAGAAAAACGCGCACTGTGTTCCTTGCAATGTCAAATTACGCCACCGGATGGCAGCTTGCATCTCGGCCAGAGGTGAGCCAACGCCATATCGACATCCTCACTTTGTAACGATCAAACTCTGGAATAAATCATCCAATTGTTCTGAAAGTTTAATCTTTTTTTCTGTGCATGTTCTTTACATCCACCAATTTTTGTCTCAATCGGGCTATTCCTTCTTGGCGCATCGATTTTTGTTGTTGTTATAGAGTGTATTTTAAGATATATTAAGATAGTTCACGCCTTTAAGTTTTAATGTTTCGTATCACATTAATTTTTCAATTATAATGTATAGAGAACTGACAAGGTAATCAAATTAATCAACAAAATTTTTATTGACATCTTCTAAGCCTATAACCAAGCCTATAACCATTGCCAGACGCGAGTTTTTCTTTATCACTGAGATGCTACTGTTATTACTTTTATGGATTTTTGTATTTTGGCTTTCAAAGTCGTCAGAATTTCCAAATATATAAGTATTATAGTAGCCTTGCAACGTTTGACAGAGGAAGAAAATGCAATTAATTTAATAAATTAATTGCATTTTTAAAGCACATTGGTGTGCTTTAAAAAGCTCGAACCGAGTTTCCCTATAATTTTTTTTTCTATTTGCAAGATAATCTGTGTTAACAACTTATTTGGCACTCGTTATTCGCGGCACCTTATAATAACTGTCATGCTTGACACCGCATTTACACAGTCGCGATAACAGCGAGTCGAATTGCTGGGGACAAATGTGTAAACGGTGTTATCGCCGTTTCTCCTCGCCAATCGTGGCGCTCCCTTCGGGAGCGGTTTTCTAGCACGAGTCAAAGGGGCGAATAGCGCCGGGGGGTAAAAAGGGATAATGGGGACTAGAAGTTGCGAGGGGAAGTCTTGTTCACAGCAAGAGGCGGGAATGTGAGAACGGTCACTCGAGTTTATGCAAGAACGTAACTAATATCTCGCGAATGTCTTGGGAGTGGCTCGATCGCGAATGTGTAAATGCTGCATTACGACTGTAGGGTGAAACAGTCGACTTTGAGAGGAACCCTCGGAAGTCAGTCTGCGGTGGTTAGTTCGAGAGGGCAACGCAGTGCGTGGGAGTGCGATCCCAGAAACGCGCTAGATTTTTGATTCTGCTCAGTCAGAGTCTGATGACTGAGGTAGTTCAGTTAATTGCAAATATCTTGTAAATTAAGTCCTGTAAATAAGTTGGGTGTTTTGTTCATGTTTTAGTGTAAATAAAATATTTTGGATATCCACTTGCGTGATCCCGAACTTGCCACTGATAACGTCTTCAATCAGAGAAAGATCGAAGTAAGGACGACAATAACAATGTATACAAAGGGTTTGTGAAGACTAATGAAAATGTCCGCATTTGGAAAAAACTTTGAAATAAAATTACCTCTATCATGGAAGCAAATTTACAGAGAAAAGTTTCAACACACACACACACATACATTATATATATATATATATATATATACCCTATCTACCAATAAGTATTTGTACACCTGTGATAGAAAATAAAAATAAAATTTATTCGTATTCAATAGTTGGTAGTGCCTCCACGAGACGCAATTTCAGCCTCAACCCTGCGGGGCATGTTTTCCATAAGTCCCAAGAATGAATGAATATATACATATAATATATATATATATAAATGTATATATATATATAATCAATCCCCTTAATGGCCGTTCTTACAAAGGAGGTAGGAACTTTCACGTTCTAAAGAGGGAATCGGAAAAACGGGCCCCGTAAGCTAAAGATTAACAGGTCACTTGCGAGCACTGGATTTGCATAAAATCCGACTGCATGTCGGATTTTATGCAAATCCGCTGGCGTCCGGTCTATTATTGTAGGGTAGTGTGTGTATATATATATATATATATATATATATATATATATATATATATATATATAAGTCCAAAGAATTTTTCAATCTGCAATATATCACGAGATAATAGTGTCACTATTCATTCAAATGTTGCGAAAAATAACTTCAGAAAAAACAGATTCAGATGTTTATCATGTTTTGAATTATGTGTAGACTCAGTGATCAAACTTAAGATGACCAGCGTTATTTAATGGATTATTGGATATAAGTGTAAAAAATTCTATCTTTCGCAGTCATAGTTTCTTTAGCAATGAAAAGAAATAGAAGAACAATTTCATGATTTGGTTGATCATGATTTGGTTGATTTCATGATTTGGTACGCTTTATGCTGTATAAGTTCTAAGATGTGAAAAAAACTAATGAATAGATTTCAAAATTTCTTTAACAGAATTTGAATTTTTCTTTCAAAAGTTGAAAATTTCTAAACTTTTCTTTTTTGTTTTATTGACGTTTTTTAGCGCAGAAGAATTATAAACAGCTTAATTTTTATCTCTGACTGCATTTAACAAAATAATCCAATTGCATAAAACTTCAGATAGCGATCTCTCAGACACACTGCGGTTTAAAATGCGGGATGACTCATAACTTCTCGAGGGGGAAAAAATCAGAATTAAAAAAAATACACTTAGTGATGCGTAAATTAAAAAATATGAAGAAAATTCCACCAACCTTTACGTTAGTAATTGATGATTTGCGAAGTCAACTTTACGCTCCGCCTTGATTCACTGATATGCGAATGCAAACTTGTAGATCTGGAGGCCTTCGCATAAATTTTATTTACTGAAAGAAATAGAAATTTAAGGAAATTTAACACGGCTAAGCTCTCATAATTTTTATAGCATGGCAGGTTAGTTTAATTATTGTTTTTTTCTGGATCAGTAATATCCTTCTTTCAATCAAAGATACGTATATAATATCCTCCGTTTTCATCTATGTTCGTCCGCACTTTACTTTTATTCTGAATGAACCAGTTTTTTCGCCTCTGCATACCATGAACGTTTGTAAGAAATTGTAGATTTGGCCATTATCTCTGCATTTTAAATGTCATTTATCTGAGATTTATAACTAAAGTTTCTGATGTAAGATTAAAATGCAGAACGACTCGTATCCGGTCTGATTACATTGAACAATTAGCTGCTGGTAGGGTTACTCCATATACCTGGACCTATATGCTTTGAGGGATTGTATTTGAGTTTGTTTAGATGTTAATTGATGCAATAGAATAGTGCACATAATGTTGCCTTTTTACAGAATGAAACAAATTTTGTTAAAACGAGAAAGTTACCTTCACATTCCTTTGGATTAATAAATTCCCTATTCTTGAATTGCGTCAGTTTGAATCTGTGTGAATCATTTTATTAAATTATCCCAAAATAAACCTTCATGCTGATGCGACCTTTCGAAATTAACTCGCTGTTCTTAATAAATTATGAATAATGCGACACCCAACATCTTACGAGAAGCACAGTGATGTTTAAAATGTGCCGGAATCTTCAGTTATATCAAATCGATATAAGAGGTTGGAAAATAAAATTTACTCTGGGACAGATTTATTTAATATTTGAAGTTAACTACATAAATAAATCGAATTTTGAGATGTGAGCTTGTTACTTGGTTGTAAATTTAGTTTTACTTATAATAGGATAAAAAGCAAATTCGTCTGGAAAGGGAGCAAGATGTGGTAAAGAGGAATTGTGCTTTATGTTCTTATTTTCCACCTAGGTGACCCTTATATGTGTTGAAAGTCCGTAAAGATGTAATATTGTTTGGAATACACCGGCCCTCCTGATCTTTTGGCTTTTATGACATGCATTACAGCTTGTTCGCCTTTGTATTGGATTCCGCTGATTTTGGCTGAAGGAATTTATTTTTCAGATTGAAATTTTCTCTTGGGTTTAATTTCATTTAATTTATTAATAATATCACCATAATATAACGCTTTGCCATTTACTTTACTGACAAAGTGTTTAAATGTAAGATAGTAAAAAATAGACCGAAATTCCTGATAATGAATTAACTGATGACTCAGATGACTGCTCAGTTGAAAGGAGTTAATATACTATTTGTTATCCAAAAAACAATGAAAACCTCTTTTTTTTAATAGCCGCGAATTTGGTGACCCCAAGCGCGTGCTTAGAGCCCCCATATGCTAATCGCTTCTGCTCAAGACGTACTAGGCTCAAGCTGTTTGGTCTCACATTCTTCCAAGTCTCATCAAACAGAAAAGAAACTGATTCTTTGGATGATGTTTCCCTTGTTCCACTTATGCTTGTACTTGGACTGCTTTATACAACTTTTTCTTGTATTCTTTTTTTCTCCTTCGATAACTCTTTCTATGACATTATTGGAGTACCACTCAAACAGACTAATTTACTCAAATCCTTTTCGCTCTGCCTACACTGGACAGTCAGCTGCTGGTAGGCTTACTCCTTAAATCATAGAACTACGTGCTTTACGGGGTTGCATTTTATCTCAAGAAGAATTGCAACCAATTCAAAGGAGACAAGTTCCAACCAGAACTTGTCTCCTTTGAATGACAAGTTCTGGTTGGATACCTCAGCTGTTATTCCTTTTACTCTTTAAGCGTTCTCTCCACCCCATCTGTAGGAAACGCCCAATTAATCTAGCATACGGTTTATATAGTATTTTTTAAACTGGAAAGGTGATATTGGTGTAGATGAAAAACATTGATTTCTCTAACATTTTAAGCATTATGTCTCATTGTATCATTTGTTTGTTCTAAAACTAACAGTTTATCCTAATGTAGATGTATTTATGCAAGATACATCATTACGCCTGAATACCAAATTAAATTTGACGAGAAGTGATAAGAAAGTAGAGATGATAATGACCATTACACTCACCACATAACGAAGAAAAGCCCTAAAACTACAATTAGAGAAAGACAAAAATTAATTTGAGATTATAATTTGAGGAAGATAAATGACACTTAAGAAACAAACCCAGATATTTCCCATATCTTCATCTTCAGTTAATAACAATCTTTTATCAGGGAATCTGACTGAATCATTTGGAATCGACTATGATAGGCGCAAGACGTGTGAGAAATGAAGATAGAAGACATGAAAAATTTTTTTAAACACAGTGTTATATAATGCGTCTGGCAGCAGAAAAATAATTGAAGGAAACTTGTTTGCAGGGGAAATGTAGTGAGTAATGTCTGATGAATGTGTTCAAAGGATACCATAAAACAGATAAATGAAAAAAACATATGGAAATAGAGAAAAAGCGAAATGTTTTGATGAAAGTATTAACATCAGCCGATAAATGCTTAGAAAGGTGTAAAGAAAGCTTCAAAAGAAAAATATTTTGCTAGTGTAAGAACAGTCAACAGTGATTGAAGCTGATCCTAATGATACGGAGAGTAAAGTAAAGAAATTTTCTTCCTTTTTTTGTGCTCAAGAAAAAATATAGGTTATTCTTAAGTGATAAACACGTAATGTTGAGTTTACTCTAAAAATCTCTTTGATGAAATTATTTTCATCTTCTTTTGCAAATGAGATTTATACGTCGAATAGTACATGTAACTGAATACTGAGTTTATTTTTTTTTCTAAGAATATTTTGGGTGGCTCAAAACTTGACTGATGTATAAGTTTACGTTTTTTGGGGGCAGAGGGGGGAATTTTTTTTAGTGCATGATACGATCTTTCCCCATTTTTTTATTATTTGCGCTCCATTTTTGTAAGCTTTCAACATAATTTGTGCTCATAATTTGTGTTAATCAGTCTTTTCCGTTTTTTATACTCTCCCTTCTTTCTTTTGCTACCGTTATTACGTTAAGTGGTGGCTTTGGCTTGTGGCACTGATAAATATCAGTAATAATTAATTTGTCAAAAGCGATGAGAATCAAGTTTCGTATTTAAGTTTTATTTTGAAACGTGTATTCTGTTCCATATTTTGTGATCTATTCTTTAAATGCATATTCCGTAGGTTTCACCTGAATCAAAAGTTAAATAACATATTTCTAGTACATATATGTACTTTTATATTTATAAATAATTTTTTAGCATGAGAATAAGCTTCATCGGATTTATGCCAGGGGGGAGGGGACAAACTGCGGCTATTCTAACTTTTGCGTTATTAACTTCAACAACTCATTATATTCCAGATTTAAATAATTTGCAAAATAAATAAATAAATAAAATAAATATAAATATAATTATTAAAGCTATTAAACTGTAAGAATTTATAGCTATTGATTATTCTAACAATTCGAGAATATTTACTAAAAATTTTAGAAAATGAACGCTTAAAACTTCTTTCATATCAAATATAGCTCTTTTCTGTATTTGGCTCTTCTGAGTATATAGACATTCGCAAATAGCACTTAATACTGTTCATTTTGACCACCCCTGGTAAATGCAAACCCTTTCATTCATTATATCTTTTAGAAAACATGATATTGAGGATCTTTATCACTCAAAAATTTTTTGGGGTGTAAAACACAATGGAAAATTCTAACACAAATAATCATATGATTAATTTAGCTGATTCGGATGGGAGAATTTGGTCCAATGTTCTAGACTTTTTAAGCTATTATTCTGTCCCCTCTCGTATAAGCTAAAAAAGACAAAAAGTTTATGTCCAGTATAATAATACTAAATCATGAGAAAGTTTCGAAGTTTCTCTATCACCCGGGAGGGGAAGTTGATTGTACTGTGGCGACGAACTTTGTGTATAGATAGGGTAATTACAATTTATTTAATAATTGCTAATTAAAGTTAAGATAAATCTTAACAATTATTTATTTCAATTAACAGTTAATATATAGTTTCAATTAAATTTAAATTCAATATTATTAGCAATTAGTGGTTAGTACATTTTAAGTTGGATGGAAAAGAGTTGCGTTGTGTTTAGCAATAACCCAAAAAGTAATTATTAAAACTGGTTCGATTTACTGTTGCATCACTGTGGTTATTATGAGCCTTGAAGAAAAATTAAACTAATTCAATGAAAATTACTTCCCTATTATTGAAGCACACCTAAAAATAAAATTATTTCTCCTAAAAGAAAACTTAAAGAAATCAATTCTGCTGAAATAAAAAAATCTAAAGCTGAAAATTAACTCAAAAACAAAGACCGACATGACACAACGTTGCAGAATAAAAATAACAATTTTATTACACTGAAGACTAGCCTTAGGTTCTACATGACTCTACAACAATCAACAATTACAAGATATTAAAAGTAATTGAGCCTTCATAACATAAGTTATTTTTCTTGAACAATTTCATAGAAGTTGCAATAATATCAATTACTAATAATGGTGTCTGGTGAGAAAAAAAACCCGTTTAAATAAAAAGGGATTAAAAGAAAAAATCAAAAGAAAAACAAAAGAAAATTTGAACAAACAAAAAAAATGAAATTAAAATCATATTACCAAATTAAAATGCTGCAGCACTCTAAACTAAAAAAATGATAATTTAACGAAATCACGAGGGGAGCCTTGGCGCCATTTCTAAAGCGTGCATGACGCCAAGTCATGAACTCAGCCGGACGTTTCCGTTCAGCCATCATTCCCGAAGCCATCTCCCTCCATCTAGGGTCTAGGGTCAGCTCCCAGCTCTTGCCTCTGGTCTCGCCTCTGTGCGTCTTCAATTTTTTTCAACCTCCGCCCCCGAGTCAACGCTACGTTTTTTCACTTTGGACTCCGCGCGGAAGTAAGGAGTTCCAACTCGCTCCGTCAATCACGGACGAGAAAAACTTTGAAATTCTGAAATAGCCAAAGGAATCTTTTCTTCGACTCTTCGTTGATGTTTATATCTTCTTACTTCATATCATCATTGTTGGTTCCTTATTTCATTATTTCCTCCTTGAAAACTCCGGCCATCTACGAATCACTGTATTCAACCGCGCAGGGAGCGCCCTCGTATTAGACCAAACTCATCAACATTCCAACGTCCCAATCGGGGAGAGTGTCCGTGACCAGTCGCCAACGGATTTCTCGATTTACAACCCGCAAAGGGGGGATTTGTCTCAAAGGAAAAACTAACTTTAAAGAAAAACTTAAAAGACACACACATTAATTTTGCATTCATTCGTTAAATGAAAACCCCAAAATTCGCCAGCCAAAAATAGATACCAGCCACCTCATAATTATTAAAAAAAAAGGCTTATTAATTTATCAAATTTTTAACAATAAGGCATAAAATGTGATGATCTCCTTCAATTTAATTCTTCATAATGTCAAAACATTTCGAGGAACTTGCGCACGCTTCTCCAAATGCGATGACATTAATCAAATAAATGAATATTTGATCACCACAAGTTTAACCATCAAGTATATTTAGCAGAGACTTAATAAATTGATTTAAAACAAAGCAACAACCATTCCTAAAATTCAATTGTTTACAATTATATTAATTATTCGAATTAACTATAATTTATCATCTCCACAGTACGACATTTTCTTCGAAGTGAAGACAAGGGAACAATTATACAATTATATAAGTTCAAGACAACAATTTTACAAGGTTCGATGAAATGGTAATATGTGGCTGTGTATTCACTAGAAATATATATTTATGCAGCCAAGAAGCATAGGCTTGATTAGAAAACTCCTAGGTCTAAAATCTGCTTCCATCTGATTTTGTTCTCTTTTGCAGGCATTTTCCGGAAGTCATCCGGAAGCGAGAAAGCAGAGAAAGATGCCTGTAGAAGTGAAAGCCCTTCGTCACTGTGGCGTCTGCTGTGGCAGCCCGTCTGGCACCCAAACGGGGTCCAATCCTCGTCCCCTCATCTAAGTCCCCCTCATCCCGCATGGGAGAGTCCAGAGATGCAGACGGGTGCGATGAGGCGGCGCCCAAGGAAGGTTTGACTTTCATATCTAAAGTTTCAATAATGTTTTTGGTCCAAATGCTTTCTTTACCCGAGTAGAAAAAAAATAAGAGATTATTCACCTTGTGTTTTCTCTGTATTTTGTCACACTTATATTGATTCACCTTGTATGAAATACAGTTTTTGATATTTAAACGAAATAGCCGGAAAATAAATAATTTAATTTGGAAAAACGTTTTTTTTCTAAAAATTATTGAGTCTAAAATCGTGAAAGATTGTTAGGTATACTGTCAAGCTTATTGTAAGAATACAGTTTTTGGGTGGAGTCGCTATTTATGGCCAAAAGTCCTATGTAACAATTTTTTTAAAATTTTTTAAAATTATTAATTTTTTTTTTTTTTGGGGGGGGCTGATTCCCTTGTTGTTGTCCCTGAATATTCTGAAGTATATTTACAGTGTAACTATTAGTTCCCTGGGAAAGCCGAGTTGTTTCTCACACATTAGCCCGTGTAAATCATACACATTAGCCCGTGTAAATGAATTTGTAATAGTTGTGTGTCTTTGTGTTTGGACATGGTACCTATTAACTAATCTATGTCACTATGTTAATGCACTTCAAAATTGATAGTCTTCATTCTTATTTCATTCTTATTTTTAAGGAATATCTACTTACCTTTCAACTCAAATAAAACCGGCATTTAAAATACAAATGACGAGCACGTATTTGCCTTACGTCGCAGATCATATAAAAATACGTAATTTAACGACTAGAGTGACCTTCTTTTGTATTTCATAAATGCCCTAAGTCATGAAGTTACTTACAATTAGATAAGTGTTAGGAGGTTGACAGCCACCTCTTAATCAATCATTATTAATCTCAGTATGTGTTTATACCCGATGAATTGAATAGTTATGATGCCAAGCTAAATATATGTCACCAAAACACGTGATCGACGTATAGTTCTTATAGTTCATGGTTGTTTACTGTTCTGAGTTCTTCAGATCTAATATGAATAAGTTGACATGCACTTTTTCCATTAATCTCTATAAGACCCATTGACTTGAAAAAGCCATAAAGTAAAATCTTAAAGTAATTATCTCTGGACTAGAAACTTTCTACTCAGAAGGTTTACTCATAAGTACGTTTTAGTAAGTGTTTTGAAAACGAGTAGTTATGAGAAATAATTATATGTACATCGTCTTTTTGATTTTAATTCGCTCTATACGAAAGAAATTTATAGACATTCTAAAATATTATTCGAAATCACCCTAGAAGGGATAGGAATTAACTGTAAATTTCCCCTGTGCATTCATGATTTATACCTCAGAGGTTTTTAACATATCTTTTCAGCTTACTCATGATCAAAATCCTCTATATGATTATTTTTAATCGTTTATATATTAAATTCAACTTGTTAATTCTTCGAACTCAGTTTTTTGGTGTTATCTTGAGGGTTTGTTAGAACTGAAGGGTAACCCTTTCTTAAAGTTTTAAAGATTCAAAAGTGTTTACAAACAGAAATGGTAAACATCCCCCCCCCTCATCCCTGATATTATTTTAAACATTAGTATAGTAGCATTAAGTTAAACACTAGCAGTTAAACTGACGTATAGCTTCAAAAAATTTGATGCAACGTACAAAAATATTTTAATTAAAATACATAAAAATATTAATTTCATAAGAAAAAAATATTTTGCTTTCCTGTTTTGTAAACTCTCTAGTTCCTGATCTGTCAACTTCCCGCGCGATACCGAAAATGATATGGTGTTGCTCTAATTCATTAATTCTTTCCAAAGACATTGCATAGCGATTAAGATTTTTGATTTCAAAGATTTGTACACTGCTGGCCACTGTAAATGTAACACCCTGAAGGAAACATGCAAATAACATGAAATTTACAACATGCATTAGCGGAGGTGAGATATGCAAATGATTAGAATTTCAGCGCAGACGCACAGCACGCGCGCCTGTGGCGCCACTTCAAAGCGCTATTTAAGGCTTGGAGATTTCGATGATTTCACGTTCGGCAATTGTGTTTTTCTTGTAGTTTTTTTCAAAAAAAAAACGATCAATTATGTCTCGTCGAAAACAGCGATCATCTTTTGATCAAGTATCCGAGTTCGACAGAGGAAGGATAGTGGCCTACCGAGATTGTGGATTATCTTTCAGGGAAATCGGTAGTCGTGTTGGACCAAACCAAACAACTGTAATGCGGATATGTGATCGTTGGATGCAGGAGGGTACGACGGACCGGCGTGTTCGAGCGCATCCAACTCAGCGCACCACTTCACGTGATGACAGGCAAATTGTGCGCATGGCAGTGACGGATCACTCAGTCACATCACGAACCATAGCACAGCACATGCAGTCTGTAACGCATCATCCAGTGTCTGCGCGTACCATTCGACGTCGTTTACAGCAGAGTGGTCTGTCCGCAAGACGTCCATTGCTTTGTCTACCCTTGACGCAGAACCACAGACGTCTCCGCCGCCAATGGTGCGATGACAGAAGGATGTGGACGGCAGAATGGAATGAAATTGTCTTTACTGACGAGTCACGCTTCTGTCTGCAACACCACGATGGTCACATTCGAGTCTGGAGACACCGTGAAGAGAGGATGCTGAACAGCTGCGTTATGCACCGCCACACTGGTCCTGCACCGGGTATTATGGTATGGGGCGGTATTGGATATCACTCTCGCACACCTCTAGTACGCATTGCCGGTACTTTAAACAGCCAGCGCTACATCTCCGAGGTGTTGGAGTCAGTTGTCCTTCCTTACCTTCAGGGCTTGCCCACAGCCATATTTCAACAGGATAATGCGCGACCACACGTGGCAAACATTGTCCAACGGTTCTTCGTCAATCGCCAGATTGAATTGCTTCCCTGGCCGCCTCGCTCTCCAGATCTTTCACCGATAAAAAACATGTGGTACATGGTTGCTCTACGATTGACCCAGATTCCATCCCCAGCTGCCACAGCAGATCAACTTTGGCAACGTGTGGAAGCTGCTTGGTCTGCTGTACCCCAAGAACTCCTCCAAAGTCTCTTTGAATCAATGCCGAGGCGTGTGGCAGCCGTGATCTCCAACAATGGCGGCTACTCTGACTGCTGATTTTGGCAGGAACCACACTTCACAGAAGTCTATAAATTAAATCATTTGATACTTGGTCAACATGTTATCTATAAAATAAATTTTGTTGTGATATCTCTTGTCTTTCTTGGTGTTGCAATTTGGGTGGCCAGCAGTGTATATTCTGAGTATTTTTCCATTCAGTTCCTTGATTTCTTCACCAACCAGTGCTTCAGATTTCTGCAAATTGCAATAACTGATATTCAATGAATACCATCCCTCATATTTTCTCAATACCCATCCTCAATACTCATCTGCTGCAAAAACATACAACGTTTGCTATTTTCCCTAATGATGCACACTATAGGTCACGCAATTATTTATTTATACTTATTTTTCCTACTCATTTCTTTTTACTTTGAACAGAACATTGAAAAGATAGATTTGAAACGTTAGATAGCATACTCATGTAAGTTATTCCGATTTATGATATACCGATAATGCAACGCTGTCAACGGTTTTAAGGATGGCAAGTGTTTTTAATCAATATATTATACTAAATGATATATCAAACACCGTATCAGTCTTTAACATTAGTCACCCCTCCTTTAGGTTTCGGGCCAGTTTGCCTCCTCTCTTGGCCTCCTCCCTACTTAGGTTCGAATCAAAGAAACTAATGAAATTATTGGTTTGTAGGATACAAAATTCCATTAAATTTTTGGCAATTACGGGTAATTCGTTCCACATCCGAAACAAATTAAACGAGTGATCCAAATAACAAAAATGCTATGAATGTATGGCATTTAAAACTTTAAATTAATAGTCAATGCACATCAGTGAAAGAAGGAAAAAAAAGATGGGAAGATTCTTCTTGAGTGAGCAGTTACGTTAATACGCATTAAATCTCCACGCTTATTATCCTTGCTCCATTTTTCCCCTCTTTTTTTTCGTCAGTAATGTCTCCACATGATCCGAAAAAGTCACAGAAATACCAGTACCTATTCATCATAATTATTCGTCGCAATCTTACGCCCTAATGAGATAATTTCATAGTGCAATGCCATTTTGCAACATATTTTCCCTAATCGCATCACTCTTATATAAAATTAAGATTTAATTATCTGTAATTAGGGTCGTTTAGAAATATGTGTTATTGCTGGACAGTCATTCCAACTATTTTTGTCCCTGCGAAAATTAAGGAACTAAAATTATAGGTTGTCGATTGTGTAACGGCCAGTTAGAAATCAAGTTATGCACTGTAGCATCGTGTGTGGATCTAAGTCTTTTTTTTTTACTATCGGTGTAGTCTCTTAAGTGATATTTCAGATTAGTGCTCAAGGAGGGCTAATTTTCGGCAGGAAGTCCCGCGTGGCTATTAATTAGGACGCCCCATGGCTGGGAAAGCGGAACGGCGGCTGACCAAAGAGGAAGCAAAGAGATGTCTCCTGTGGTCAAGCGGAAATAGGGCTGATGGAATTCCTTTACCGATCGTAGATGGCTGGAATGCAAAGCCCAGTACGTCGAGACCCCCTAGATGGAAGTGGGGTGTTAAAGAGACTAACTACGAAGCTGAGCGACGACATGGCTAGAGATTGATGGCGAGATAGCTAGAGAGATGATCAGTGATGATCGTAGAAATGATGATGATCAGTTAGAGTGACACTGAGATGCTAGTGTCGTGTACTTTTCTTTTGATTATTGTACATATCTCTTTCTACTGCACATATTCATAATACTATGCTTTTGGTTGTAATAAAGAACTTTAATCATCACGCTAAGACTCTGTTTTCACTGAATGTCAGCGTTATCATCTACAGTGGTTTTAGCTATGGACCACGATGCCACAGAACCTAAAAGGCTCTTTCGTGTGGTCGGAATGAACAAACATAGTCATCACTGGAAGATAAATTTGATTTTAATATGAAGTGTCAAATTACCTTCTGTGATTAAAATGGTATTTTTTTATTTGCATGGTTATGGGACCAGGATGATTCTAAATATGTTGTATTTACTCGGGGTTTCTCTCGGTATTTTATTTTTTTTTTGTTATTTTGTTTGGTTCAGTGTGTTATTTGATTTAGTTGTTTGAATGTTCATATTGTTAATTGAAATTCGTGTTTGCATATTGCAAAATTATTTAGAGAAATTAAACGAAACAGAACGAGGTATAATATTTCTCCAATTAATATGCACCCCTTTCTAACTATATATATACTTAAAACTATAATTCATTTCGTAAATTCCTAAAAATAGAATTTGAGTAGCCTAAATAGATTTTTTTTAAGTACTGCCTTCTTTCATTCTCTCTCTTCAAACCTACTTTCTCAACATTTATTTAACAAAATTGTTAAATCTTTAATAAATTATTATTTCACTGTCATTTTAAGGAGGTTAGCAGTTAAAGCTCCCTTCTTGTGGAAGAAAGATTAACGCAATCGTACAATTACATATGAAATAGAATCTTTGGAGGAGTTTATCCTGGATTTTTATAAGTCTGACATTTTTTTTACCATACTTTTCATTTACTTTTCTAAGTTTCAGTGAATTACAACAAAAAAAAATCTTAGTAACTGGAATATTTGAAACAAGAGGTGCGATTTTATGCAAAATAATGAATTTATTTTGTTTTTAAAGCCGACGAAACACAAAATCGTTTAGCCACTTCTAAAATTTAGCAATACTTGAGACTTTAATACATGCGTCTGGGAATCGTAAAATCTCAGAAGACAAGAACTTACTCCATAACATTTGAAACAGAAAACTCATTCATTTAATAATGACATGCTTCAGCGTTTAACAATTTCAGTATTATGTTTGGCATTGTTTTATCATCTTCTTTTGCCTCTATCTGGTAGAGGGAAAATATTAGTAATATAACGTAATGAAAAACCCTAGTAACGATAGTATCCCTAGAAGTAATGATAAAGCAGGCAATATATCGATATAAATCCAAATTTAGAAAACATTATTACAAAGAAGCTATACCCAGAATCTTTATTTGAAGTCGTAGAGGAACTGCCGTTTAGACAGTGCATAATAGAAATTTATCAATTTATGTAGCAATGTAGAACTTACATTTATAAGTTCATAAAATCTCATTTTCCACTACACACTCCATTTAAAATCGTATGCTACACCTACATGGAGGGGGCAAAAATTAATGGACATTTATTAGCCAGTAAACAAACACCGAGGAGGAAAGGAAACCATCACAAAGACCGCTCGCCAGTCGACTTTCTTTGTGATAAGAACAGGGAGCTGCTCTCTCATCCGCGTGAAGCAATTGAAGCCTCTATCGGGCTGTCAAAGCAAACATTTTTAGCACGGAATTGCGTTCATAATGGACGATTCAATGTAAATAATGGACAGGATACGAGTGCGATGGCCGTAGAGACGATCAATTCAGCCAATTTGAGAACGGTCAGGTCGTGGCGCTCAGGCGCGCAGGTGGTCTCTGTGCGGAAGTGTGAGTGCCGAAAGAGTAACTGACAAGACGGCAACTGCTCAACGGTGAGTCAGGCACGAGACCTTTGGCCGCAAAAGTGGATTAGGCGGGCAGAGAATGACGGTAACGTGGGGAGATCGTTTAGATTTCATGACAGCAGTTGCCAGCGTCGTGATTGCAGAGGATACAAAATTAATGAGCATACAAAATAGGTAGTATTTTTAATTTATAAGTGAAATAGTTATATGGGATTTGAAAAACTGACGAAAACTAACCTTTGAAAGGCAATATTTCTTTAACAGATATTTCATGTTTAATTTTTAACATTGATTTAAATGGTATTATGAGAATACTTACTGGTTATTTCTTTTAATTTTTTTTAGTTATTGCATGCACACGCAATAACACCCCACCCCTAAAATAAAGGTCAGAAATTATTTAAAAACTCTGAAATATTTTATATCAAATTAATATTCGGTACGTACCTATGAAATTTAAAAACCACTCGAGCGACATTCAAATAAACGTTGAAATATTCGTTCGCGTTATGTTTACACGCGCAACAATAAAGAACGTACAATAATAAAGAATGACTTTCACATTATTATTGTACACTTAATACAAGAATTTTTTCTCACTGATTCCAGAAAAATATTTTGTTGATATCTGTCTTTTGAAAATTTATGCTTTGTAGTCTCCCAATCTTTGTGCACAGTCATTTCTTCGAAGGCTGTCTTAGGCGCATATCAGTGAAGGTCAAAGCCGGAGGAATGGCATTTGGCTTTAATTATCACAGTCCGTGTGGTGATCTTCTTTTAATAACCTACAGGTAACCCTCCTATAACACTGTACATAGGTTCCTAGAAAATGCCGTGTTGTGTGAAACTGTCTTATATGAGACCCAGAGACAGTTCAAAACAGGGGGTTACGTTCTGAAAACTTATTAAAAACAAACATTTTTTTTTTTTTTAATTCCATGTAAACAACTTAATTTTTATTAAAAATATTAATGTATGTAAAACAAAAAACGAAAAGAAACAAAAAATATTATTTTCATTTAATGCGACCTTAATTTAATAAATTTCTTCCTCATCACTGCTCAGTACAATCAAACAAGAATGGTTTTTTTTTCGATTGAGCGATATCACCTTTACTTTCAGAACCTTTTTCTTCATTTAGATTTTTTGCACCTTCTATCCTCTTTAAAAAATATGTAATTTTGGTTTATTTGCTGGTTCTTACAAGGTCATTGTAGATTCCTGGTAGAGAGATAGATAATTTTGCAGCTCCCTTTTGAATTTTTGGCTTTTTTTCAGCGGAAGGGATTGCATTCAAGATTTTCAACTAAGGTTAGGCCTTCTTGTAATTTTATAGAGTTATAAATGCATAAATTATAATTTGTTTATACATTTTCATGTAAAGCCACTATAGATCATTGTTCCTCCCCGTCATTATTTTAAGGCAATTTAATTTTTAAATGTGTTAAACAAAAATCATGTTATCTACTGCTGTAGAAGTACAGTGTTGTACAAAGGTTTTCCAAATTTATTTATCATGTTAGAGCGAAACCGTTTTACAGGTTACAGTGTTATAAGAGGGTTCCCGTAATTCATCCTATCGTGTTAGAGCGAAACCGTATTTTAATATGCCGTGCTGTAGGAAGGCTACCTGTAATTTTTTTTTCGATTTGCCGGAGTAAATGCAATCGCTCACATACTTTTGAAACATGTTCGTTATATTTGGTAGCACGTAAATCTGAGGAGCAAGCTTAACGATGATGAAGGGAAACAATCGTCCCTTAATCATACCTTTTAGTGATAAACATATATTTAAAATAATCTTACATGTATAAATAGAAATAGAAAATAATTATCAAAGTATCTCTTTAAAAGTTTTTTAATTGAATTTCTAATGATTATAAAATGTTTCTTTAATATTATGACATGTAAAACTCTCCTCGTTTTTTTTAAATACTACCTGTCTCAGGGAAATGAGGGGAAGCTTCCACTGCTCGCTTTAAAGCTACATGGAAAATAACTTTTTTTAATGGCTAGAAGTAAAGTGGTAATGGATAGCATTTGAATTAGATTTAATAAATTAATTATAATCTGTTTTTATTTCTAAATTACAGGAAGCGTTATTTTTATATATATGACTTTCTTTTGCTTGTTCTGCGTTATTATTTTATGTTATTGCTAGGGATACGTAATTTTCGTATTTACGAAATAGATGCGAATAAATGCAAAATTTGCCAATATGAGCGAATAAATGCAAAAATTACTTTTTTTCTACTTTTCGGCGAAATCTTGGTGATAAAAGGCTTTTTACGCGAAATTAGGTAATAATAGTAATAATTTATTAACACAATTGCTTATCTAAGACCATCCACGATCTTTAACTGAGAAATCTCACTCTCGAAATTTTCTTATTACATATTGCTAAAGACTTAAGGAAGGGAATGTGGAGACTACTACAATGTTAGATTTTAACTAAGAACTTTGATACTTACCGAAACAAGTAAAATTAATGTGATTTTTTTAATATATGAGAAATCTTTGAATATATATATATATATATATATATATATATATATATATATATATATATATATATATATATATATATATATATATATATATATATATATTTGCGAATAAATTCAAAATTTCACATATCGTAAATTTTTTTTGCGAAATTTCGATATTTTTATGCGAAATTTACGTACCCCTATTTATTGCATACAGACACAATAAATCACCCCCCCCCCCCCAAAAAAAAAAAAAAAAAAAAAAAAAAGTCAGAAATTATTTAAAAGACAGTGAAATATTTTATATCAAATTAACATTCGGTCCGTGACTATGAAATTTAAAAACCACTCGAGCGACATTCAAATAAAAGCTGAAATATTCGTTCGCATTATGTTTACAATAAAGAATGACTTTTACATTATTATTGTACACTTAATACAAGAATTTTTCTTCATTGATTCCAGAAATATATTTTGTTGATATCTGTATTTTGTAAATTTATGATTTGTAGCCTCCCAATCTTTGTGCACAGCCGTTTCTTCGAAGTCTGTCTTAGGCGCATATGAGTGAAGGCCAAATGCCGGAGGACCGGCATTTGTCTTTAATTATTACTATCCGTGTAGTAATCCTCTTTTAATGACTTAATTAATTTATTTTTTTTCTGAATCGTCAGAGTAGATGCAATCGCTCACATACTTCTGGAACCTGTTCGTTAAATTTGGTAGCACGTCAATTTGAGGAGCAAGCTTAACGATGATGAAGGGAAACAATCGTCATTTAATCATACCTTTTAATGATAAACAGCTATTAAAAATAATCTTACAGGTATAAATGGAAATACAAAATAATTATCAAAATATCTCTACAAAAGTTTTTTACTTGAATTTGTAATGATTATAAAATGTTTCTTTAATATTATGGCACGTAAAACTCTCCTCATTTTTTAAAAATGCAACTTGTCTTAGGGGAATAGGCGAAGCTTCCAATGCTCGCTTTAAAGCTACATGGAAAATAACTTTTTTTTATGTCTAGAAGTAAAGTGGCAATGGATGGCAAGTGGTAACGGATAAAGTGGTAACGGATAGCAAGTATATGTATTAAATTAATTATAATAAGTTTTTATTGCTGAATTCCAGGTAGCGTTATTTTATTTATATATGACTTTCTTTTGCTTGTTAAAATTATATGCTAGCCCTTCCCCAATCACAAATCAGCCATCACTGACTTGAATCATTCCGTTAAAGACACTCTTATGTAATTTAGTATACATTTAAAAATTTGAAGTTATTAAACTACATTCATCCAATTTCATGTAATAAATTAATTTTAGCAATTTATATCCTTTCTTATACGGAAGATACAGCTACAGTAATATCCTACAGCAGATTATACGTAAAACGAAAATTAAAATATGAATTTATTTTAGTCCTTTAAAGATAACTTTGTTTTTCTACGATATTACAGCCTTTTAAAGCCTTCGGTAATTTATTGATTAATATTCATTTATCAGCAGGCCGATTCTATAGGTGAGGTGGTGAGGCGACCGCCTCAGGTGCCGAATTGAAATAGGTGCTAAAATGAGACAATGAGATAATAGGAAATTTTTTGCGAATAATGAAAAAAAAATTAATAGTTTATTCAAATATATGAAGAAATTCCTTAAAAATATACAAATGTAAGCGAATATTTAGACTATTTTGTATAAACTCCTGAATTTGAAATTGAGTAGGAAATGTTAAATGCAATTTCCAAACGTTGTTGTAGCTCTAAGAATTCTACTAACTCTATTAGTCACTGTAGCAGCAGCTGAGCAATTTTTTCTGAACTGAAAAGTTTTATGAATGATCTAGGTATAATTTCGACAAACAGAACGGTTTGAAAAACAATAAAGTATAGTGATACAATCAAACAATTTCCTGCCATAAAAGCTCTAAGAAGGATTCAGAAACTATTTTTATAACATAAAAATTATATTCAAGTTTATTTACTTTTTCTGCTTTTTTTTTAAAATTTTCTAATTTAAAAAAATTTTATCATTTTAAAAATAAATACATGTTTTCCCCAAAATGTCCGTTATTCTATTAAGTAAACGATTTCTAATAGCGATGTTTTCATTACCTAAGAGTCTCGCCAAAAATTTGAAAAGGTGTCGTTTTTAAAACTTGCCTCAGCCACCACAGTTCTTCGGCTCGGCTCGGCTCTGCTTATCAGAGATGTCAAAAGAGGGAGGAAGTACCGTTCATCACCGCGATAATTAATAGGGGTAGTTCAGACATGATGCAGCATTTCTTCCTTCCATATTTGTAGGATTCTATTGAACACTAACACTCTTCAATATGCTGAACAGAACTATTCATTATTAACTTTTATTTCAATCTACGTTTCATAATAAATGCATTTCAACCTAGAAAGAGGCCCACAAATTGAAAGTTTTGGATTCTTTTGTCCACAGCTTTTATTATGCAAAGATAAATTATCTACGGTGTAAAAATTATTTTGTTTGCGTGTGTAACGCATTTTATTATTTAAATTTTTTATGTTTCTAAGCTTCTTCTTTAGAGACAATGGCATGTTACCTGCTTTTGGTTTTCAAACCTGATGGTATAAAATCTTCTAGTTCAATACTTTTAAAAGCTTACAAAAAATGCTTATAAAATCGGAAAAAAATATCCTCAAAAAGCAATATTTTGCATTTTACAATTTTTTCTTTCCAAGTTGATTTGCAAAAGGTGGTATTTGTTATTTTATGAAAACTACTGTTTCCAAGATGTATAACATTAATAGAAGTGTACAATAAATATTTCTGTAGATAAAAGTGGGAGAATTTTGCTTAAAGGGATAGAAGATGTATATATATGTGTGTGTGTGTGTGTGTGTGCATATTTATTGAATTTCCTCTTCCTAAGTTGGTTAAGGAGAGTCATCACCTTTACACAAGTTGAAAAAGATAAAATTTTTGCCGTTTGTTCGAACTTCTAATTTTTTTTTTTGCTATTGTTCATTATATATGAAATTTTCAGTATTAGTTCTCTGAACATTTTAGAGTATGTTTCCTGGATTAATTTTATTACAAGTAAATAAGAATTTTATTTATGAAGTAAGAAGGGAGTGTATTTTCTGAAAAATTCAAATTTATGCTGATACACTTCGTGCAGACTTACAACAACACTAACTAAATGTCAATAATAATTTTTGCATTTTTGTGATGTTAAAACATTAGATATATTTCTACACCTATTTAAATTTTTAAACACCAAAAAATATTTGCTCCAGGACAATCAGATTTAAAAAACTGAAAAAAAATCCATTAAAATTACAAGTCAAATTCTATAAATTCATAATAAAATAATTTTTTTAAGAAAAAATTACAAGCATATTTTATTGTATATATTATTGCTTATATTTCAAATCGATGTGGTGAAGTATAGTAGTACAACAACAACAAAAACATAGCTTGTATCTTTCCCTTAAATACAATATTTTCATTTATAGGCTTCAGACATAGACACAACATGCTATGTCTCAATTATTTTTTGTATCTTATTCCTCGTGTTTCATAATACTTAATGCTTGGAAAATTCAGTAAGTCTTCTTTTTTTGACACATATAATCTGATATGAAACTTAAAATCACTAAGAGCAGTATATCAATCATTCCCGATGGTTTACTCTCCCAGGACGCAGATAATGTACTTTCTGTATCTCATGCTGAATCTTGTGAAATGAGTTTAGTAATACATCTGGGAGAACGTGACTGTCCACGCTCGTATCTCTTAATAGCCGGTCCAGATTATCAAGTTTCTTAGATGCTGTGATAATTTTTTTCGTGCCCATTAGTAATAAAGGAGCCTAAGTCCTTTTCGAAATTCTTTTTAATTTTAGGGGACACAAACATGCGAAAGCTTTTCCGGTATATTCAGGTGGGTGGTTTAACCATGGTACTAGTAATCTTTACTCACGATTTCATTATGAATTTATTGAGCTTCTATTAATAAAAGTAAAGCTCCCATGCAACGTAGCTACAAAACTGCTTAAAAACCGCTGTTAATTCAGGGATTAATGACCAATGATGACTTGAAGTTTTGGTAGGTTTTAAAAAATATACGTATATTTTTGCATCAGTTTTACTGCATGAAAGGTTTTGCATTGTTTCCGACCATTTTTGTTGTTTTGGTTGTTTAGGTTTAAGTCACACTTTATCTTCCTGAATATTTAGCGTACTTTGTTTCAAACACAACGTATTAATCTTACATTATTTTCAGTTTAAGTGTGTTTGGCATGTAAGAAGCATAAACTGAATTTGAGTTCCGTTTCCAAGATATCTTACGTGGAAATGTCTTAAAATCAGTAAAAATCCATGATACGAGACTCCTCTGATTCCAGAAATTTCGTATCAAATATACTGAACCTGCAGATCATTTAGATGCCACAAAGTCATCCACACATATTTTTAGCTGATCTTCATTCTTTATCTTGGACTAATTTCTTAAAATATATGATTAAATACCCAGAGGCTTCATTTGATGAAAAACAATAATTTTTTAAAATCTTTGTGAATAAAATATTTATAAATTCTATTTGAAATCTTCGTTATGTTTGAAATAATTAAGAGGAGAGACTGGAAGATCTTCAAAAACAACTACATTAAAACCGAACTATAAAAGTATGTTAGTTTTGACAATAATCTCGGAATTTAACGTAATGATATAATTTCAGTAGATATAAAAATTTTCAACTAAGAACCAAATTTTGATCGCCGTATAAAATTTTAAATTAAGAACGAAATTTAGATTGCCTTCATAAAAGTTTCCACTTACGAACGAAATTTATATTTCCGTATTAAAGTGTACAATTACGAACCAAATTCAGATTGTCCTATATAAGATTCAAGTTACGAACCAAATTTAAATGAATGAAATCTAGACGGTATATTTCACATTTAATAAAATGTAAACCTCTTCTCCCCCCCCCCCAAAAAAAAAAATAATCCTTCACTTTTTTATTTCTTTTACTTGGTTTTTATAGTATTTTGTTTCACAATTCATGTTTCTTTAGCTATGTTATTTTTTATTAAATTTTCAATTACTGTATAAATTCATTTTTTTTTACTCTCAATTATTTCATTTTTGTTTTGTCCTTTTTAAAATAAGTGAAGTTTTTGCTTTTGTGTAACTAACAGTAAATTCTGCAGTTATGTATAAATATTTATTACTATCAACCCGTATCCGCTTTGCTTAGAAATAGGCAGGCATTTAAATCATAAATTTTCAAACGATTGGAAGACTGATAAATAAAATCTAGGCATTGTATTCATGCGATCATCTTAATAATCCATTTACGAATAAAAGTCGTATTTCTCTTTTACTTTGGGACGCTTCAGTAGCAGAATTAATAACCCCTTACAATATTCAATTAATGTATGTATAATTCTGAATAAATATCTGCGTTGTTTAGATTCTCCAGCTGTTTAAAATCTAGTTTTGAACTCGCACAAATTATTAATTTTGTTACGTTTTGAATGCGTGAATGTCCTCGGGATACGCTCTGCTGCATTGGATGAAAAACAAAAAGGTTTTCACGGGGAAAAAGCTCACTATGAATTACATTAGAATTCGCCTTTAAGCGTTTCTTAACTCTATAAATAAAATTATTTTACTGTAAAATTAGTATCACTTTGTTTCCAGTCTCGAGATCTTCTGCGGTGTAACTTTCTCTCTTTTTGTCTTGTTCTCTATTCCAGACCAGCCTCTCCATTCTTCCAAACTTACCGTTAATCTAAACTAACCTGTTTTTACACATGTCTTGTTTCCAGATTAAATAAATGGCTCTCGTCTGATATGAAACTTAGTTTCATTGGTTAAATTAGAAAACTCTACTGAAGGCTCCGCCTTTGTGCGTACGTAATAGCCTTTAAGCGACATGCAGCATGTTGTTGATAACCAATCATAATTTAAATTACATTTTAGTATGAAAATTGAGAAGTTATGTAACTTTTATGTATATGAGAAGTTATGTAACTTTTATGTATATGAGAAGTTATGTAACTTTTATGTATATGAGAAGTTATGTAACTTTTAGTAGTATATTATGTCGTTAAAATTTAAATCTGAAAGAGTTTCTTACTTTTAAAGAGAAACCACGGTTTCTGTTCTGTACCTGTCATCAAATATGATAAAACTTTTGGGTTTAGTTCCATTCGCTGTCAGAAAGGAATTCAGGGAAAAGGAGTTTTTTCTTGGTACGTATGTGTTATAATTTTCGACGATTTATCTGAATTAGAAGCTTTGCTTTTGTAAAAGTCGACATCTAAATCTACTAATGCTAACTGTCAATCAGTGATTTATTTATTTAGAAAAAATTAAAGGAATAATTAAATATTTTTTACGAGAGATTTTGTTTCGAATCAGCTTTCGACGATCTTTAAATATTCTTATGGGGGTGCATCGGTTGATATGGCAATTATTACAAGAATACTTAATGATAAATACTGTCCATTCTCCCGCATCAGACTTGCCTCAAACATCAGTTATTTCTCGATGGGTTTCTCCAGGTGATGGCCGAATAGCTAGGGCGCTGGCATTCGGTTCAGATCCTGTGGGTTCGAGTCCCACTGTTGGCATGGATGTTTGTAGCCGTTCGGAATCGGATTTAAACTGTAGGTCCCAGTCTAATTAGCCCTCGTGTAGCAAAAAGTTGACCGTAGCGCTCCAAACCAAACCAAACCGATGGGTTTCGTATTATAATTTCACATTTGGGTATAATTTAAATACGAAATCTTACATTTGATTTGTAATGTTTTAACGTTTTTAATGCAACACAATTTAGATAATGTGCCCTTTGAAATAAGGTATATCATATTTCAAGTAAAATTTAATTAATCCAAATTTAATTAAAATATAATTTAAAACACTTTTTCTCAGGTAGAAAAGCAAAATATGGGCCATTTATTTACGTCTTAAAAGTCCTTAAAAATACACAGTTTTTAGACTAGAAAGAAAAATTGAAACTACTGATTATTATTTTTTTTTACCAATGTGGAGGCGCTTGTCGTCAAACATTCGCCTATACTACGCCTCAGTTTTACTGTCCATTTTATTATGGGGGGGACCATATAGGCGGACATCATTACCCCCAATGGAGGGACGACACAAACGGAGGCATTTTTCGTGGCGCGACACCGGGATTCGATCCGAACAATCTCAGCACCGAAAACCAGCGTACTGTACCACAGGGCCGCCACAAGTCCACTATGGAATTATAGTTAAATTAAAAGGGTTATTATTAATAACATTAAATTTTTTATAGTTAAATTAAAATGGTTATGATTAATAACAATAAGTTTTTCATAATTTATCCTATTAATATTTGCGATGAATAAAACTTTTATTGTTCTTTGTTTTTCCGAAATGTTCGGTCACATTTGGGCTTTTAATGTAAAATGTTTTACTTCTGCTATTGAATTTCTCATTTAATATTTCCTTCAATGTTATGATATAAAGTTTTTCAGAGAAAGTGTTTTTCAAAGTTAGTATTGTTTCAAATGTAGTCATAAATTCAGGAATCAATAACGTATTTCTGTTTAATTAATATTTAGATATGAATACTTATATATCGTATGAAAACGAAGTGCAGTTATATAAACTTTGAGTTCCCACTTGAAAAAATAAGTGCGTTGTATTCTATACTTCCTATCGTGTAAAAAATATTTATCCTAAAATTACTGAAGACCACTACACTTTAGCCCAGCAGCTTACATTTTAAATCGTTGGCACGACCACCTCTTCAATGACATACTTTTATCAGACCACGTTCAGTTTTAGCCTGCTCTCTGTAGCATTGGTCAAAGTGGGTGAAAGGAGTGAAGGGAATATTTTTGCGGTTTGCAAGAAAGTTCTTGTTTACGTAGTTGTAATTATTGCTCCAGATATTGAGCCGACGACCTATTGAGAGATACATAAATGCTAAGTACCATGAGGACAATGCAGCTTGGATTGGTTTTGGAAAATTAAATGAATAGAATCAATAAAGTTAGAGCAGCAATAAAGAAATAAGAGGGACTTCAATAAATTAAAAGAGTTTAACTAATCTGCACTAAGTGCCATGTCCGGTAGGCCTCTCAGGGGCACATTTTGGAGTGTCTGAGCCTTACCAGAGAAGATCTCATAACAAACCCCTTCTCTTCCTTGATTTTGCCGAGTCAACAACCACATGGATCTCATCTTAATTTATATTCGGATGCCGGAGGATTAGAAACAGCAACAAACATACAACAAAAGAACTTAAAATATAATTGCTAAATGCTCCTTTTCTTTTTGTTTAAAATTATATTTCATATCTATAAATTACCTATTTAAAAAAATTCAAATATAAGTAAGTTTGTATTATATTGATATTAATAATCATTGATTACATTCTAACAATAAATATTTTTGAAAGCACTTCACTATATATATATATATATATATATATATATATATATATATATATATATATATATATATATATATATATATATATATACATATATATATATATACATATATATATATATATATACATATATATATATATATATACATATATATATATATATATATATATACATATATATATATACATATATATATATATATACATATATATATATATATATATATATATATATATATATATATATATATATATATATATATATATATATATATATATATATACATATATATATATACATATATATATATATATATATACATATATATATATATATATATATATATATATATATATATATATATATATATATATATATATATATATATATATATGTATATATATATATATATATATATATTATGCAGTATATACAGTGTGTACATAAATGAATATCCCAACTTTGCGGGGCTATTGGGAAAGTACAAATTTGTTGATATACACTATATAAAATATACACTATATATATATATATATATATATATGTGGGTGTGTGTGTGTGTGTGTGTATATATATATATATATATATATATATATATATATATATATATATATATATATATATATATATATAGAGAGAGAGAGAGAGAGAGAGAGAGAAACAGAAGAGATGCCTTGCATGAATTTTTTCTTCATCTTGTCTTATCTTTTTCTTATTATCTGAAGTAGTAAAAAAATTTTCATCACTTTACTTAAAATAAATTTTTTTCTTATACCAAGTATAAGTATTTTATATTATCTATTATAGTTGATAGTAATTACTTTTTTTACATGGTGTAATCAGACATAAATATATATTTACAGTTTAATGTAATAATTATGATGTTTTCTCTTTATTTTGACAAAATTGTGCTTTTATCAACTATCATTTCGATAAAAATAATCAAAAGTATTTCTTTAATTTTAACGAAATACTTTTTAATTTAAAGATATAACCAAATTTTAATAAAATGTAAGCTTTATATACATTATTGCTTCTTATGATATGAAATTTTACAATCGGTGTTTATTATATATAGAGAAAACTAAACTCTGTACTTGAGAACTTCAGAGAAGAAATATCAATTCACAGTCACATAATAAATGTCTTGTAATAAATTTCATAATTTCCTATACCTTTATTCCTTTTAACTGACACTGGTTTTACGAAACAGGAAATGCCGTATAATAGAAATTAGTCACTATTGCATTCTCCTTCTTTAAAATAGAATTAGAAACTCTCTAGAAATAGTGAGGCAAATTTATATCAATAGTAGCACTCGCTTACGTTAGATAACTTCAATTATGGATTTATGCCTGATCAAGCATAATAAGAACATTCTTACTATTTTTCTTATTATCTGAAGTAGGTCCCGTGGGGATGAGGCTAGGTGAAGCGTTCCATCTCTTTCTGAAAGGAAATATTCTTTTCTTTCGCTATACTTTCATATTTTAATTTAGTTAGAGGAGTTGGCGAATGAATAGGACACACCTGTTCATAAATATTTCATTGAATGGAGAGGCTCTCTCTCTCTATGTGTATATATATATATATATATATATATATATATATATATATATATATATACAGAGGCTGTTCACACATTTTTTAGACGATGTATATTGTATTCACAAAGCTAAATTACATAAAATTCTTGTGTTTTAAATCTTCTATTTGACATCCCTTATTCTGAACTATCTTTCGACACCGGAATTTCCAGGATAATAGCGCCTTTTGAAGTGTCAGAACAGGTATTCTATCCCATTCCTCCTGAACAGCTTTCCAGAGTCCTGTAGGGGTTTTGGGACGACGTTTGGAAAATGCAGATTTTAAAAGTCCGAAAGCACAAAAATCCATAGGTGATACATCGGGAGATTTAGTAGGGATATCAGTGAAGGGTATGGCCTTGATACCAGTTTTTTGTTCCATTTCTTTTAGGAAATTTACAGTGGATTTTGATGTGTGACTGCTAGCTTTGTCCTGATGGAGTCTCACAGATTGATGGCACTGTGGGTAAAGCGATGGTATTTCATTCAGAAAAATTGACGATAAAATATGTTCCTGATAGTATTTGGAGTTAATCTTGACATTTTTTTCCACTCTCTTTATTTTTAACTTGCCATTATAAGAAAAACCAGCAACAATCATGAATCCCTTAGAAAAACTTTCTTTCGATTCTTTGAACCATGTACTTAAATTTTTTTCTCCCCTTTTGTGATAATAAATGGCTCTGTTTTTTTTGCAATCATTTAAATACACCCATGATTCATCTATTGTGACAATTGTTTTCCATTTTTCTTCGGATAAGTGTTTCTCATATAGAATTCTGAAGCGTGTCCTGCGTTCAGCGATATGATTTGGAAGAAGACGATGCACATTGCGTTTTTTCGCTTTCTTAAGATTTAAATCAACGTTTATCATTTTGTTTACAGTGGACACCGAGCATTTTAATGATTTTGCAACTGTCCTTTGACTAGGGGGATTTTCTTTTAACATTAAACAACGTACCTTTGCAATAGTCGAAGATGTCCGTTTTTTCCTTGGATACTTGTTTGGAATTTTTGTCCCACTTGAGGCTCCAATATGACTTTTTTTCCTTTTTTGCTGACGATATTACCTATCGACGGTTTAGATATCACAAAACCATGACTCTCACATCGTTTTTGGATAACGGAGTATGCATATTTCTCTTCGGAAAGAGCATAAATGTAGCCTTCGAACCACTGCTTTGTTAAAAACGCCATTTTGAATAAAAACAAAATTTTCAAGCCGCAGACGATAATTTTGACTTTTAAAAACATAGTACAATTGCAATTATTTCTTTTGCAGCAAACGATTTTTTATTACTACTTACCAAAATCGTCTAAAAAATGTGCGAACAGCCTCTGTATATATATATATATATATATATATATATATATATATATATATATAGAGAGAGAGAGAGAGAGAGAGAGAGAGAGACAGGGTGTTGCCGAATTCGACCGAGAAATTCATAGGGGTGATAGTAGGCATCAAGATGAGCAATAATCACAAAGGAATGTATGACCGGAAAGGCAAGCTTGACACTTGAGGGCGCTGTTTAATTAATCGGACCATACCTCTTACAAATCCCACTGGATGGCCGGAAGTATCGCCTTTTTCTGGAGGAGGTAGAAAACTTAAAAATAAAATAGAATCACATAGCAATGTATGACCGGAAACGCAAATCTGATCAGCTAGAGGATAAAGAAAGATGTAGAAATGAAAAGCAACATTTCTGCACTTACCTTTATAACTCGACAATAAATATACCACTGAATTTATATCCCACGAGCATCTGTTGCTTTATAGCATTTTTGCCTAACCAGATTTTCGTTTTCTTGACAACTCTAATCAAATGTCAACTCTAATCAAATGTAATAATTCTGAGATTATAAAGAATAATTTGTTTTTCCGTTTGCGTTATCAGTGTTGCTATATACAAGAGAGAACGCCAAATCTTTAATCATTTGTTCTTGAAATGACCTCGAAATGAATCTGTCTTTCAAGGTCTTGGTTATTTGCAACCTTGTATAAAGTGAGAGCAACTTTGACATTAACATCTGTGTGTACGCTTAAGCAGATGAAAATATGCACAGGCATGTTATTGTTTATTCCAATGCAAATACTTTTAAGTGTTATCTTAAACGCGTACTTCAGAAACATCTATAATGTGTACTGTAATGACTTCGACATTCCTCGCGTGGATTCCAAGAGAACGCGCACCCCTTTTGTAACTGCCCGTTTCATCAGTTCCGAAAGGGTCACCCTACCGTTTAACGTACAAAAGCCTAGGAGAGGGACTTCGCTGATAATTTCTGGGAAGAATAGTCTCTTTGAAAGTTTCCCCTTCACGAACAATGTCGTTCCGACGACAATGCCGGCTGTAGACCCGATGGAGCCGAAGAGCCACTTGGGGGGGGGGCAACTTAAAGGAACGGGGCGTGTTCGGCAGTCCTTCCCCCCGGAAGAAGCAATGAGGGATATACTCGACACTCAGAGCGTTAGTAGTTTGCCATCGACTACCTTGCTATTTAAATGCAGCGTCATATAGGCACTCTAGAGGATTGGTTTGTGCGGTGGAAAATTAAAATCAATCCCCCTAGGTGCCATGCGATATTTTTCACTAATAGCTTTCACAACCCACCGCGTCTCTTTCTTTATGGCTCCCCGCTTGATTGGGAAAACACGGTCAAGTACTTGGGTGTAACTCTGGACCGTAGGCTAACCTGGAATGTCCATACCATGAATACTATCAGGAAATGCAATGCTGTCACAGCGCATCTCCGAACTCTTCTCTACGGTCCCTATCTTTCCATGCAAAATAAAGTTCTCCTGTACAAACAAGTTGTAAGACCCATTGCACTTTATGCTATTCCTATTTGGTTCTCTGCGGCCAAAACTCATATTGACAAGCTTGAACGCTTTCAGAACAAAACTCTCAGGCGGATTCGTCGAGCCTTTAGGTATCTCTCCAACAAGACCATTCGAAGGGACTTCGGCATTTTGTCTTTTTATCAACAAGCTTATAAAACTCAAAAAAAGTCTATGAAAATCTTCCGAATCTACGTAATGAGACGATTGCGAAGCTTCCAGATTACGATCATTCCCTTCCCGCTAACCGTAAACGCCCTCGGGCGTGTCTTCTCAGGAGTTAACATTGGCCCTCCTACCGCGATACTCTATCTAACTTGCTTACTGAGTTCTGTGCTCTCGTAGCCCACTGCTATCGCTCCGTCTCGGGACTCGCAGGTCAGGGGTTCGACCCCCGTCCGTGAAGTCCGCCCTTTTCCAAATTTTCCCTCCTGCTATATTTAGCCTCCCTTTCGAAGCTTCACAATCATCTCAATACGTAGTTGTACGACCCTGAAACGGGCCTTTTTTTATTTTTGTTTCCTCTCGACATGTGTTTTTTCCTTTTTTTTTCGAGCCATTCTTTAAAATTTAAATTTTTTTTCTTTAAAATATTATCTCCTTCCTCCTTTAAGAATATTTTATTCTTAATAGTAATGTAATCTTAACTTTAAATATCTTCTAACTTTAAATATTTTTTTTTACTGAGCACACATACCTTGATACTTAACAACCTGATTACTGGAGATAAAGTCCAATTGGACCAAGGCACTCCTCTTCTTAACCACAACTAGCTGCTAGTAGTTTGTCGTCCGGTTTTTTTTCTAGATGTAAGGAGATCCTCAATAGGAGGGTCCTCGAGACGGATGCGTGATTAGCTGGAATCCTGGAGAATCGCAAACTCATCAGAATGTCCCGAACTCAATTTAATTTTGTAAATTTTAATATTACTCTGTACATTGTTGTACTATAGCCTTATTTAATCTAGAATGAAAATAAACGCATTAGTTAACTTAAAGGCTGTCAGTCTTATTTTTAGGAAAAGTCCTTACAGTATCTACGAACTCTCTCGAATTTCAGTGCAGTCATCCTATACCCAATAAGTATGAGAGTGTCTAGAATAGAGAAAAAAAAATATAGCTGTCTATTCTACTTAACTACGTCGCAGAGTTATTACATTCTTGTGTACTGCATTCTTGCAATTTTTAAGAATCATTCTTGAAAGCGTAAATTTGCAACCTCGAGACGCATTTCAATCAACAAAATGTGCTTTTTCTACTCGTGGTTTTTGCCGCTCGACTCTTAGTATATGAAGTATCATCTAACATCCATTGTTTGTTCCAATATTCCTGTGTGTAAAAAGGATTTGCTGTATGGAGCATCATGGATGAATAAAATTACACGACCTGTACATATAAATCACATGACCTCTCATTTGTATGATTTTTCCCCCTCCCTTGAATAGAGATATGTGAAAGCCACTGTATTTGCCATTCTTCATAACATATCACGACGTTAAAAAAATCTTTTGAATACTCAATCGTATATCCGCTGATGGTGTCTTTCGCAAAAATTTCTGTTTCAACAATATTTTTGACTAGGTTTAGACGCACTTTGATAGAGATGATTCTTTCTAATGATTATGATGTAATGTGTTGATATATCAAAAGGTAAATCTTAGGAAAACCCGTTGAATAATGTAACATAAGATTCTTGTCATTAGATGGGTGTGCCGGTAGACATTAATGCTTTAGGGAATGTTACTCTTCCGTGACTCGTTGAGACATTGATGCGAATAATGAATTTAGGGTGGAAAGGCTTGATTAACAAATTTGTCTGTCGTCATCTTTCGTTGCTCCAGCATTTCGGATGCAGTGAGATTCCTTCCACGTCTACAGAACGCGCTAAGAACCTCATTTGTTGATTTAGGTAATTTGTTTAGGATTTGTTTATCGAATCCATTAAATGGTGGGATATCTCTCTGTTGTAGTATCATGGTGCAGAGGATTAAACATATACTGTAACAGTAACCTGTGATATTATGGAAAGAATTTTAAACACAGTTACATTAATGCTTATCCCCATCACGTTAACAAATCATGTCGCATGAAAACATTTTAATTTCGATTCTACTCTTATTTTCTGCAACAAGATAAATACTATAACACCCCAGGAAAATATCTTAGATCAGGGGTTCTTAAACTTATGTAGTACGAGGACCCCCTCTTGAACAACATTTTTTTTGCGGACCCCATTTCAACCCTAGGCATTTTGCGTCATACTTGAGACTTAATTTCTGGCTCAATAATCTCATAGGCACTACGTTATAATAAAAAATGGTAAAAATGTATCGCTGGTTATTTTAATAAATGGTCTTGCGCATTTACAGAGATCAACATTTTTATTAGGATATACATTAAAAAGCATAAAATGAATAAAAATAGTAGTAAAAAGAATTTTAAAAGTTACAAATCATAATACATTAAACTCATACAAACATTTCTTGGTCAAATATTGGTCAAAATAGATCTTATTATAATATGTTTTCTGTAAATAATTTTTACTTAGTGGGATGGGGGCAGTTGTTTTCTTGAAATCAGAACCACAATGTCTGGCTCTATGTTGGAAAGTTTTATTCTGAGATCCGCTTCTACATTGAGTTTGTTTCTATACTTTGATTTCATATATAACAGTACCTAAAAAGCCAGTTCACATAAATATGTTGTGCAGAACGGAATGAAATGTTGGAGGGTTTTATTTGCTAGCGCTTATCAGATCTGAAGTAACCAAAAGTTTGTAAAATCAGTTTTGTTGAATGGTAGTTTCAAGGACGTATCGCATGATAATTCCACCAGAATATCTTGTTCAAGTATAGATAAATGTTTAACATCAGTTACTTCCATGTTGATTGGATCTCTAATCCAGTTGTTTCCAGAATCAGGACTCGGAAAATAATTCCTGAAGTTGCTTTTCAGAGCCATTAAATGTTCAACAAAAATCTCCCGTGTTTCATTAGGGAGCTCTTTATTGGAAGTTTCTATAAAATCGTTGAGTGTTGGAAAAGACTCATACACATAGTTGTAAATGCTTTTCGACCGCAAGTCGATTTTTTAATAATCGCTTCTATTTTATCATTAACTTTAAATATATTTGTAGCTGCACCGTGTACGCTCAAATTCAGTTCATTCAAATAAGTAAAAATATCAGTCAAGTAAGGAACCTTAGCTAAACAGGAAACATCGTAAAAATAACTGTTCAGTTCAAATTGCGTATCCATTAAAAATAATCGTATTTCATCACGAAGCTCAAACTGGCCATTGAGTACGTTCCCACGTGACAACCAACGTACTTCTCTGTGTAATTATAGATGTGTATGTTAACTTCCCATCTACCCGCAAACAACTTTATAAACTCGGGAATTAAGTGGACGAGCTTTAATGAAATTGATAACTTTAACAACTTCATCCAATTTTTTTTCAAATCTGTTGACATATTTTTGGATACAAATGATTCCCTGTGTATGCAGAAATGGTTCCAAGCGACCTGAGGTTCTGCACCTTAAATAAGAGCAATCAATCCAGTTCTCGTTTCTGAAATTGCAGGAGCTTTTATATTCAAAATCATATGTAATAAATGCTAACAAATTAGCATTATTAGAAACGTTGGTAGTCAACCAGTTGTGAGTAATATTGACATTTGAACACTCTTGAAATTAACTGCTCTTTTATATTACGTGGTATATCTTCAATCCTATTCTTGACCGTATCGTTCGATAATGAAATCAAATTTACATCTTTTGTTGCTTTAGCCCCCAACATTGTATTCGTTATTACTTTTGTAACAGGAAGAATTAGCTGCTTTGCTATATTATGGGGTTTTCCAACTTTTGCTATTAGTAGGGATACTTCATATGATACTTTTACTGCTTTTTTATTGATGCCACCAGTTGCGGTCTTTTGCACCAGATTTTGACTTGAAGCAAGTTCTTTTTTCTGATTTTAAATGAAATCCATAGACTAAGGGCCTGTTCACATAGGAGTCTGTTGCGTTGCGTTAAGAAAATAAACCAATCATATGCCTCCAAACGATTAGCGATGAAATTTTTAACGCCTATGATTGGTTTATTTTCGTCTCAACGTCATCTTTTCCTTAACGTAAGGCAACGGACTCCTATGTGAACAGGCCCTTAGTAATTTGTTCACAGTGTTTTGTTTGCAAATGACGTCAGAGTTTGGCGGATTTCATACTTTCATTTGACTTTCGCCACATAGAACTCAGACAGGTCTTTCCACATCTTTATTGCATATATAAGTGAATCCAAATGATAAATATTCATTACAATATTTTCTAATTTTACGTTTCTTGATGGATTTCAAGGTAGATGCTTGATCATCTAAGTCGCTTTCATCTATATTTTGTTTCCGTGTAGATCCGGTTTGTAGCCAATGATTCATTTTATGAATCAAATAATTTACGTAGACAACTGAAACACGTAGAACAATTGAAGGCACAATGGTGTGTAGAACAGAAAGGCTAAAGGCAGGCGACCTTGTAAAGATATTTGAAGGGTCATTAACCATACCCAGGACTGATTGTCTATGCGACAAAAAGGGAAATAAAGTTGTTTAACAGCCAATATCGAACTAGTGACTGATCGGGGCTTTCGAGCGCTATGGGCGGCATTCACCTTTGAGCGCTGGCAGGAGGCTGCCGTCTCTGCAACGGAACACACACCGAGCTTTCGGACAATTGCTTCAAGCATGAAAAGACTGTCGGCTCTTTTGAGTTTAGCCCCTCCGTGGGAAAGATCGTACACGTGGTCGAAGTGGATGATGACATTCACTTCGACAAATCAGATTCCAGGCAAATGGAACCTCCAATGAAAGGACAAAGATGTTCGATAGAAGGAGGTGCTTCGAGGTTTTCGTAGAGAACTGTGAAGGCAGAGAACCTCAGATACAGATTGAGATCTATTCTTGGAAGTGATGCACCTGTTCGACCAGATTACCGTTTTGGGGGGGAACTTTGAACTCCCGGGCTAAGTGCCATTGTATGTAGTCGATTCGGACACCGACTGTTAGGGGAAATCTAACTCCCCTTGCCTTCGGGCGGAATTAATGTGTTATGCTTGTTAATTCAATCCTGTAAATATTGTATATATTAAATAATCTAATTTTAAACCTAAACTCCGTATTTGTGTAATGTATGTGTCAACTATCTGGTAAAAACTGAGCATATCCTTAAAACAGAAAGACGTGTGTAGCACACATAGGAAAGCACGGTTGAACACGGACCTTCCCCCGAGTCGCCAGTCTATTTATAGCTACGTGTTTCAACAATCCCAACAATGCAAAAAATTGCAATGTTTTATTTTTTTTTCCGTATTTGCAGTTGAATAAAAATAATGAAATTTTTACTATTTATTGTTTAGTTATGTTAATAACTACTCTGGTGTAAGAAATTAAGAGAATTTGCAGACTTTGTCGATTATCTCTAGAACTACTGTACCGATTTTAATGAAATTCGATATGTACATACATTGATACAATACAAAACAAATAACCATTCAATAATTGTAATACACACGTATGATCGTGCGTAACACTCGTTGGAGTCGGAAGGTATGAAACAGCGGTTGCAGAATAAACATAAAAATGGGTTAATAGATGGGTAAATAGGGGGTATGGTCCCCTCTTACAGATATACAGGTCTCGCAGCGTGATTTCATACTTGAAATAAGGCAGTTTATCATTTCCTGTGGCAATTGGTCCCACTCGTTCAGCAACACTGTTTTCATTCCCTGGATGGTTTTCGGAGGGGGGTTGCGAGTTGCAATTGCCCTCCCCATAGCGTCCCGGACATGCTCTATAGGGTTAAGGTCTGGAGATCTGGCTCGCCAATCCATCCGGCGAATATCCTCACTCTCTAGAAATTCGTTGACCAGAAGAGCTCTATGTGGCCTCGCATTATCGTCCATTAAAATGAACTCAGGGCCAACTGCACCCCTGAAAAGTCGAACATAGGGCTCCAAGACCTCATCTCTATACCTCACACCAGTCACAGTGCCTCTTTCAAAGACATGGAGAGGTGTGCGGCCATCCAGCATGATGCCTGCCCAGACCGTTAAACCTCCTCCTCCATAATGGTCGATTTCGCGGACATTGGAGGGTAGGTAGCGGGTCCCTGGTTCTCTCCATATGAACGTACGGCGAGAGTCGGTGTTTAGGCTGAACCGGGATTCATCAGTGAAGAGAACGGTCGCCCATTGATCCATACTCCAATCTCTATGCACTCTGCACCATGATAAACGGATTCTCCTGTTCGTAGAAGTGAGCGGGACGCAAACAGCAGGTCTTCTTGCAAACAACCCTCTCTCATGAAGTCATTTGGAAACAGTCGCCCTTGATACACGAGTTCCTGTGGCTGCATACAAGTCACGAGAGATCTGAGAAGCTGTAGCACTCCTGTTACGTCTCGCTATAATCGACAAATGGCGATCTTCTCGGCCGTCGTGGCTCTTGGACGACCTTGCCCAGGCTTTCTCTCGATGGATCTGGTACCTTGGAACTGTTTCTATAAGTCACACACGACGCTGGGCGTTAAATTGAACTCTCTACAAATTTGGACTCGAGATCGTCCGGCTTCTAGCCTCCCCACAATTCGCCACCTCTTTCCATCATCTAAACGTTGGTGTGGTTACTCATTTTTACTGTTACAATTTGAAATTAACCGATTGCTGCAAAATAACACCAAGAAATTTGCCGAGGTGTGCTAGCGAATGAAATGCGTCTTAACTTACGCACGCTTATAAAGCATGTTTCTCTACTGGCTCCTCCTACACACACGTGTACGCTTACAAATTTGACGTACAAGATTTGCATTTTTGTCTAGAAGCAGTGGTTTTACATTCAGTTCATTTCTTTTCATGAAATTCGATAAAATCTGCAAATTCTCTTAATTTATTTCACCAGTGTAGTTAAGTAACAACAAATTCAAAAAGTCTTGACCATGTAGGATTATTATTAAATGAGTTATTTGAATAAAAGCGAAAAGTTAGGGGATGTAAAGTTAATCCAAAATTGTTTCGCGGTCCACAGTTTAAGAACCTGTGTCTTAAGATTGAGAAGGTTGACAGGAAAGTAATACTGTTTTTATTTTTCGCACCCTACTCACCCCCTCTCACTTTATTTGTTTCGTTTTGGGGTGTTTCCATTTGTGAGGATTTGAGATACCCCCAATCCCTTGTTTATCTCGTAATATTTCTATCAAAGAGTTGAATGAACTTAGCATCTGTGTATTGTCTATGGAGACAAGACATGAACTGATTCTTCTCGCTTAGTGAAGAGTTAGTTCGAAACTGGTAGACTATTCAATTATATCGCGAATTTAAACAAGCTGCAAGTTTTATTTTAATATAAAGAGAGTTTTATCTGATTTTTTTTTTTTTTTACGCTGAAAAAAAAATTATGCCCTAAATTTTTTAATCGTCGCCATAGGTTGTTTGCTGTGTTGACAGCATAAAAATTTCTTGAAGTGTTACAATTTTTAAACCCTTTAACGCTTGCAAAAATTGACATACTGCTACATTTACCTTTAATTTTTGTTAAATTAAGTAAAACAGATCCAAACAATTAAGAGATGGATCATAGACAACGCAGAAACACGAGAGAATGAAATTCGCAGTTTATTTCTTACGTTTCGTTGGAACCTGTTTCAAGTTTTGAAAGCCATCAGAATCGATTATTTCAGACTAGTATTTGATTTGCTCTTACAGTTTAATCGACATGAGAGTCTGATGGTTGAAATGGTAAAGAAAGATGAAACAGATAGTTACTTGGTATCTATTCGCATCAAATTCATTCAGAGTTTTCTAAACGATAAATTAGGAGTTGATCAATGCGTTTGAAAGTAGTCATTAAGTAAATTGATAAAACGTTCCTTCACAGAGACTGAATTATAATTTGCATCTATCTTTAGCTGAGTTAATTTTTCACTTTAAACATGATGTTGAATTTTTTTTTGTGTGTTTTATACTCGTATATATATATAATGTCTGCTTGATTTCCTACGACTTTCTTAAGTATCTAACTATAAAGGTGTCCACTTTTCCACTTTATCAGTGACAATCTAGTTTGGAAGGGAGCATCGTATAAATGATTTATTGATAAATTATGTTAAGTTGCATAAATACCTTTTGATTAAATTGATAAATGCATCTTCTCGTTATAAATTTTTAAGCACAATTAAACGAATAACGTCTGTGGTAAACTCAACAAATAAAGGGGGGAGCACGCAACATGAATATACAATTAAGCTTTACGATTCATTACGAATTAAAAACTTAAGGAATATGAAACATAAAGAAGTAAGAAATGTATAAAAAACTGAATTGGAAAAAGTTGGCTCGAGTGTTTTTAATGTTTTTAAGGGGACAAAGGACATTAAACCTCGAATTTGTTAATTTTCTTAAATTCTATGTATAGAATGAAAATAATTTATATTTTTTGAACTACATTAAAGACTCTTAGGTCTCCCAAATAAGTATTTTGCAGAAGAATGAAACCTGTTTTTCAAAAAAAAAAATTAAAAAATGATAGTTTTTCAAAATGCTCCATGCGCATTCATTTTCTTCCGATTTCATTCAAATTTCTCAGGATTGTTAATGGAAGTATTTGTCACAAAACGGAGCATCATTCTTTAAAACAACAAATATTTTCAAAATTAATAGACCATGAAAAGAAATAAAAAGATACAGAAACGTACAAAAAAAATAACAGTCAGAATGAAAAAAAAAATTTACGGTTTTTAACTCATAGAAAAAGAAATCAATGTGTAGTTATGTTTATATAGTTACGGTAAATTTATAATAAAAAAAATAAGGTTTTCAAATGACATGGAATGCACAGGGAGCGTTTTGAAAAATGCTAACATTTTTGAAAATTATTTTGAAAAACAAACATTATTCTGCCCAAAAATTTTGAATTTTAAGAGTCTACAGTGTAGTGTAAAAGAATATAAAAAATTCTCGCTCTGTAAATATACTTAAAAATTGAATATTGGAAAAATATCGAGGTTGAAAGTCCCTTGTCCCCTTAATAACGTCTGACATAAAAACAAAAATGCGTATACCTTCAGAAAAGAACAACAGAAATTATCAAAATTCGCATTTTCTGAAAAAAAAACTTTGGGAGTCTTAAAAAATAAATTATTGGCCATTCAGTGTCTTTGATTGAAAAAAGAATTTTAATCCTCAAATTATCCCACCCCCAACCAAAACTGCATTTCTTTCATTATTCCAGACTTTTTGTTTTTATTATAACCATTATTTCAGGGGTCATGCGACTGTTAAAAGTCGAAAAAGTATAAAAATTGTGTCACTTTCGACATTTTATATCTTGAAAAGTATAAGATTTAAAATCATAATTTTTTTTTGTGTTAGTAGAGCAATGTTTGATTTATGAATGTATACCTGTTTCTTGTTCGATAGTTAAAAATAATTTGTGTTAGATAGTCATAAATAATAAACAGTTTGCTTTAGATAAAAGGTATATCAAAGCTAACTCACATAAATACTCCAAAAAAGAATGAGTTTAAGACAAAATTTCTGCTTTTAACACATACTGCAGAAACTAAAGTTTAATTTGAACCTAAATTTGTATATATTTAAGGTATATTTCTATTTTTACTATAAAACTGAAAATAGTGCATTTTTTCTTAATAAATTAAATTTTATCTAATCTAAAAATGCATTCTCTAGAGATCTGGAAACACATTTAGATTCAGTTTCAAGCAAATGATAATGTACCATCTGTGAAAATTTCATGCAAAAATATAAAATAGTTCTAGAGATAACAAGTGTGTTATGTGAAAAAAAACACATTTTGAGATAAATCAGTTTTAAGTATTGCCCTTTAAATCTGTTTACAGTAAACATCTGACACGTTTTTATTCTTAACTTCCGTAATTATGGGATTTTTTTTCAAGCAGATTGTCTTCAAATACTCAGAAAAGGTTAATCTTTCATATATATATTTTTTCAAAATATCGATTTTAAAAATTTTTTTTATGGTTTAACAGTCGTATGACCCCTTAAGCTGTAATATTCTTTTAAAACAAAGTCAGTACATTGCAACCGGTCCGTACATTGCATTCCTCAACCGGGGCAACTATAGTCTAATGGTGGCCGGTGCACGTAAAATCTGCCGTGGCTGCAATGTGCTTTAAGTTCTCAAGTTTACATCTGGAGGTGCGGGTCAAGTGTTCCGGTCTCGTCACTTGACTCGGTTCTAAATTACGGGTCCGGCTTGTAGGGGATAATGTTGGCCACCTATACAGTGTCCCCTTAAATGAATGGCCAGCAGTCTCGCCCTTTATCTGAGAACTAATGGCGTCATAGACAATCTTCTAGGCATTTGTAATAAATAAATAAACATTGCAACTGGGTAAGACCTAATTTCCTACGACGAACATCTCATTCGGATCTAATGTTTTTAATGCTTTGAAAAATAAAAAAGGCCCAAGTTATGAGGGTATTTTTTTTTACGAGCTGCACAAAAATAAAACAAAAATTAACGTAAAAATGAACTATAACCTTTCAAAGAGTAATCTATTCAGGACATCTTGATTTGTATGTGAAAGGCAAAACGCGGGGGAAAATTGCAAGCAGCCAGAAGCGGAAAGGTTCTCTGTTATCTTGATGGGAAACACAAGCGAGGATTTAACTGTTGGTTGGAAGGAAACTGAATTTTCTAACAGTCTGAGAAAGCCAACATTAGGTATAATCTGTACTGCGATGACTGGAAGAGGGCTTTTCGAATTAATATAAGTAAAATGGATATATGATGTCCGAAAAAGAAAAATATATGATAATTTCGAATATAAGAATATGATTTTATGTCTGTAAAATTTTATTTTTTCGTAAGTGCTAGAGTATGAGGCCATTAATCATGGCTTACAGTCAGATAATAATCTCTTGCTCTACGTACGAGTTTAATTTATTTAAATTAATTTATGGCGGAGGTTAAGTTGGCCCAGTTTTGGTATCATGTTTCTCTGATGAAGCAGGCACTGGCTATAAATTTTCTCACCCTTCCTACATTTCGTTAAGTCACCTTTGCCTTTTCTGTCTACTTCTGAGGACTCTCGAAAAGCTCATTGGGGAAGTTCTATTGATTCTCCTCTTTATACTACGAACAATCATCATCGCCGTTGGGTTTTGCTAATAAAGACACTCCCACTTAACGCTTAGCGGCTGGATGAAGGATTATACCAAATATTTAGAAACAATTAACCATATTTAATTTTTATTGTAGATTTTAAAAAATCCATCATTTGCTTATACAGTTTATCCCTATTTAATATTAAAAAAATATTGAATGTCTGTTAACTTCATATCTTTCTCATTTTAAGGAACACTATTATATCATTGACACTTTTCTAATTGTTTTTCTAACGTGAAGGGAATAATTCTAGTTATGAAATTAATTAAAAATATAATTTCTACTTTATTTTTATATTTTCTTCACTTATTTTACTTGGCTGTTCCAGGAGTTGTATTTATGACTCATTTTGTTTTATTAGTTATGATTTGAGTATTGTTAATTAATAAAATTATTTATGCTCTCTAATGCAGGAATAAACTGGCACAAGGGACTACCCTCTTACATTTCAAAATCCCGATGTATATACATATTTTTAACTTACTTTCTGACTGTCAAGACTCTGAGTGAACAAAGATACAGAAAAATTGTTGATTTTCAATATATATATCCCTTTAAATATATCCGACCTTTATAGTGTTATTGCTTACTGTTGTGGAATACAAAATTTGAAGATCTCCCCCCCCCCTCATTTTTCTTCGTTCTTATACATTATACATTTTTCATCAAACATTTTACCTCAAAGATCTGAAAAGGGTACAGTAATTACCACGTACTCGTCTTTCATTTATTCTGCATTTATTCTTTTTTCATGGTCGGTCGATCCTACCTATACCGTTTTCTTTCGCAGAAATTATAGTGATTTTCATTGTACCTATAGCTGCCCGCTTTTCGACAGGTTCAATATTAATAATGAAGATCGTTACTTTCTATCAAGCAAACTGCATTTTCGCCATCTAAGTTTTGGTACTTAATTTCCTCCTAATCATCGACAGACTCTCTTTCACACGCTGAAAAACGGTCCTTTTCCCGGTAATGAAAAAGGGAGCGGCTCGTATTGCCTTAAGAAAATGCATTCCCATTCTGCATTCTAAATACTGGCCACGTCCCCCGTCCGCCTTCTCTCTCTCCCCATGTCTTTACAAATATTACGGACGTCCTTTACGGGACTGTGGCAAATATACTATCTGATCCAGAGTTACAATGAAGCAGCACAGTCCACATTAAATTATTTATTTACTACGCTGTAGACATCACAATCACGGACTATACAATCTTATGATCTGGGATTCTAAACGTGGAGCTCCATAGCTCATCCCAGTCTCGCTTACTCTGCCAAACAAAAGTACTTACATAGGGAGAGTGTGCGTTGCAGCGCCATCCTGAGATCGTAAATTTGAAGTTGCAACAGGGACAAATGGACCCACAAACCGCGGGACATACCTCTCCAACAGGAAACTGAGGAGAGATGCCGCTCCAGGCTGAGAAAGAAAAACCTTCCGTTACTTAGGATTATCCAATCTTCTGTGAGAAATTTGAATTTACCTGCAGTAGGAACCGAAATTTCAGGTGTTCCGGTCTTAGTTCCAGCTGACCGTGGAGATCTCGGCACGTGTATGCTTGAAAGAAGGTAATATCTGCTAATCCGCTTATGTTCAGCGCGGTATCTGGATGAAATCCGAATTCTTATCTGAAGCGAACTCTGTCCTATTCTGGATATTTAGAATGGGAAGGATGCCCGTATGTCGTTGTAGTTAATTATTATCGATATATCACACCACACTTCAGCACACACAATACGCCGCCAACATGTTTGACGAACAGGAACTAAAGTCAATTGGACTCGACGCCCTGTTCACTTTGTACCCAATGAAAATTAAATTCTCACAACGTCGCACCTTTATGCACCCGGATCACTATGATCTTTTGTACTTTCGTTGATACGACAGATACTTAGGTTTCAACTATGTTCGGCCAACGTTATGCATCTGCCGTTATACACCTTAATGCCTCTTTCTATATAATCCTGGCCAAATTTAATGACTTATTTTAATACCAAATAGCTATTTATTGAAAAATTCCTTTTTGAATTCTCTCAATTATTCACTCTTTATCAAAAGATGAGAGAAACTCTTGAAATTCTAGTTGTTCGGACAAGAGTTGATTACTCACTGCGATAACTGGTGATTAACTAAAATTTCAAAACCCATATATTTCTACTAAGCTGAACCAATGCTATTATTATGTCATTCTACACACTGATTGTTGCCTCTTTCTATCGAATCGCTGCCATATATTAAATCATTTAATACAGAATCACTCTTTATTACAGGATATGTAAAACATTAAAGTTCTTTTTGTGTGGACTGAAATTTATTATTCCCGGTTATAACCAGTGTTTAACTAAGTTTTCTAAACCCTTATAAAAGATTTCAGTTATGTTCGGCCAACTTTATTTTACTGTCATCATACATCCTCTACCAATTCCTACTGAATTCAGGTCAAATTAAATATCCTATTTTAATGCAGAACCCTGCAGAAACCCCTCTTCATGAAAAGAATCATTGAAACTTTTAAACGTTTAAATTCTCTTTACATGGATTGGAGTTCAGTTAATCATTGAACATCACAGCTAATAACAAACATTCAAAATTAGAATAGCTAGGAAAACGTTTCACTTGCTGGTTTTTACAGCGAACAGGATTCGTGAATGGAAATGCATTTAAAGGAGAGAATCTCAATGTGCCGACATTCTTCGTCGCCACTTTCATGAAAACGGTTTCATAGCATAGATTCCTTTCCAAAGAAGATGAAAAATCTTTCTAATAAAGTGATCCTGCATAAATATAAATGAAATTAAAAACATCGAAAATAGAGATTTCTAAATGATTATTTCTTCAAGATGACACTGGCTTGTATGATGTATTAGATCATGTTCATTCTTTTGTGGTACTAGTGAACGATATATACCGTTTGTTGCACTGTTCCTTTACTTTGCTCAAAAGTAATCGAAAGAAGAAACAAATAAAATAATTATATGAAACCAATCCGTCTTCGACTATATCCTCCATCCTCCATTCTTTGAAAGACTATTTTTTTTCCAGAACGTCAACCACCACCCGGTCTTTACAGTAGCGTTCTGAAACCGACGTCCCGGGAACCTCATTATATATATATATATATATATATATATACACTACTGACCAAAAGTATTGCAAGTTTGAAAAATCTAACATTTTTTCAAGAATAAGTCTGAAAAAATAATATTTTTTCAATTAAATCGAATTTTTTTAAGTGAAAATGTGGTGGAGAAGTTTCAAGCTATTGTGTCATACTTTGGGATGCAATCCTACCAAAGATTGGTTCATCCCGGATGTTTATTATAAAAATGAGCCGACTGCGTAGAATTTCGTTTGGTTTGTTGCTCTGCTGAAGTGCGTACAGCTGCGCATTGCTTTTAAAACTAAACTGTGCTTTTCTTTTAAAATGTGTGTGAAGTAACTCTTCGGAAGCGCCCGGCTATTATTTTAATGCACCAAGAAAGTATTTCAAATGTTAGGATTGCTCATCGGTGCGGCTGCAGTGAGTCCACTGTTTCACGTCTCATAAAGAGATTAAAACAGAAGGAACCGTGGATAGGAAGCCTAGAAGTGGTTGTCCGAGGCTATCTTCGAAACGTTCTGATCCTTCATTGACACAATTATGCCGAAAAAATAGATTTGCAAGTTCTGCTACACTTGCAAGAGAATGGAGTGAGTCGACTTCTGTCATTGCCAGTTCTAAAATAGTTCACAGGAGGGTCCGGGAAGCTGGTTTCAAGGCACATGTGACTAGGAAAACAACCAGTTCTGAGCAAAGGAATGCGGAAAAAACGATGATTGGACTGGGCGAAGGTTCACAAAAATTGAAATATTTCGAAATGGAGACAAGTTTTGTTCAGTGATGAAAGTCGATTTTCTTTAATGTCTGACATACCTGCCCACGTTTGGCTTAAAGCAAAAGAGAGCATGAGTCCAGGCGGCCTGATTCGCACAACAAAACACCCAGAAAGCCAAATGGTGTGGGGCTGCATGTCATATAAGTCAACTGGATGATTCCATTTTGTACATGGAACTATGAAGAGTGGCCAGTATATTAGTGTTCTGAAGGATCGATTGCTTCCTAGTGCTCATGACGTGTTCCCAAGGCAGAAATGGGTATTTCAACAAGACCTAGCACCCTGCAATACATCGAAAAAGGCAAGAAAAACTTTAAAATTAAATTAAATTAGAGCTCAATTCTGAACTCTATATCGAAACATTCCTTATTTTACGTTAAGGCTCAATTTGCAAAACATGGTATTAATGTTCTCCAATGGCCAGGAAACTCGCCAGATTTAAATCCTATTGAGAATTTATGGAGTATAATTGGAAGGAAAATATCTCAAAATCGTCCCAGAACAAAACGAGAGCTTAAGAAAACAATAGTTAAAATTTGGCACTATGAAATACCGAAAGAAGTGTTGCAAAACCTTGTGGATTCCATGCCTATAAGAGTGGCTGCTGTGATCAAAGCCAGAGGCTGCATAACAACATATTAAATGCTTTCCGGTTCACTTGCACTCATTATTATCTTTTCTGCTCAGAAGAACTTGAAATTGCTTATCTATTTCATTTATTTCGGGGAACCAAAATAGATTTCTGATAACCTGTACATTTTTGTACGCTATTTTTTATAAAATTAAATAATTATTTTTGTTCAATAACTTAATCATATTTTTCTTTAAACTAATTTAACATATGAACATTAAAAAATATTATGTTTTTGGGCTTATTCTTCAAAAAATCTTAAATTTCTCAAACTTGCAGTACTTTTGGCCAGTAGTGTTTATATATATATATATATATATATATATATATATATATATATATAAGAAATAAACATCGTCTCGTTTTAAATTTAAAATCATTTAGTAATAGGTCTACGATTATATAATTTTAGGCTATGAAAAAAAAAAAGCCGGGCTTTTTTTTGGGGAGGGGGGAAGTAGGGGCAATTGCCCCCCCCCCTAGAGCCGCCATTGATATATATACGTATATGGTAATCGAGGTACATATGATGCACAGAAACAGCAAGGATACAAAAAACAGATTGAGATGGCACTACGACTCACCTATGGCCAATGACAAAGAAGTTCCCAGAACATGTTTTAAATTCAAACTCTTGTGCAACGCTTCCGGTTCAGTTGCGAGATTATCTTCGTAGTGCCTGCTTGCATTAAACCAGCCGGGTTATGTTCGGCCGTTGTAAATCCAAGGCGTTAAGCCTTTTGTATATAGTTTTGTATACAGGTTAATTAAATGCTAGTATCATACCTTACGTATTGGTATTTCGAAATTACTCTTCGAACGACCAATAACTATGCTACAAGTGAGGACTCGCCAACGGATTGCCCGGTACCAGAAAAGTCAGTTTATTACCTTAAAATATACGAGATGTACATCTCCATAGCCAACTCCCAAATTTTCGCCATGTTTGGGATGGAGCAAGAACAGTGAATACCGCAGACTGTTTTCAAGCTGATTCGTTCTATTGTCACCTTAAAGTGGGGACGTCTGTCTACAATATGCCTTCAAGTGGGAGCTGCGAATCACCCGAATACCTCGATTGTGTCCACAACCACTGTCCTCATCGCAGTAGCAAGTAGGATCTATCCAATTTATTTCTTCAAGTCATATATTATTTTCTCCACCTGTGTGATCTAGTTTCTACTTCCGAAAACGTTTCAGAACACGAGAAAAGACGACTTACAACAAGTTATTTCAGAAATTGGCGAAGCACCGCGGAAAATGATACAGTTTTACAGTTAAAACAGGTCATCGAAAATAGTCAGATTTTTAAAGTAGAATGTGATTATATAAGTGATTTGTGAACTGCAGTGGTCATGGATCGTTTGCAAGAAAAATCATGTTAAGCTGAGGAAAAAGAACTTGAAAAACTACGCTTAGCTGAGGAACAAGAACGTGAGAAATTACGCTTAGTTCAGGAAAATGAGAAAATCAAATGAGAAAGTGAGAAAATCAAGTTAGAAAATCATCGAATTAAAATTGAGAAAGCATTTGAGTTGGAGAATCTAAAAATAACAAATGCTGAACTTCTGTAGCAGAACGCGGGAACACAACAAAATTCAAATCTGAACAGTCATCAACTGTCAGCGCCCAACGATTCCCACCCACAAACTGAACATTTCATCACAAGTATTCGTACGTGGACTGTTTCGATGCCAACCAGTCCAGATAATTTCATTTATATTTTCAAATTGTGAAACACGCGTTTGTAACTAAAAAGGTACCACCCGAATTTCAAGCTGAAATTGTTCTAAATTTATTGGGTACAAAAAGTTGCCATGTTTTACTCTATGAGACCGAAGAGGAATTGAGGGATTTTGTTAAGATTAAACATCTAATTTTACGCGAATTCCAACCGACACCCCAACAATGTTTGAATAACTTCAAAAAAGCTTCATACTATAAAGACGAATCACACATACAGTTCGTTTATCGACTTTCTGCCATTTACGATTATTATCTAAAATTACGCGTGGTAACTGATTTAAAAACATTGTGTGCATTAATTTCAGTTGATACAGGTTGTTATCAGAATAATGGAAACATTTAGGAACAACATGAAATTATTAATATGGCATAGGACCATCTATGACATTTAATACCATCTGAATTCACTTAGGAATTGAATTATGCAAGTCATGAATTCTGGTTAAGGGAATATTATACCATTCTTCATAATATAAGTCGCCAATGTTCCGGTAGAGATGCTGTTGGTGGATATCGATTCCTGACTGTATTATCTAAAGAAGACCACAGGAGTTCGATGATATTGAGGTTTAGGGACTGTGCGAACCTGATAAGATGTTTGACGTGGTCTTTATGTTCCTCAAACCACGACCTGACACGTCTAGATGTATGGATCGGAGTATTATCATCATAGAGAACGCCATCTCCTGCAGAAATCAATTTTTGCACCATAGGATGGATCTGGTAGGCTAAAAGTTTGACATAGTCCTTCCCAGTCAATCTCTCTTTCAGGGTTACAGTAGATCCTTTTTGAAAACCATGAGATGGCCGCCGAAGCCCCGAGAAATTTCCTTTCATGTTTGACAGCTGGCATGCGACAAGCATGATGATACGCTTGTGTAGGTGTTCTTCAGACATACGCACGTTCTGTTACGGGGAACAAAGAGAACAATGATTCGTCTAAACAAATGTCATATTTCGACGTATCACTCGACAGGATTTGTGCTTGTGGCACCAGTGTAGAGGATGGTTTGTTTTCACATCTGTTACAAGTGGCTTGTGAATTACTACACTGCCGTAAATGGTTTGTTTGTGAAGTTTTCTCTTACCTGTAATGACTGATACTGGAGCCTGCAGATTCAGATGGAGCTCTACGGTCACTTTGGCTGCAGTTGTCTTCTTTTTTGATGTCACAATCCGCTTCAACACCCGTCAGTCTCTTAGCTTTCCCTTTCATCCACTATTCTGTTTCACAGAGGATGTCTTTCCGTGCACTCTGTATGCCGTCATGACTTCCGATATCATAGATAAACACCCAAAACCATGGGGTATGTTGTAACAGATACTCCAATTAGACGCGCTTCAACAATTTGCCCTCTCTGCACGGTCTACAAGGTTTGACATCATACGCTATTCCCCAAAGAGCCTGATGCCCATAGTTTCATTACTTCTACCTTACAGTAGAATAATGTATACACTAATTTCTATTAAAAATACTGGTCTCTGCACTTTGCTTTTTTTAAGAAATACAAAGCACTTTCATAATCAAAGCTAATATTGATATGTATTTAAATTATTTTGATAACTACCAGTAGATTGTTTGCCAAATTAGATAAAGAAACTTCCTCACTTCGTTGTGAGGAACTCGTCTTAACTTTGAAGGGATATTTGGATACTGAATTGTATGCTTACTTTTGCTAGAGAACCCTACGGTGAAAGTCATACAAAAGGAACAATCTGTGAGATGACAGAGAGGTTCGCGCCAAACCATGACACAGCAAATGGCATTGATTTACGGGCACCTTTACGGTTCAAAACTATAGTGACAACAGCAATGCAAGTTTAATCTTGTCAAAGCATGAAAATTCTTGCGCAAAACTGTGCGTGAGAGGTATTGAGAGTGCCAGTGTGGTACAGTGACAGTATCACACTGGCACCAATCTTCCGAACCATTGCTATATATTTTTATTATTATTTCTATATATTTTTATTATTGTTTCTATATATTTTTATTATTTGGGAGTGTTTGGGGGAGGATGAGGGGGGCTGGAAACTGGAATATGTAGAAAATAAGTGAAAAAATTGGAAAAAACCCGGAAAAATCGATCATTTTTAATGATTTTTTTACAATTTAGGGGGGCAAATTCTCCCAAATCAACCTCCTTGCTACAAATGTTCTTGTTTTAGAACTTTTCCCCTATCTAGACCCTAAGAAGAAATGTAAAGGCGAAAATATTCCTTTTCATCCCTCCAAATTATCGAAAAGTGAAAAAAATATGTAGGGGGGGGGGAGCTCCCCCGAAAACGGTGGGTGATGGTGGAAACAGGGGTCATGTTAGGATTCAGGAGGTCATTTTACATAAGAATCAGCAGGAATGATGTCAGGGCCAGAAAAAAAAAATTTGCGGACTAGTGTTATAGGCAATTAAATGTCAAAATAATAAAGAATCATTATCCTTTACCCATCATCCAGGATATTTTCACTCAGTTAGCAGCTGAGACAGTTTTTACTACTATTGACCTGAAAAATACTTATTTCCATATTGGCATGCATGCATCTAAGTCCATCGCCTTTTCCACTACTAGGGGTCTTTAAGAATTTCTATGAGTGCCCATTGGATTATTTAACAGTCCTTTAATTTGTCAAGATCTCATCCATGAAGATTTCTTATAGTATATCTTGATGATATAATTATTCCCTTCATCACAATCCACGAAGGAGTCAAAAGACTTGAAAGCGTTCTTGATATAGCATTCAAATATGGATTAGACCTGAATTTGAAGAAGTGCAAGTTCCTCCAAACAAAAATTGAAATCCGTGGTCACATCATAGAAAACTAAACCATTAAGCCTTCAATAGAAAAGATAATTGCTGTCCAAAATTTCCCTATGCCAAAACACCCAAGCAACTGCAAAGTTTCCTTGGTTTAACCGATTACTTTCGTAAATTTATTCAGAATTATGCACAAACCGCAAAACCTCTGAATGATCTTCTTCGGAAGAACACTAAATTTCCTTTCGGTCCTTCCCAAGAGCATGCATTTTTTGCACTAAAACTAGCATTAATGAACGAACCTGTTCTCCACTTGTTTCGTCAGGGTTCTACCTTTGAGCTACACACTGATACCTCAAAAGTGGGTACGGTACGATATTACTTCATCTTAGTGAAGATAATTCTTTACATCCTATGGTTTATGAATGAAAAAACTAGTCTCCAAGATGAAATACATTCGTCGTACGAATTAGCAGTACTAGACGTCATTAAACCGCTAACCAAATTTCGGATTTAACTGTTAGGCTCCAGATTCAAAATTATTACTGATTGTGCTGCGTTTAAACAAACCATGTCTAAAAATCTCTAAGATAGCTAGCTAAGATGGCTAAGATAATTAATCCCTAAGATAGCTAGATGGCACTATTTTTAAATTTCAACTATGAGATAATTCATAGAGCTGGTACACAAATGCAACATGTTCATGCTCTTAGCCGGTAGGTACACCGTGATGAACATCACACTCCAAGATGATTCTATAACATCCAAAATCCTGGTTTATAAGCTCAAGCTACAGATGAATACATTCAAACTCTCATAACGTTATGCAACAACGCCAAAACTACAGAGTTTATTGTGAAGAATGGAATCCTGTGCAAAGTAAAGGATGGTCGAGACTTGCTTGTTATCCCCGAAAAGATGCAAACTGAAGTTGTACAAATCTGTCATTTACCTGGACATTTTGCAAGCGCAAAAACAGACGAAATTTTGCAACAAAACTACTATTTTCCTCTTCAAAGAAAGTACATCACCGTCCTTGCAAATTGCATCGACTGTATTTTAGTGAACAATAAAAGAGGAAAATCTGAAGATTTTCAACATCCCAATCCTAAAGAAGATCTGCCATTATCAACTTACGACATCGACTTCATTCGTACTCTTCAATCAACAAACAAGAATTACAGCCATATTTTTACTGTCGTTGATGCTTTTACCAAATTTATGTAGTTTTACCCTGTAAAGTCCACAACATCACAAAAAACTATTTTGAAACTCAGAAATCAACAGACCATCTTTGGAAATTCCCAGAGGATTATCGAGGATAAAGGTCCTGCATTTACATCGAGAGATTTTTAATAATATTGTACTGAAGAAAATTTTACGTTGGTTCACATGACTACTGGAATCCCTCTAGGAAATGAACAAGTTGGGCGTGTACATGTCTCACTCATCCCAATTTTGTTGAAGTTATCTACCGAAACTCCTTCAAAGTGGTAGTCCTATGTTCCTGCACTTCAACGACTACTAAACGCCACTGCACCACAGTCCACAAAAATAACACCCTTTGAACTTTAAATTAGTGTGACAATGCGAAATAAAACTGACAAACGAATTTTAGAATTACTCCAGGAAGAACAGGAAAAGAGAATCATAAATAAACGTGAAGCATACCGTATGGAAGCAAGGAAAAAAATCTTACAAATCCCCGTTGATAACCAGCGTACTTACAATAAGAAGAGAAAACCAGCAACTGAGTACCAGCCAGGCGACTTAGTTGTCATCCAAAGAACTCAATTTGCAGTTGGATTTAAAATTCCTCCTAAATTTCATGGACCCTATCGCATTGTAAATGTGAAACAAAATGAAGTGTACGACATTCAAAAAGTAGGTGATCCCGAAGGACCAAATCATCACGTGTTTAGCACAGCCGCTAATCGCACGATGATTGGACATAAATCATGGACAGATACAGTAAGGGTACCAAAAAGCAGCGTGAGGTGGCGATAGGACTCACCAATGGCCAATGACAAAGAAGCGCGCAGAATATTTTTAAAATTCAAACTGTAGTACAGCGGTTCTCAACCTGGGGGGGGGGGGGCGCAGAAGAATTTCAAGAGAAGCGTGAGTTAAAAAAAATAATAAATAAAACTAACTGTAATTTACTGTACACAATTTTGCATACCAGCATTTTTGGGACCAGCATTATCCCTATGAAAGGACTACACAAACAGAGGTATTTTAGTGGCGCGATGCACACACATATATATATATATATAGATAGATAGACAGAAATTTAGATAGATGGATATATATATATATATATAAGATTATATATATATATATATATATATATATATATATATATATATATATATATATATAATCTTGAGACAGCAATTATGAATATTTATTCTGTTATTTCTTCTCTAGTCCTGTATTCTTATAATACATTTGGGATTAAAGTTATCGCCACAAAATGTTGAAGTATATATTTATCAAAACTTTATGAGTTATCTTTATTGAGCACTAGCTGAATACCCGTGCTTCGGTACGGAGTACATTCAAATTAAATACAACGGTCAATGTATGCAATTAATGCCAAAAAATATATATATATTTATAACATATTCGTATACACAAAATAATGTAGAAGAAAATATTCAAATTAAATCTAATAGAACATACTAAAGAATATAGCACAGTTAATATAGTACAGTTTGAGGAACATTTCTTTTACTGTATTTTAATATTTTTTTTGGATAATGTCCAATCGTAAAAATTTTATTTTAAAAAATCTAAGAAGAATGTTATAAAAATCTTTCTTAGTGCACCACTAGACTATAAGGAGAATCGCCATGCAAAATTTCAGCCCTTTAGGTCCAGCGGTTTGGTCTGTGCGTTATCTGTCAGTCAGTCAGTCACTGAATCGTGTCCGGGGCCACCCGCGTACCGATTTTGGTACGATTCGGCCTTATAGTGTCGCTGTCAGCGAGGACAGTCGTGGAAGCTGTCGAAATAAGCAACTCTTAGGGGCAAAATCATTAAAACATTAATTGAAAAAACTCCGGGGCCCGATTTTCAAAAAATAATATGCCTATATTTTAATCTGGACTATCAACTATATCTATACAAAATTTCAGCTCAATTGGAGCAATACTTTTTCATTTATAAAGGAACAAACATAGGCCTATTCGAAATAATCAATAAATTTCACAGTTTCTATGAAACACACTGATTTTTGAATAAAGTTCAATAATTCAAGTTCTATTTACGCAAATTCTGCATAAAATTGTACATAAATTAAAAAACATAAAGTTTATAAGTTAAATAAAAATCTGAAATATTATACCAATAAATTTACAGTTGATAGCCAATAAATTGCAAATTTTTTTTACCTTAAATGCCCAATAAAAAGCGTAGTTCGAAATGTAATTTTCTTCAATAAACCCTTAAACGTTGCCAATTTCAAAAATCCTTTTTGTATTTATCAATACCTCCTGAACTTGAATCTTTAATATATTAAATTGTTTTACGGATAATGAATGAAAATGCAGTTTGATGTGTTGTTATGGTTACTTGACTATGGCTGGCAAAGAAAATTCAAATTGTTAAATGTTTTACTGATAATAAATGAAAATATCGTTTGATGTGTTGCTATGGTTACTTTACTATGATTGAAAAAGGAAAAGTTGTAAAGGTGAATCATCAGCTCAACATTTAGGCCCCTAACTTTCTTTCTAATGATTAGATATACATAATATATAGCCTATGTCCATCTGGAATAATGTACCTTTCAAATAGTGAAATAATTTTTCAAATAGGTGCAGTGGTTTTGGAGATTACCCTCCACATACAAAATCCGCTCTCTGTCTTTATATATTAGTATAGATAAATCTAGTACGTCGAGAAACCATCGATAATTATAGATTGCAACTGATCAGTGATTTTCATCACGTAAGAATGTGTCATATAATTTTTTTCAATTATGGAATGTTAGAATCTTCTTCAGATCTTTCCATCCTCGTTCAGTTATGCATGATGGATGTCGGGTAGATGAAAACTGATAAAAACTTCACCTAATGTTGTCAAAGTTGTTACAGTTGTCGCTAAAATCCAATTTTTTAACCGCATGTGTGATTGAACGCTGCTGTTATTCAATCTACTTGCGCCCACACATACAGCCGACCACGTCTTATCAGGCACAAATCATACCCTATCTTCACTTCAAGAGAAGATTAATGACGCCGGGTCAAGAAAGTAAAGAAAGTTGCATTTAAATTGACATATAGATATAAATATCTACAACCTTAGATATGAAAATGACAGCCGATCATTAAAATCTAGTATAGCATATTTTTCTATGTCGCTAGAGCATGTAACCCTTGTTTTACATAAATGAAAACTTATCGTTATTTGATATACATTAGTTTGTTATAGTTTTAATAATATTCTGACGTTTTACGTGATATATTACTTCAATTATGGATGATAATGTACGAAGAGTACTGTGTGTACTTTGTCGTAATGTTAATTGGGTGGTCGTGATTTAGTATAGTAGTAGGCAATGATACTATTACTCTGAATTCTAAACAATACATTGATTTATTAACATAACACATATATGAATACACATTCAATTATATTACTGATAATTATCAACCTAAAGAAACACTCATTATATCAAGGGAATATTTAATTATACTATTTCACTTATTTAAATTGATTTCATTCTCAGTACGCAATATATATTATTTCTTAACTTTGGCCTATATTATATGATTCGGGGATTTATTGACTTTTGGCAATAAGGTAATGAAAGGTTACCTCCATTTTTGCAGACTGCAGAAGGGAAACATTCGCCGGCGTATTCACTTGCATCGATTGGGATATCTTTCATCAGGATTCACTTTTCGCTGGAGAACGCAGTCATCAGAATCGCTATATGTCGCGGGAATTGGCTTGTAGGGGTCAGGTAATCTATCTTGGTTCCGCAGCTCAACTATTCTCCTCTCATCGCTAGCTTGAAGGGGTCAGGCAATCTATCTTGGCTACAACGCTCCTCTATGCTCCTCTCATCGCTAGCTTGCAGGGGTCAGGTAATCTCTCTGGGCTCCACTATTCATCTATTCTCCACTCATCGTTGGCTTTCAGGCTTATAGCGATGCGCTAAGTCTGGGCGCAATCACCCATATACTCTTTTTAAACTTCTCGCTTACGAGGCTACTACTCTATATCCGTGTGCTGAGTCTGAGCGCTAAAATCAATCATATATTTAATATTCTCACTCTCTCTATTTTTTTATCTTCTCAACGCCCCGCCTTTTTCATTTTCATTCGTCACTCATGTTCAATCTTTTCTCTCACTTCCACTTATTCGCTAATTTTTACCACCTAATTATTTTTTAAACCATTCAGAGTGAGGGGCGTTTCATATTAAAACAATTACTCCTTCGACTCACCCCTGCCTTTCTACGGATCATGTTTTCCCAGAACATCTCCTATGTGTGGGGTCATCTCCTCTTTGCCAACAATTCCCTTTTCATCTCAATGTCCCCTCCATGTAGCCCCCTCGCTGTTTCGTCTCTTAACTGTAGCTTTTCAATTCCTTATTCATCATCCGGTCTTTTGTACAGGCAGGCGTCAATTCACTCTTTGATTTTACCCCCGTTTGTTCAATTTAATTGGCTTGTCTGTACTTTTCGAACTTCTAACATATCGTATCCCCACGACATTCTTCTTGTATCGTCTGGCGTCATTTCAGTGTTTCATTTTCCGTCCCGAGTGTTCGCCTTAATTGGTTTGTCTGCACCTTTTCTATTTTTTTTATATGTCGTAATCCACGACATATTTAAATGAATATCCGAACTTTGCAAGGCTATTGAAGGAAAACTAAACAAAGTACAAACTTATGTTTATCGGAAATCAAAGATAACAGTTGAAAGTTTAAATTCGACACAGTTATAAGTGTTCAATGTGAGCCTCTTTAGTAATACGAAGGATATCAAGGCGGTACGATAACTCATTCCACACTCCTTTCAACATGTCTGGTGCGACGGTTTGAAAGGCTGTAGATATGCGTGTCTCAAGTTCATCAGCGTCATTTGATAGCGGTGGAACAAACACCTGGTGTTTGATGTAGCCCCCCCCCCCCAAAAAAAAAAAAATCGCTAGGAGTGATGTGAGGGCTGCGAGGAAGCCATTGATGAAGAGCAAGGTCCTGGGCTGCCAAACCCACAGGTGTGGCAATTTGTCATTTAAAAACCTACGAACAGCTAGGTGCCAATGGGTTGGTGCACCATCCTGCTGTAGAATGAACCTACCTGATTCTTTTTCTAACTGTGGCAACAACCAAGTCTCTAACATATCCAAATAAGTAATCGCATTAACACACTCCTCATGAAAAAGAACGGTCCGAAGATTTTGTCATGCGACATAGCACAAAACACAATCACCTTTGGTGAATCGCGTTCCACTTCAATGGTAGCATGTGAATTAGCTGGTCCTCAGATGCGCAAATTGTGGCGGTTCACTCTACCGTTTGTGCGAAATGTCACTTCGTCACTGAACACAATCTTGGACAGGAAGGACTCGTCGTGATCGAGCTCATGAAGTACGAACTCATAAAATTGTTTCCTTACTTCTTTATCGTTTTCTGTAAGCGCTTGGACTAGTTGTAACTTGTATGGTTTGAATGATAATCTCCTCCGAAACACTTTTCAGACCGTCATAACAGGCATTTGTAGTTGTTGGCTGGCACGTCGAGTTGATTTGGTCGGACTGTTAACTAAAGCGTTTCGAACACGTTCAACATTGTGTGCACTCACACGTGGGCGACCAGAGCTTTAACCTTTGCAAATGCACCCTTCATCACAAAATTTCCTAAACCAGCATAAGATACTCCATCGATCGGGAGGGGCATTTCCGTATTCATGACGAAATGCTCGTTGTACAGTCGTAACTGAGTCACTTTTCGAAAATTCAATCACACAGATTGCTTTCTGTTGCGCGGTAAACATCTTAGAGATAAATTAATCACATGCGTTAAATTTGCAGCGTTCAGTCTTACGGCCTCCTCGTGCCGTGTGATCTGTCCCAATCTTCATGAATTTTCAACTGCAATTTTTGATTTCCGATGAACAACAAGTTTGTACTTTGTTTAGTCTTCTTTCAATAGCCCTGCAAAGTTGGGATATTCATTTATGTACACACTGTATTTTTATCCGTTAATAACCATGTTTTATTCTGTGCTTTAAAAAGTTTACTGTGCTTTAAAACTGTGTTTTAAAAGTTTAAAATAGAAGCTTTCAAGATTTAAGCTATCATTCTAATCAAAAGGTAATATAGTCGTATTTCAATCAAGATTTATAGAAGAATTTATCAAGAATTTATCTTCCTCAAGATTTTAAGAAAAGATGTTAATTTATGTTGCATAAGTCAGGAAGTGAATGAATGAATGAATGAAGGCAAAATAAAAGTGAAATAAATGGAATATGCTTCAACAATATTAAGTAAATGTTTCATTTGCTTATTTCCCTCTGCTTTCACACTAATATGAGTCTCTAGTATTATTCACGTAGGGCCATATATGAATGATAACTTCCGGATGAATACATGAAATCAGTTAAAAAAAATTAGTAGATTTTAGTAGTTCTGAAGCGTTGTTGCGTTAAAAATGAATACAAATTACGAAATGCTATTGTTTTCCGATGCCTTGTGATTAATGAGCCAATCACAAGCCAAATCTGTTAAGTCCCCATTTTATATCCAATGAAGTTAAGTCCATACTCTAATGTAAATCCTTGCAATAATGCATTTCAAACTCAGAAGCAAGCACTTGGTGATAACGGTAAGACGTTTAGTGTTGTTTCATCACAAAAAAAGGTAAATAAATTAGTCGGTTCAGTCTAATTGCTGCAGAAGAAAGTACACTGCTGACCATTAAAATTGCAACACCAGGAAGGAAAACGAATAACAAAAATTTACTTATTGTATGTATACAGCATAATTGAAAGAAAACATCATTAAATTCGTAGGCAATTTGGGGGTATACAGGGTCCGAAATTAGTACACACAGCTGCCGCCTCTGGCAGCTAAAATGGCTCTAACCTGGTTAGGTTCAAGTCGAACTGGGCTTGGATGACTGATACGGGCAAGTCATCCCATGCTGCTTCGAGTCTATGCGACAATTCATCAATGGAAATTTGAATGCCTGGCATGGTCTCTCAGCAACCCATGACCAGAGGTTTTCAAAGGGGAAGACCCTCCAGAACCCATCGATTGCATAGTCGCATGACAGTCGTTGGATTCCAACCAATGCGAGTAGCAATATCGCGGAAACGATAAACCGCATTCTCGATAGGCCACGATTCTGCCGCTACCTAATTCCGACACGTGCTGGTAGCCGCTTCTCCTTCTTAAGCTATGTCCACACTTTTGCGCTTTCGGGTTCGATTTCGCTTTCGACATGTCGCACGGATAAAGAAATGTCAAGCACGCTCAGAGCGATTCTTCACCACCTGCAAATTCCAGGACAGCGCATGCGCCGCGATAGAGCATGCGATATCGCAATTGTATCCAACCCGAGTGGATTTTCATGCTGAATTCCATGCGTTTTTCTATTATCCAAGGCAGTTTTCAAGCCAGTGTTCAGAATGTCGCAGTCTTCGGAAGAAATTTAAAATTTTATTGATGATTACAGAAATTTACCGGCATTGTGGGATGTCAATCACTCCGCATATACAAATAAAATTATTAATGCATTTAATACATTTAAAATAATTATTTCATAATAATTAATGTGTATTGTTTTAAAATAAAAACTAAATGTATTTTTAAACAAAGCAAATTGAAAAAAAATTTGAAAACTTGTACTATATCATTGAAATTTTCTTTTTGAAATACAGGGAGAAGATTTCAAAAATATGCATCAGCTAATTTGTTATTATAAAAATACTGAATAAAAAATTCCCCATAGCTTATCATAGAAATTAAAAACCCACTTTGAAAAAAAAATAGATGTTTTAGTATTATAAAAGCAGGTTACAACCTGAATTCGCGTTTTGCGTGACGTAATTTTTCCCCCCATGTCATACATTGCTTGCATCCAAATGCGTATGATTCTGCATGTATCATTTTCATTTGAAGATAAATATCATCGACACATTTTAAATGTAGGCATTTTTTAGTCCGTCATGGTTTTCTCGTCGTGTTCTTCATTTAACCCCATGTTAAAGAAAATTGAACGATTTTCATTAATAACAAAATATACTTCTTAACTTCTTACATATGTAGAAATTCTTTTTTTATTATATATGAAAATTCAAAAGTAATTCTCCATGGCCCGCTTTGCTCAGAAAAGAAGTAAATGTGTCGGTTTAATTCTATACTTTATATTAAAGAGGTTACTTTCTCTCTCTCTCTCTCTCTCTCTCTCTCTCTCTATATATATATATATATATATATATATATATATATATATATATATATATATATATATATATATATATATATATATATATACGTAGTATGATTAGCTAACGATTTTTCTTGAATATTCTGTAAACTTCAAAAGTAATATAAATGTTCCTTTTATTCAGTAATAAATTAATATACCAGTGTAATTTTACACTATATACTCGCATTTAAGAGATAAAATCTTAATAACGAGCAATATTCTACCGTTTTCTATTCTTAGTATTTGTTTGGTTTTATTACTTCATAAACAAAGCTATAAATTGTAGTTCTATCTCTAATAACTTGGCATATAAAAAAACATGTCTTTTCTATATTCCGTATCACCAGTTATTAATTTCTCTATCAAACTACATTGATGTAGAACCTATGTGTCTAAGAAAAACCATCTCTAATCGATTAATGAGGTATTACATAAAGAATATTGTTTAAATTTTTTTTTTAGTCTTCTCATTTAGATCATTTTTCCCTGCAAGTGCACACACAGATATATATATATATATATATATATATATCCGACTGTATATAATATATATACAGTCGGACCTCTATTTAACGAACTTTTTCTTGTGATCCAATGTTTTTTTCTCCATATTTCTCAAAATATTTCTGAACATTTCAAACTTATTCCTTCTTTTAACACATTAACTTTCTTTTAACACATTCCGACGCGGATTACAGTTTGAAGAAAATACGCCTGAATTGGTTTTTGGTGCATTTCAAAGATGAGTGAAGTATTATGAGAGAAAACGCTTTTTCAAACAAAAAACTCAGACAAAATTAACAGACTTTATCAGTAATTAAATTTAAGGACGCATGTGGTAATGTATGCATAAAATTACTTGTTTTATTGAATGTGATAATGTCATTAAAATTCATTAATTTTAATATAATTTTTTTAATTGAAAATACAGTGTATTCCCGGAAAATGTTTTGTTTTATTCTTGTTTTCCTTTCACATTTCTGTTTGATGGGTAAAATATATAAAACAAATAGACATTAATTTACAAAATAAAGGTGTGATCAATTACTTTTATTAATAGTATTTAGTGTTTATGAATTTAAAATCTGTTTTGTGTAGTTTAAAGTTTTGTTTCTGTTTTGTGTATTTTGAAAGGTAAATCTCTATTTAACGAATTTTCCATATAACGAACTTTTTTTTGGAATTTAGCGACTTTGTTAAATAGAGGTCCGACTGTATATATATATATATATATATATATATATATATATATATATATATATATATATATATATATATATATATGAATGATAAATATGCAAGTAGAGGGATTATACATATTTATATACAGAGCACCGTACCAAATTTGTAGTCTATTTTTGTTGCACATTTCTTGTTGCTTTACGTAAAAATAGTGATCACCTTGTAAACTCCGCGAATTCACAAGGAACGACGCAGCAGTAACCGTCCGACTCTTCCATCTCGTGAGGCATGAACTGTCGAACAAATGTGGACAACAAATCGAATGCGTCTAGAGGGATGCCAGGAAGCATGGATTAAAAGTAAGTTGAAAGGAAAGACAAACCACGAGTCGAAAGCGAAATCGAACTCGAAAGTGCAAAAGTGTGGACATAGCTTTATACAAGGCATAACACGTTCTTCTCACAAACAACCAACATTCAAATGCGATTTCTAAACGAGAAAAACGCTGCGTAACTTTCCTTTTATACGGAGTTTGACATACTGTTTCTCCCTCCTGCGTCGTCCGATTGCGCTTAAATGCTAATCATTGGCATATCCCAGCATCTTCTTCCTTCCATGCGAAATTGACGTTTGTACCATCCCTCCTCGGTGGTGTTGCAACTTTAATTGCCAACAGTGTACTTGTATATTATTAAACAATTATTTCAATTTTTTTTTGTAGACCCCCCCCCAAAAAAAAATTGGGGGGGGGGAAGATTGAATTGTATGTTATTACTCTTTTTTCACTTCCCAAATCGGTTAAGTCCCTTAGTCAGACAAAAATTGTAATAACGATTATTCCCAGAATTTTCTATCTTATAGATTTTATATCTCATTAGATAAAAGCTTCATGTTCAATAATACACTGGTGTAAAAAATTAAGAGAATTTGCAGACTTGGTCGATTATCTCTAGAACTATTGTGCCAATTTTAATGAAATTTGATAAGTACATACATTCATACAATACAAAACAAATAACTATTCAATAATTGTAATACACGCGAATGTTCGTGCGTAACACTCGTTGGAGACGGAAGGTACGAAACAGCTGTTGCAGAATAAACAAAAAAATGAGTTAATAGATGGGTTAAAAGGGGGTATGGTCCCCCCTTACAGATATACAGGTCCCGCAGCGTGATTTCATACTTGAAATAAGACAGTTTATCATTTCCTGTGGCAATTGGTCCCACTCGTTCAGCAACGCTGTTTTCATTCCCTGGATGGTTCTCGGATGGGGGTTGCGAGTTGCAATTGCCCTCCCCAGAGCGTCCCAGACATGCTCTATAGGGTTAAGGTCTGGAGATCTGGCTGGCCAATCCACCAGGCGAATATCCTCACTCTCTAGAAGTTCTTCGACCAGAAGAGATCTATGTGGCCTCGCATTATCGTCCATTAAAATGAACTCAGGGCCAACTGCACCCCTGAAAAAGCGAACATAGGGCTCCAAGACCTCATCCCTGTACCTCACACCAGTCACAGTGCCTCTTTCAAAGACATGGAGAGGTGTGCGGCCATCCAACATGATGCCTGCCTAGACCATTAAACTTCCTCCGCCATAATGGTCGATTTCGCGGATATTGGAGAGTAGGTAGCGGGTCCCTGGTTCTCTCCATATGAACGTACGGCGAGAATCGGTGTTTAGGCTGAACCGGGACTCATCAGTGAAGAGATCGGTCGCCCATTGATCCATACTCCAATCACTATACTCTCTGCACCATGATAAACGGATTCTCCCAGTGACGTAGCTAGGGGGTGCGGTGTGTGCGGTCCGCACCGGGCGGCACATATTTTGGGGCGGTATATTTTTAGTTAGTATTAGTTGTAAAAAACCACTTGTTCAATTCATAAGTTTAATATTCGATTTTTACGAATTATGAATTACTATATGATTTCGAATATTTTTTCTCGTTGTCAAGTCAATGTAGTGTTGAAAATATCATCACTAAAAATTTTGCTCGAATACAGACATCAATGATGCCGACGTCGAGTAGAAGTTCTATGTACTACTCCGTGCTCGATGTTTATTGAATGCTTAGTACCACCGTTACCATGGAGATGACGCGGCCTCCGTTATTACTGCCTAGTTTAAATATGGCATCCAATGGTAAAAAAGTTCCCCACGTATAGTTTGTCTCAATTCCAATTATTTGATTATGTTTATTAATTTATAAAACCACCAATTGATTGACTTAGAAAGGGCGGCAAATTGGAGACCGCCCCGAGCGGCAAAAGTTCTAGCTACGCCACTGGATTCTCCTGTTCGTAGAAGTGAGCGGGACGCAAACAGCAGGTCTTCTTGCAAACAACCCTCTCTCATGAAGCCTTTTGAAAACAGTCACCCTTGATACACGGGTTCCTGTGGCTGCATACAAGTCACGAGAGAGCTGAGAAGCTGTAGCACTCCTGTTACGCCTCGCTATAATCGCAAAAGGCAATCTTCTCTGGCCGTCATGGTTCTTGGACGACCTTGCCCAGGTTTTCTCTCGATGGATCCGGTATCCTGGAACTGTTTCTATAAGTTACACCTGACATTGGGCGTTAAATTGAACTCTCTACAAATTTGGACTTGAGATTGGCTTGCTTCTAGCCTCCCCACAATTCGCCACCTCATTCCATCATCTAAACGTTGGTGGTTACTCATGTTTACTGTTACAATTTGAAATTAACCGATTGCTGCAAAATAACACCTTATATTAACCCATTTTTTTTGTTTATTCTGCAACCGCTGTTTCATGCCTTCCGACTCCAATAAGTGTTTCACACGATCATGCGTGCGTATTACGATTATTGAATAGTTATTTGTTTTGTATTGTATCAATGTATGTACATATCAAATTTCATTAAAATCAATACAGTAGTTCTAGAGATAATCGACCAAGTCTGCAAATTCTCGTAATTTCTTTCAAGAGTGTACATTCTACAATGCTTATTTGAATGTATTTTTTCAGAGAAATTTTAAAAAAATGTATATTACTTTATCTCCTTTCTCCACCTTTTGCTCTATGGACTTTTAACAGTTTTAGCATGTGAACGGCTGAAATGATTCAACCTGTTATTTTCCTATAACATTTTAATACCTCTCTATTCTAAAAAAAAAGTAACTCCCGCTGCTGCTGTCAAAAGCTTGTCATGCTATCTCCTCCGAAACCGCTGGGGGTATGGGGTCGAGAGCGATACCAATGGATGCAGAAAAATGGGGGGACCAAAGTTAGACATGTCTCATCTTCGTCGGACTTTAAGTTTTTTTTATTTTTTACTGGATGTATTACCCGGCTTCGCTTGGTATTCAGTTTCTGTTATTATTTTTTTCATCGATTAGCCTCATGTTATGATATTCTAAAGTTTTCGCTAAAATTCTTTTGCGGTTGCAAATAGCATTAGTTTGTTGTCGGTGCTGTCGTTTTTCATCGCTTTCCTCTCCTTTCGATGTTGAAGCTCGAAGACGATCGTATGTTCGACGCGTTAAAATTTCTTCATCAGTCTCACTTCTTCAGGATCACTACAATTCGAAATCTGTTGCCTTCGAGCTCTTGAGAATGTTTTTCTTCAGATTCTTGTGTGCGTCTAACTGCATTTCAAATTCTGTTGACTTCTCACTCTTCTGTTTTTTTTCATTACATTAATCATTTCTCAACAATATTTGACATTTTACCCTTACTTTTGCAGGATTTAAAGTTGCTCTCCTCTTTTTTGGGTATTTAAAAGTATTAATTTACAGCTATTCCATAACGTTTGAATGGATTTATTATTATAGAAAAAGAATCAATAATGTTTGAATGATTGAGATCACATTCAATATTAAAACACAGCAAATCTAATAATTATTATAGAAAAGTATTTCATGTATTCCACGTACATGAAATAAGTATTCCAATTAAAACAAGTATTCCAACATGAAATAAGTATTCCCATTAAAAGTATTCCACGTATTTCATGCTCGGAATTCTTTCTCAAAACTAAACCATCTGCTATGTTTCAATGTAACTTCAGTTATATAAATTATCGCGTCAAGGATAAACGCACGTGTTTCTAGCTAAGTGAACGTGTCCTTCAGTGTATTTGAGTTTGAACAGGTGGCTTAGAATAGTTTCAATTCATGAAATGGATAGATAACACATTCATTGAAAATGAATGACTTTCCATCCTTATGTTTTCATTTTTAAAAAGAAATATTCCGGCTTTGCAATGTATATGAAAATAATATATCAAATTCATTCTTGCATGCACCAATATATGAATAAAACACGTTTTTAATTCATGTCTATTTATTTTTACGGAAATGTTATGATTTAACTGGCAACAATGAAATGTTAAATGGCTTTGAACAAAAATATCACTTGATACCACGCAAACTTGTTCTAACATAATTCGGGAATGGAACGTCGTAGCGGGATTAAAATAGTCTATAACCTTCACGCAAGTTCAAGCAATAAGTTGACCAAGTTTCATCTCAATCGGATGAATGGTACGGTAGCGCATAACATACGAACAAACAAACAAACATTCATTTATATATATATATATATATATATATATATATATATATATATATATATATATATATATATATATATATATATATATATATATATATATTTTATGATTTGTGGGAAAATATTGGCTTTTTTCGGGAAAATATTTGTGGGAAAATATTGGCTTCAGATTACGATAACTCTCCAAAATATGATCGTAGAATTTTGATCTTTTTGCAATCTAAGACTACAGACATTTCTTTTTAAAACTAGACCTCATTTGTTTAAAAATATTTTAAAACAGACTAATATTTTCATCAAAAAATGAAACACAGTTTTTTAAAAATATCGTCCCATATGTGGATGTAATATCGATGCTCCTCGAGTTTTCGTCTTACAAATAAAATATTTACATCATCTGGAAGATGAAAGCTTTCTTATTCACATAAACTTCATTTTAAGTCACTGTCTTAAATTTTTCGATTTTTAATTGAATTTTAAAGCTGATAATTCAGCAGTGATGAAACGCCCTTCGCATTGAGGGTGACAACAGTAAATGGATGGAAGCTGTTACATTGCCCGAGAATCACCCCTATGTATCTCGCTATTAGCCGTAATAGAGGAGCGAGCGTAGCGAGCCTAGGGGCGAAGCCCCTAGTAGCTTTAAATTAAAACTTTGTTTACATACTTAATAAAGTTCAGTCTTCCTAGCTAAATATTTACTAAGAAATTTTCTTTGAGTTACACATAACATACATAACAAAAAGTATAAACATTTATTCATAAAAATCGAAGGAGTTTTGCGAGTGTATAAGCCGTGAAAATTGCCGTCGGATATTAAAATGACCAAAATCTCGTGAGATATTTTCTAGCATTTGTTCATAATATTTATAAACTCCACACTTCGAGCTTCAAACTTAGAACAATTCAGTAAACCGGACATACCTCAGGATGTCCTGAAACTGTCGAATTTAAAGTCTATTGTGAATTAGTATTTCAAATACTATTATAAGCAATGAACTGTATGTGTTAAATGAGATAAAACATGTTTGGTAGAAAATAATTTTAAACATTTATTGAGAAGAGTTTAAAATGTGAATAGGTAAATGTTAATGAAATATATTAATCTTGACGTATTATTGAATATTAATACCAGTAGGAAATGTCAATAAAAAAGCACTTAGAGAAGAAACATAAATGAAAGTTAGTGCAGCTTCAAATTCAATAGTAAGTAAGTATTTAGTGATTTAATATTTTTAATCAGAAGTTTACGAGGACAGTGCTTAAATTTAGCTCTGGTACTGCATCTAGCACCCAGTGAATGAAAACTGCAATAATTTTCTAATTTAAAAATATATGTAAAATGGTATTTCGAAAATTTTGAAAATATTACTCAATATTATATATATATATATATATATATATAAACTGGTGTAAGAAATTAAGAGAATTTTCAGACTTGGCCGATTATCTATAGAACTACTTTACCGATTTTAATGAAATTTAATATGTACATACATTGATACAATACAAAACAAATAACCATTCAATAATTGTAATACACATGCATGATCGTGCGTAACACTCGTTGAAGTCGGAAGGCATGACACAGCGGTTGCAGAATAAACAAAAAAAATGGGTTAATAGATGGTGTTATTTTGCAGCAATCGGTTAATTTCAAATTGTAACAGGCCAATCTCAAGTCCAAATTTGTAGAGAGTTCAATTTAACGCCCAACGTCAGGTGTAACTTACCTTCCGACTCCAAAGAGTGTTAAGCACGATCATGCGTGTATATTACAATTATTGAATGGTTATTTGTTTTGTATTGTATCAATGTATTTACATATGAAATTTCATTAAAATCGGTACAGTAGTTCTAGAGATAACCGACCAAGTCTGCAAATTCTCTTAATTTCTTACACCAGTGTATATATATTAATAAAACAAGGTTCTGTCTGTCGGTCACACTCTCCGGGTGTACCGCCTCAATGTGTGCGTGTGTGCGGCCTATAAAACTTACAGCCATGAAATTTGGCACACGGGTAGTGCAGACTATGGGAAAGTGTACCTCGAAGCCCGAATTTTAAATTTTATTCTAGAAAAGTTTTTATTTTATGTTTTGTGGGATATTTTATGTTTTTTTAACTTCAGATTACGATATCTCGGAAAAAAATGATCGTAGAGTTTTGATGTTTTTACAATCTAAGACTACAGACATTTCTCATTCAAACAAGACCTCATTTGTTTAAAAATATTTTAAAGCAGACTAATATTTTCATGAAAATATTAAACCCACTTTTTCGAGAAATTTACACACTTTTGAGGATTTACGGTCGATGCTCTTCGAGTTTTTATCTTACAAAGAAAGTATTTACATCAGCTGGAAGATGAAAGCGTTCTCATTCATATAAACCCCATTTCAAGTCTCTAACTTAAAATTTCGATTTTTAATTGAATTTTAAAGAACGATACTTAACACGAATTTTCTACGAGGTTCTTCAAACGCGAAGAACGGAAAATTCTCCCCTTGGGTTGTAAACAACGATTGATTCATTCATTTACTTGATTCATTCATCGTCTTCCTTTGATGGCTTGAGCGTAGCCGGACGAAGCCCGGCTAGTATATAATATTTGTATGCGCGTGCTTTTTCCCGGTCATTTCTTTTAGACCCTGTGCGCTGTTATCTATGTTAAACGATAAGTTTAAAAAAATCGACACTCGTAGAACTGGTGCTCGCTTATCTAGTTAAGGTATTATGTATCGGGAACCGAAAAGCCTTGTAACAGCTGGGTGACCCTAAAGTGCTGTTTTGTTACTTTTTCAAACCTCTGCAAGTATGAGCACAACCATGTGAAGGCAAAAGGGTTTCCCTAATGAAATGAATTGCCATGGCGCTGGCCTATCCTCTCCTCGCCACCGTTTCGAATGTTCCAGACTTGTTTTCTAAACCGAACTAATGTCCAGCGCTTGACACTTTCGGGTTGCACTTATCAAGCAGGACGGTCGACCTGCAACGCCAAGCTAAAAAACAAAATAGACGCCAAATGAATAAACGTGCCAAGTACAAAAATTCGTCAGACCGCTGTACTGCTTATATACTCTGCACATCTTGCTTCTATACTTCACATGTTAAAGCAGTGTGCGTAAATTATAAAATTCTGAATGAACCAAGCATCGTAAAGAATTAAAACAAAAAGTAGAAGAATCTTATCAGCGAGTACTTTAAATTGAGATAAAAATGGACTTTCAAAGTTAAAAATTAACCGACATACGAAATTTTTAATTTTCCGTAAAGTTGAGGATTTTGCTAGAATCCAGTTTTCGCCAAGAATTATTTCGTCAACATTTTAAGAAGACCTATAGAGTTTAATATTCAATAGATTCGAGTGAGGCTTGGTTTTTTTCGATAAGGTATTCGGTAATATAAATCTGTTATATGTTTCAGTTAAAATAAATAAATATTTCTATATTTAATTAGCATAAAACTGTAAAATTAGCATCTCAGGGCGATAGTACGCCAAAATGGCAACCATTATTCAGCAACACCGCTATTTTCCCAACTGTTCAATCATAGAAAAATTGCAATTGTCGCCCAGTGGCTCAGTGGTTAAGGCATCAACCTTCCACGGCATTGGGTTCGATTCCCGAATAAGAAGAGGTGTATATAAAATGTCCAAAATGACCGAGAATAATGTCGAACCCATAGTTTTCGGAGTCGTTTGAGATGAATAGGGATACTCCCGTTGCCGTTTAAGTGAGAGTTCAGACCCCCTCAGCATTGGGGAGGGAGGCGGGGAGGGAAGAAAGGGTGAATATAAAATGTCCAAAAGGACCGAGAATAGTGGCGAATCCATAGTTTTCGGTGTTGCTGAGATGAATAGGGATACTCCCGATGCCGCTTAAGTGTGAGTTCAGCTCCCCTCAGCATTGGGGGGAGGAGGGGGGGGAAAGAGTTAATATAAAATGTCTAAAATGACCGAGAATAGTGTCGAATCCATAGTTTTAGGGGTCACTGATATCAATAGGGACACTCTCGATGCCGTTAAAATGAGAGTTCGCCCCCCCCCAGCACTGGGGAGAGGCGGGGGGGGGGGAAAGAAAGGGTGAATATAAAATTCCAAAATGACCGAAAACAGTGTCGAATCCATAGTTTTTCGGGTCGCCGAGATGAATAGGGACACTTCCGATGCCGTTTAAGTAAGAGTTCGGGGGAGGGAGGAGAAAGGGTGAATATAAAATGTCCAAAATGACCGAGAGTAGTGTCGAATCCATAGTTTCGGAGTCACTGAGGGGAATATAGGAAATTAAAAATGTTGTTTATAGTCAAGTTTTGAATTAAATTAATAATAGAGGGAATTTGTAATTTTACTTTATCATTTGTATACTGTATTTACTTTTAAATACCTGTAAATTAAATTACTTAAATTTTACACTATACGTAGAATTCATTCCTTTTCCTGTGTATTAAAAAAATTGAGAGAAATAAATACCAGGACAAAGCCGGGCAAACAGCTAGTGATGTATAAATAGTGTTTAGTATGATATTTCCCATTGTGTTTATAAAGATTGACTAGAATAGAAAAATGCCATCCGAATTACAATTAAAACGAAAAAACAACCAGGCCTATTACAGAGATTTGATAAAACAAAAAGTGCTCCAATTTAGTTAACAAAGTGACACATTTGTAACTGATGATGAGACTCCAGGTATCAGGCAATTGTTTGCCTAAAAAAGTCCAGTTTGTGAATGGTTATTTACCTATTTCAAAAAAATAACTGATATCCACTAAAAAAATTTTAAAAAGTAAAAAAATGCCAAGCTTCAAAACAAAAGTTATGACTAAAAAATGGTGTGATATCAAATATCCAAGCTTATTAAGTTCTGGTACTTAATTTCCTAATCACGAATTTTTCACATCTAAGTGAAGTGGTTAAGCATAACTTGTTGATAGAAACCCTTCTTCCCTAGACTAAACTCATTCATAACCTGTTTCTGAAAATTTAAGTTTTAAATATTTATACATGTCAGGCGGCTGTCTTAAAAATAAAATCATTAAAATAACAGAAAGCAAAAAAATAGTTAATGTGAATTGAAAACATCAATTTCAGATTTTAACTATGCACTTCGATGCTCTGTTAGACAGTATGTTTATAGCGCATCATTCCAACAAATGGTACCACAAAAACTGGTGTTATATCCAATTTTCTGAAGCACTAGGACTCAATTACATTTCTCAATAGATTTTTTAATGGGATATTAGTCATTTTAATTAGTCTTATATTTGAAGTTAATACATGATGTCAAACAAAACAAACCGTTAGCTAGAAAGAAAAATAATAAATAATGTTGTCATTCCCCAATGGAACAATTTTGCATTAAACAACAAAAAATATGAATACCATGCTTTGGAGTTACGTTTCCCAAATGTAACGTGAAAAGAAATTTCAAATTTATAGAATAATTCGTGACCATCTTAAAATTGCTGCTACATTCATTTTAGAAGTAACCAAATAATAGGACACACATATTTTGCATAAATAACTAAAATGAATAATTTATACAACTAAATAACATACTTTCGACGTTTCAACAGACAAAATTTATATATTCCAAATACGAAAACACGGCCGACAAGCCTGGCATGTATAAATATTTAAAACTTAAATTTTCAGAAACAGGTTATGATGAGTTTGGTCTACGGAAGAAGGGTTTCTATTAACAAGTCATGCTTAACCACTTCACTTAAATGCGAAAAATTCGTGATTAGGAAATTAAGTACCAGAACTTAATGAGCTTGGATATTTCATATCACACCATTTTTTAGTCATAACTTTTGTTTTGAAGCTTGGCGTTTTTTTTTACTTTTTAAAAGTTTTTTTAGTGGATCTTTTTCTACCCAAACACCCCCTTTTTAACGGGTAGCCTCATTTGCAAATTTGGCGTGACGCTACTTTCCATTCGGCACGTCTCCAGATATTACCATATTCTATTAGATCGCCGCTCCAGATATTACTCAGTTACGAGTTTTGAGAAACCTCGTGAATGGAGGATAGATCCATAGCATCTCCTTATCTGTTGTTCATTTCTTAAAAAAATGGTACTAAAGTCAAATTTAGAAGGCTAGCTTTAGTAGACTGTCATTCGTATCAGGAATAAAGTTTGTACATAAAAATCACATAAAAATTTGAGTTGGATGTCGAGATGACAGTATGCATATTTTGAGACAGCTTAGGAAGGTTATAGATTCAGGAACAGTAATTTAGATGGGCAGGATTTAGGAATTCATAAATGGAAGGTATATCTCTTTTTTTTAATCCGTTAAAAATCGGTGGTAAATCATATTTAAAAGACTGCCTTTAGTACATATTGATATTTGCATTTGGATTAATATATGCTGTAGTTAACATCCGAACACGTATTTCTCTCGGTCATCTATTTGAGCTATGATAAATTGTTCCTATAGAAAAGATAATATTTCGTTTCTTGCGCAGCTATTTTTGTTTTTATTTTGATAGCTGAAATTAGTTTCGTAACTTGTTCTAGTAACAATCATCTGTCATCCTTATCCATAAATGTTATGATCAGCGTTGTCCGTGATTTCTCATCGTTCAAAACTAGTTATATGAAGATGTTACATGGGAAACGAGTGCGTGATGTCCCTTACAGTGGCGCCGGAAGGGGGGGGGGGCAAGGGAGGGCACTTTCCCCCCCCCCCCTAGAAAATTGAATTTTTTGTTTCTACCTAGATAGCGCTCGTAAAATATTAGAAGTTTTCATTTAAAATCATAAAGCCTAACATAAAGCCTAACATAAATCATAAAGCCTAACAAAACTGAATACTGTAAAGAATAGGAAATTCTTCAACGAACATTTTCCAACGGACAGTTTTCAAGCACAGAAGTTCGTTACGTTAAACCCCTTCTCTACGACAGGTGACAAATTAGACCAGGTGCCGCTCCGGAAGTCTACTTTATGGTCCGCATGCTGGCTGCCACAGCACGCTGGCGGGAAAGACAGAGATCAGAGTTGATCTGCTCTCAGAAGGTGACAGATCACCTGTTGGCTTAGGCCACACTTCGTTTTATTTGGGAACTTTGAATCCCGGACCTAGCGCCGTTTCACGTAGTCGGTGTGACTCCGACTGATTTAGGGGATAATTCTTAACTCCCCGGTGTCGTCGGGCGGAAATCTATGCTCGTTAATTCGAGATTGTAAAAAGTGAATAAATACAGTTTTGTTTTAAATCCTAAACTCTGTATTTCTGTATTAGTCTATGCTGAGCTACCTGGGAGAAAACTGTCATATCGTCACAGTTATAGTATAGATTAATATAAGTGGTGGAGCGTTGTTGGATTTCGATCCCGCCACCAAAAGATTCCTGTGATTATTATAATTTTTTGCCGAACTGAGTTCCGGTCTACTTTCTTCGAACTGTAATTCCTGTGAATGGCAAATTGTATTACTTTGCCGAATTGTGCCTTGTGCGTGTCTACTTGTCGTCGAACTTTGATTCCTGTGAACTGAAAGTTATAGAGAACCGTCGAGTGGTGCTTTCCTGTCTGCAATCTACTAGACTTTGTTACTTAGTGCACGATTTCTTGGTGACGTCCCGCTATTCTTCGATCAAGGGTGAACTGTTTGCAACGTTAAACAGAACCATTGTGGTCTTCTGTTCCGACTCCATGCAGATCAAGAGCAGTCGTCAAAGCAGTGAGTACTATATGGTTTTCATTTCTCTATTGGGTTACTGAGGCAATTGAATAATAGTGTTCTTTTCTTTTGTGTGTCATTCAACTTTAAATCATTGCTAGTTGTGTTTCATAGATATAGTTGTGTTTAAATATACTAGTAAAGCAAATTTTAAAAATAACTCAGAGTAAAAAAAAAATTAGTTTGTATAATATAAAAGTGTATTTGAATGTGCAAAGTTATTTATTAAATCATATTTGAATTTAATCTTAGACTGTAATGAGCTTAGGAAATTTTTCTGTATATTGTGTTAGAGGTGTTGAATGTAAAATTTAGGGTAAGGTTAAATTCGCTAACTGAAATCATGGCTTATTTATCCAAAGCTCTTAAATCTGATTTGCTTTCACTCGCGGTAGATCTTGGAGTTTGTGCCAATTCCGATATGAACAAAAATGAAATTAGGAGACTGATAATGCAGATGAGAGTTATGATGAAGAAAACGTGAAAGCAATGTTAGAAGCGATTGAATGTGAAAACCAGTTAAATTTTGAGAGAGAGAGAGAGAGAAAGAGAGAGGGAACTGAGAGCTTACAAATTAGAGAGACTCAAATTAATAGGCTCAGAAAGTGGTGGAGAGTCAACTCCCCAACCATTGGAAAACTCTCTAAGGAGATCTTATCCAGAAATGAGAAGGATGATGCCGAAATTTAATTTAGAGGATACTGACATAAGTCTGTTTTTGTCTATGTTTGAGCTCCAAGCTAAAAATCTTGAGATAGATGAGTCAGAATGGGCATCCCAACTCCTGTCCTTATTGCCGTTAGAGATAGGACAGATTGTTTTGCGTGAGTCAGAAAAAGACTCAAAGGATTACCGTTTCGTAAAGAAAACCTTGCTAGACCGATTTAAATTGAGTCCAGAAACTTTCAGACATAAATTCCTGCAACACACCCGCAAAGCAAATTCAAGGTGGAAAGATTTCGCTTATGAATTGCAGTCAAGCATGTCGAGTCAAGTGACCCCAACCCACCGAGTTGTACGCCGTCAGAGTTAGATTCTGCACAAAGTAAATGTGAGGATTTAAAGGCGATTGAGAAGAAATAGCAGGCTGATGCGGAGAAAATCATTCAGGGACCATGCGTGACCGAAAACGTAGTCTCTCTGTACACGTTAGGGCGGGAAAATGCTCTAGAAAAGATAAGGTTTAAAGCGAAAGGAAACATTTTCCTTAAGAAAGGCTATCGGGATGAGTTACAAATATCAGAATTGAGAAATCTGGGAAACTTCCTGTCAGAAGATAGGGAAAATAACGAATATACTTCGTCAGCTATTTGTGAAATTTATGTATCATATCTTCGGAATATAACAAGAAAATTAGCTAGTAGAATATCGCCAATAGATCAGTTATTATGTGCGGATCTAGTCGATTTATTTAGGAGCCAAAAGAAATTCGATGTTTTGATAGAAATTCACAATTATCAGAAGTGGGCTCATAAATACATTTTTTGTGCTCGACCTAGAACCCTTGAAAGATTGTTAGGAAATGATTACCTGAAAACCGTCCTCGAACTTCGGGACAATGGACCTCGTAGTATACGGATAAGGCATACGCTTATTTACAGCGGTACATTCAGCCGCATACATGACCTTACGTTAGAGGATTTCACTAAACTCAATAAAGATTCTGTGAAGGGTAAAATACAGTGTATGACAAAATTTCCCGTACCTTATGCACCTGATTTCGAGCGCGAATTCATCATACAATGTGATGCATATGACGTTGCGATCGGAGTTGTACTAACACAGATGTTTGGGGGAGAAGAACATCCGGTCTTATATCTCAGTCGGAAATTTAGCCCAGCTGAGAAGAATTAGTCAACTATAGAACGCGAGTGCACGTCGATAATTTTCGCGGTGCGGAAACTACACTTTTATTTAGATGGTGCCAATTTCAAGATCATAACGGACCATAAACCGCTAAAGTGGTTAAAGAATCACACAGGCGCAAATTCCAGGATCCTTCGGTGGTCCTTAATACTGCAACCATATAATTTTACTATCGAACACCGAGCAGGAAAGTTTAACCAGAATGCAGATACGCTGTCTTGCTAATAAATGTATAGATTAAATTAGTTCTTAAAATAATTGTACTTGAAAGTGTGTTTTTTTGTTTATGTTTTTTTATTTCATTGTATATGCTGATATTTAAATTAGTTAAGTTAGTTAAATTGTATTAATGCAAATTATGTGCTAAAAAAATTGCTTGCCTCAGAGCTCAAGTGTAGAGGTGGAAACACATATATGTACCACACTGTTGCGCCCAAACTATGATTTAAGGGTGGGGAAGCTGTAAAGAATAGGAAATTCTTCAACGAACATTTTCCAACGGACAGTTTTCAAGCACAGAAGTTCGTTACGTTAAACCCCTTCTCTGCGGCAGGTCACAAATTAGACCAGGTGCCGCTCCGGAAGTCTGCTTTATGGTCCGCATGCTGGCTGCTACAGCACGCTGGTGGGAAAGACAGAGATCAGAATTGATCTGCTCTCGGAAGGTGACAGACCACCTGTTGGCTTAGGCCAGACTTCGTTTTACTTGGGAACTTTGAATCCCGGGCCTAGCACCGTTTCACGTAGTCGGTGTGACTCCGACTGATTTAGGGGAAAATGCTTAACTCCCCGGTACCTTCGGGCGGAAATCTATGCTCGTTAATACGAGATTGTAAAAAGTAAATAAATACAGTTTTGTTTTAAATCCTAAACTCCGTATTTGTGTATTAGTCTATGCTCAGCTACCTGGGAGAAAACTGTCATATCGTCACAATACTAAATTGCAACCTCACACTCGTTAACGCAAGCGCGGTAAACGTCATTCCTATACTCAGGAACGATTAATCGCCAAAGTGCGTTTAAACGCCAATGCCAGACGTTTGCTTTTGCAATTCAAAAGCAATCCTACACAATGTTTTTGCATCGCGAAAGGGAATCTTGAATTCGATGCATTTGAAACGTGTACACGGTTTTACCTAACGGTTTTCTTACATGGTCACAACACGTTGCTTACATAAGGTAAGAGTCGTCTTTTAAATAATATGGATAATAGGTGGTGTTGTTAAAAATATACAATGAAAAATATTTACAGTAGTTTAATTGCGTAGAATTTCAAAGTAGATGATTTGTATCATTTTTTAAGTTCATTTTTCAATTGTTGTTTCCTGGCAAAGGATTAGAGTGAAATAAAACCTAGGAGTTTTTTACTATTCTGCTTAACGATTTTTCCTGTTTTATGAAATCATATTTTATTTTTACTGCTGGACATACCAAAATATCAATAGGTATTTTATTTTTAGGAATCATGGATATAAGAAATTTTTTGAAGAAAAAACTGACAGTAATTGCAAATCGAAGCTTCTTGGAGCATTAGAAGTAGAACCTAGTACATCTACTAACATAGTTACTAGCTTAGGAGTAGTCAGTGAAGGTTTTGGGTCATTACATTCTGATGTTGATCATGAATCTAATACAACGTCATTATCTGGTGTTGGTGAAAATCGTACTGTTCATATTCATCTTTTAGATATAGGAGATTTTATTGAAAAGCATGCTTCTATTTCCGATGAAACAAGATATGCGTTATTGACTCGACATTTTGTTCCCGATTCAAGTTACAATTTTAAAAGGGACTCAGATGGAAAAATAGTTTTTCGTCACGAATGGTTACAAAATTACGATTTGTTAGCTTATTCAAGTAAACTTAAGGGTGGACTTTGTAAAACTTGTGTTACATTTCGACCGAATTTAAGAAGAGGATTTTTTTGGATCTTTCAGTGTCAAACCTTTCAAGACTTCCATGAAAATGCAAAAGAACATATGTGTTCGGAGTGGCATCGTTCAGCGACAATTAAAGCTGTAAACTTTCGACATGTTATGGAGGGTAAAAGTACTTGTGTCACTGAACAGCTCAGTAGCTATGAACGGGAACAAGTTAAGTCTAATCGAGAAAAACTTATGCCAATCATTTCCACTATAATTTTTTGTGGTACCCACGATTTACCTCTCCGTGGTAAAACCACTGGAAATTTCGATGATCTCCTAAATTTTAGAGTCGAGAGCGGAGATTTAGTATTAAAAGATCATTTGGAAAATTGTGCAAAAAATGCTAAATATACTTCTCACCAGACTCAGAATGAATTAATTAAGATTTGTGGTGATATTATTCGAGAAAAAATTATTACAGAAGTGAACGCCAGTGAAGGTTTTTCATTGTTAGCTGATGTATCTGCTGATATTTCTGGTGTTGAGCAGCTCTCGATAGGAGTAAGATTCGTGGATAAAAATACTAATTCAGTACGTGAGGAATTCTTGGGATTTACTGAACTTAGTTCCATGAATGCAGAAGGTATATCATCAGCAATATTACAAACTTGTGAAAAATATGGCTTAAGTATGCAAAAGGTAGTAGGATTAGGATTTGATGGTTGTGCAACAATGGCAGCCCGCGAAAACGGCGTGCAGAAAATAATTTGTGAGAAATATAACAAAGCTCTCTTTTTTCATTGTGCTTCACACAGACTTAACTTGGTGGTCAACAACTTAAATAAAATCCAGGATTTACAAAATTCAGTAGCTACTATAAAAAAGTCATTAACTTTTTCCGCGAAAGTTCATATAGAAGAAAATATGTACCCAAAATTCCTCTATTTTGAGAAACTAGATGGTCTGCCAAGTATAAGTCAATTAGAATATTTTCGGAACATTTTGAGGAAATAAGAAACGCCCTAGAACATTTATCATATACGATGGAAATAAATGGAGATACACGATCGAAATCCAACCAGCTGTTATGCGTAATTTCCACTCCTAAATTTATTGTGTGTTTGCATATTATTTCACACTATAGTGCCAAACAGGAGCCTGTTTGTAATATTTTACAAGCAAAAACAATAAACCTTTTATCGACGAAGAAACATTCAATTACTTTTATCTATTCTGAAAGATCACAGGGCTGATGCAGAGAATTACTTTAAAAACTATATTTCAAAAATGTATATTTGACGGAAGAAAAGTTGACATTGATATTAAAATACCTAGATTAGCTGTAACGCAAACGCAAAGGGTAACTACTCTACTGATAGTGCTGAAAATTATTTTCGAATTTCTTTATTTACTCCATATCTGGATTCAATTATACAGTCCATTGAAGTCCGATTTTCCCAAGAGACGGATAATACATTTGCTCTGTCTATTTTTCACCCGCAACTAATAAATACAGGCAGAAACCTTTAGTTTGCTAAAATCAAACATTCATAACATCTCAAAACTGTATGAAATTGAAAATTTGAATTGTGAAGCCGAAACTTAGAAAGAAATGTGGGTTTCAAAAGTCAAAAGTAACAATACTGAGACTGATCTCGAGGTTGTTGAATTAATAGATAAACATTACCAGTTCTTTCCTTACATCAAAAAAGCGTTACAATTTTTTTAGCCCTACCTCCTACCACAACAACAATTGAAAGATCTTTTAGTACGCTCCGACGGGTAAAAACCTGGTTGAGATCAACCATGTCTCAAGAGAGACTTTCTGGTCTCTGTATGCTTAGCGTTCACAGAGAATCTGTGAGTAAAAATAAAGAAACATTTATTGAAAAAGTAATTAATAGATTTTCTCAAAATAGGAGAAATCTCTCATTACTTTTCTCCGATTAGAAAAATAACATAAAAGTGTATTTTTTATAACCGTATATATGTATTTTTAATAATAAAGGGGTAAAAGTTTTAATCTATTTTACTTTGCCCCCCTCTATATTTGACTCTTCCGGCGCCACTGGTCCCTTACCTGACATTTTATCAGAAGATTTTTGATAATCCATTTCATTGGTGTCAAAATAGTTTAAAGTAAAAAAAAGGCGATATATTTTAATTGCTATGTTTTTGAAATAAGAAATACGAGTCATGTTAAAGTTTTTTGGGGGGATCTTTTTTCTAGAAAATGTTGAGTCCTGGCTGGATGAGCATCCCCACTTTGTTTATGACTATTTTGTTCGAAAAGCCTCCCGTCAGATGGTTGACTCTTGGCTGCTCTCTCATTCAGCACCACAGGGTATGGTGCAAGACAACTCATCTTCAAACGTAAGCCCTACCAGTCCGGGATGTGGTTGTGCAACACCAATCCGAAAGATAGCTGCCCACGAGTTCGAGAGAGGCGGCTTGTTAAGGTAAGTTTTTATTATTGATTATCAAAAGTTTGTCTTCTTTACCAGTCATGCTCCGTTGATTAAATCAACAGATGTTCACTATTGATTTAATTTATTGATTTAATAGGAAAAAACAGAGAGTTTCGTTGTCTTCGAAGAGTTTCCTTGAATAATTTAGGATAATTTATTTCTCTTGGTATTCAGCGCTGTGTAACTCATATTTCTCTTTTTTCATTCTTATGGCTTATTGTGTTTTAAAAATCAATTCTGAGATGGAATTCTTATAGTTCCCACTAACTTTTTTTGTTGCTAAAACTGCTTGCTGAAAATTCGTCGCCATCAATGAATTTACTTTTTCTGTTTGGTATTTAACTTAGGGCCTTGTAACTCAGTATCTGTCTCTCATTTTTGCAATTCACGGTGTATATAACATCATTGTGAGATAACATTCTTGTTATTCACATATTTTTCATGCTACTAGAGGCAGACCATGATTTTCCATTAGGCCCGATAGTCCCGGGCCTAGGGGGCCCCAAAAATTTTTAATTTTAAAAGGAAAAAAAGAAAAAATTCCCAATTCAATTTTTTTTAAACTTTTTCAATAGCAATTTTTTTATATATATCCTTTCAAATTTGATTGATTGATTGGTTCATCATAAGTATGTTATAGTGTATATAAGGAATTAAGGAGTTTTTCTAGTTCCATTGTATTGATGTTTTAATGGTGAAGTTAATATGCTGTATTGCTTTTGTTATTTCATAATATTCTATTCTTCTACGCTTCAAATAGCCAATTCTTGGTAAAATGGTACTTTCACAATGATTCATAATTATTTTCTTGTGTGTCAATTTTGGAAATTTTACGCCCACATCAGTGTTAGGGGCCCCCATCCAAAGTGGTGCCTATAGTCAAGAATTTTCTAAATCGGGCCCTGACTAGAGGTGTATACTAAAAATTCGCCTCCACAATCTTCATGAAAATGTGTATAATTATGTTAGGGTTTAAGAAAAATCAGGGCAGACAAAGATACGAGTAAGTATTTATGCACTAACTAGCTGAAAACCCGCACTTCTCTACGGAGTACATTCAAATTAAATACAACGGTCAATGTATGCAATTAATGCAAAAATAAATAAATATATATATATATATATTTATTTATAATAAATACGACGATCAATATATACAATTGATGTAGAAAAAAAAATATTTTTAAAAAAATCGTAAGGGATATTTTTATAGACAAAATAATGTCCAATCGTCTGCCGCATTAGCAAGAAAAAAAATATTTTTTGTCTATTTAGTTGTTATGCACGTGACGATAAATTTATTTAAAGTACCGGAAAAAGAAATCACGTGATCGGCATTTAATAAATTAAATTCTAAAAATTAATCTGTAAAAATTCACCAAAATTCAGAAAATGGAGGTAAAGATTCGAAAAAGATTTCATTTTAAAGGAAGTTTTAGGATCTTTCTCGTGATATAAATTTTATAACCCTCAAATTATTATTTTAAATGCAAACTTAAAAAAAGTTACTAAAACAGCTTAAAAATTTAATTTTAAAAAATCTAAGAAGAATTTTTCAAAAATCTCTCTTAGTGCACCCCTACACTATAAGAAGAATCGCCATGCAAAATTTCAGCCCTTTAGGTCCAGCGGTTTGGTCTGTGCGTTATATGTCAGTCAGTGAGTCAGTTACGGAACTGTTTTATATATATAGATAAGTTCTTGCATGGGAAAGAGAAGTTGGTGTTGACAAAATATTCATGAATGAGGGATATATTAAATATCATCTTAGGTATATTACAATATCAACTGTAAGAGTAATTCCCTTTCAAATATTCTGTTAATTTCATACATTTCACTGGGATTTCGTTTGATATGATTTTATAGAATTTTAATAAATAGAATTAGTTTAAGAAGAAATCAAAAACTGTTAGCTACAGATACATCGAGAAGTAAAAATAAAAAAAAATTTAATTAGAAATTAAAAACTGCTAGCTACAAGTTCCATTAACAAATATTAGCTGGAGCCCACATCAGTTATTTGGAAAAAAAGGGGGGGGGGTTTAACATGAACTACAAATGACATCCGTCATCGAATTAAGGACTCGCTTAAAATTCTGTGAAGCAAGTTCTCTCAGCAGGGGTCCGGGTTTGTGGGTAATCTGGCATTGGTGATTTGATGCGATTATCTAACACAGAACAACTATGAAGGTTTGCTACTAAGGAGTCAAGGCGATTATTCATATAATGAGGAGCAATGTCAAATTATCAGTTGCTGACGTAGGTATGTACTGCAAAAAAGAGACGGGCAGTTTTAATTATACGCAAGAGATAAGAGGCGGAAGTTTAGGAGGAAATAATATGTCTACTTGTCATAACGAGATGCTTGTTAAAGTATTTGTGTCTGTTTTTATCTTAAATTATATCTATAGAGGTGTACTTTCTTTATATGAAAGCTCTCTTTGCCAATGCACTTCTCTAACCGTTTTAACAAGCGTACATAGGGGACTGGTAAATTCATTGCGTTGGATAGAGAATCAAGATTTTTTATGCGAAAAGAACATTGATCTAATATTTCGATCATACAAATAATTTATAACTATGGTTCTCACGAAACCCTGGTGAATCGTAAGATTACAGACAGACTGGAATTCTCGGGTGATGTATTTTATTTTATTTGTTTCAACCAGAATTTTTTAAAAGGCAAAATACGCGCCAATTAGGATCGGAAAGTTTACTCATGAAATGAGCCATACCAATACATCGCACAGACTTCCTTAGTCTATGAAAAGGGGGCAAAAAACTCTCTTAATTCAACGTGAGCTCAACCTGAAGTGTGGTTAGCGGCGACATTTGGGTCACGCCCTCGGACGCCGGTCTTGCATGCGGTGCGATGGAGAGCTAATTTGACTGGCCACAAGAGAGAGAGAAGAAGGAACATGATTGGAGGATAGAGCGTGTCCAATGAATCCACGAGCTTTTAACAAAACTAAAATGAGAAAGCCTCAATCATTTACTAAGAAGTTTAAGGATAGTACACACGAAAGAACACAACACAAGCAAATATTTTCTACGTATCATTTTCAAATTTTATATATATATATATATATACATATATATATATATATCACGTATTATATTCACATTTTTAAAGTTTTTATTTGTTTATTTTCTATAATTTTTAAAAGTCACAATGCACTAACGGAAAAGAACGGCATGAGGCCTATTTTTATTTTAAGCTTCGGCTTGGTCAGAATCAAAGACATCCAAGAGTAAATCATTGCGTAGAAATTAGTAGCTAATTTTTTGAGAAAATTTGGAAGAGTGGGGAGTTTTAATTCGTACTGAATGTCAACGTTCCGAAAATACCATGGTGTATCAATGATTTGTCTGATCGTTGAGTTTTGACAGTCAGATAAATATTTAATACTGGTTTCTGCTGCATACGATCAAGACGGAGCTGCATACGTTAATAAACATCTAAGGAAGGATTTATAGATGAGCATTGTATTTTTCTCTCTAGAATTCAGGAGCTTCAGGATGAGTTTTGGGAACTACAGTCAGTTAGCCGGGCCCTCCAGTGTAGGATAATATAGCAATGCACGTAAAACTTCAGCGATCAAAAGTTAAAATGAATATAGGAAAGATAATTTTTCCCCCCAACGCGGAGGCACTTGTAGTGAAGACATTCGCCTATAATACACAACAGTTTTGCTGGTCATTTTATTATGGGGGCCCCATATAGGCTGATCAGCATTACCCTCTATGAAGGGACGACACAAACGGAGTCACTTAAGTGGCGCGACGCCGGAATTCGATCCGAGCACCCTCAGCACCGAAAGCCAGCGCGCTGTACCACAAGGCCGCCACAGGCCCAGAAAAGAGGATAGGAGGAAGAATACAAAACACTTCAAAAGTTCAAGGAAAATTGAAAAAAATAGAAAAAAATAAACTTTCTGGACGGAGCAAAGCTCTTAGTCATAGAACGTGGACACGTAGACCGTAGATCAATGGGAAATGACTTGCAGTAAAGAGGGAAAATGGGATAGTTAAACTGATTGGAACCTGGAGAGACTTCAGGAACGAATCTCTCAAATTCAGCGGTAGTCATCCGTTATAAAATAAGGGATTCCAGAAAAAGTGTCCGAGAAAACGTAAAAAAAGGAGGGCAACACCTGAGGTGTTACAACTCATACCCCTAGTAATTCAGAAATTAGGACCAGAAGTGTTGGCCTCGCCAAGATAGCAGAAAGTCCCCTAAAGCCCCACCAATAAGTGGGGTCCGTCTAAAGATTAATGACGGTTAGGTGTCCAAGACGGAAGCATGTGTCTGAGGCGACGGGCAGGCGACTGAGGCGATTGCCCTCCGGTCGAGGAAACCATAGCTCACCGTATGGACTGGAAGAGGGGGGGGGGGCGCAAAGGCATTTCCAAAGAAAAATCGTCACAACAATCAATTAATTTTAAAATTAATAAAAATAGAAGTCCGCTAAGTTATACCTTAAATCTTTTGACTTTCTACTAAACAATCACGTTTCTTCATTTCGCCAACTGATTACATTCGTACAACGACAGTAAAAACTACGTTAGAGATCGTGGCCCATGAAACGCAATCAACCCCCCACTTCTGATTGTCTGATAGTTATTTATAGAAGTTAATCTTTTGGATCTACTGATATAGACTGATTTCATAACGAGGAGAAAATTACTTCCCTCGTCGTATCTGGCTCGAGTCTTTTTATACATTGTAATATGACAACTAGACATATAATCTTTCATCGAAAAGAGAGACGCATCTCGTAAAACTATCACCGTTAACATCAGTCTCACCCTCTCTCTTTTTCTCTTTCCTTTCATGCATACGTTGCAGATAAAATCATCAAAAAATATAAATAAAAGGTAATTTAAAAGAATTTAAATACGGTACTTAAAGACGAGTCTGGTTTTATTTTAAATGAGGCTGTTTTTTATTTGTATGTTCATTACGCAGCTGAATGTACTTTGCTATTTATAACTGCGTTGACTACGTAAAAGATACTGATTGAAATATTGATTTTACCGTCGAGCCAAATACTACTTCTTAAATACTAATGAAGCGTTATCTGGTGAGATTGTCACAGTTGCAAAGTCAAGTCGTATCTTCTAGTTGGGAATGACAATCGTCGTGACTCATTGTTGCAAAGGAAAATTTTGTTTTGTTACTGGTGATAAGATGTTACTAATTTTAAAACTCTCGAAGTATATTCAGCTTTAAATAATTCAGTCCAATTCTTTTATTCTGCGTTATGAAAGATTGCCATCCACCGGAATCCTGTTAACTCTTGATTTTGAAGAAAAACATGACGCACATTTACTGAAATGCGCTATAGTTGGCTGATTGGGAAACAGTACCAAAGGAAAGTTTTACATTGTCAATTGGCTTTTGTGTGAGGTGTAATTCTGTCTTAAATATTAATTTTCTGATGTTGCATGTAAACGAATTCGTATCGTACGAAACCATTTTTAGTGAAGAATTGTTTGAGATTTCTTATAGGTTTATTTACTTTTCCATCGTTTTCGTAACATTACTTAACATATTAAACCACACGCAAGAAATTATTTGAACTGAATATAACTGTCCGCATTTCAAATATAACTTTAGTATTTTAAATCCCCCCCCCCAAAAAAAAAACCTCTTTTATGTGCCTTAAAATATAGTTTTGAAAACTTGAGTTTATTCGGAATGATAAATCTAAATAGTAAATAATGTGAGATCAATTTATGCAGATTAGGGACAAATAGGGATTGCAAAACCTGACTAAAAAATCAAAACTGGGTCCCGGTTCTCAAATTTTTCCTGAACTGGGTACCCGGGTTTGAATAAAACATGAACCACAAAACATTTGCCCTGAATATCAATGAAAAAAAATTATCTATTTATAATGTGAAGAATTTTAGTTTATTGCGTAGTTAAAAAATATATTTCTTTTTAATTTATCGTAATTTAAGTTAATTTAAGGAATTGGAAAATTCCAAATTGCTAAATTTCCTTATAAGATTTTATGCTTTTATTTTCAATTTGGTACTAGATAATATAAAATGCAATCTATTTTTTTTTTGTTTATAACTACAATGAATAAAATTTCTTTTGAAAATTTTATATGATATAAGTCAATAAAACAAATGACACTCTATAGCGTACCTTTTGACAGCAGGAGGGAATTGACTTCTGATATGATTGAGAAGGATCTAATAGTTAATGCAGTGGTGCCTTGACTAACGAGTTTAATTCGTTCCGTGACGGAGCTCGTAACTCGAATTACTCGTATGTCAAACCAATATCTCCCATTGAAATGAATTGAAATGCCATTAATCTGTTGCCCCCCCTCTCCCCCCCCAAAAATCGCAATTTTTTGTTGCATGTTTTTAAATAAGAAAAATGTACTTATAAATAATAACGAATGTTGTATAAAAACACAATACAATAGAATGTACTGCAATAAACTGTTTTTATTAAATATAATGTTTAACTTGGAGATCAGGCGACTTGAATATTCTGAGGGAGGTGGAGGGAAACAGCTGAACTGAATAGACTCTTATTCGCTGATTTTTGCTCTTTTCGCCACGCTTTCCACACTTTCATCTGCGTGGGTTTTCAATAAAAACTTATCCAATGAGGTCTGTTTCATCCTAGTCGCACTTCTACTTGCAACTATTTCTGGGGTTTTCTATTAGTGCGTCTAAAGCTATTAGTGCGACCCAGAAAGAGAGCACAAAGCGAAATAAAATATCAATAGCCCTCCTCGGCGATGATGGAAGACAGCCATTACAGATCCCGCTTTGTTGATAAATAAATAGTTGTTTTGCATCATTGCTACTTCCTTTACAGCTGATATAGATATTCTGCCTGCAAATTTTCAAATGGAATGCATAGAGTTGCATTCTGATATCGAACTTACTGAGAAATTTAATCAAACCTCTTTGTTGGACCTTTGTAAATCATACCTGCCCAGACATAAAGTTCTCTTACTGCATAGTCATACGTTATTCATGTCATCATTGTTTGGAAGCACGTACATCTGTGAACAACTATTTTCACAAGTAAAGCATACTAAGAGTCAAATTGGAACCAAATTATCGGATGAAAAACTTCAGATTTCCCTGAGAATTGCAACCACTTCAGTTGACCCAGATATTGATGAATTAGTCTCTCAAATTCAATGCCAAATATCACATCAATTTTATGACTCCTACACTTATCTTTAGAATTATAAATAAAATTTATAATGAAATAAATATGTTAACTATATATTATATTTTTTTTACTATTCAACTATTTTCAATGTTAGGTATATTTTTGAGTGGCCCGAAACAATTCGTCTTCTTTCAATGTGGCCCAAGGAATCTAAAAGGTTGGACACCCCTGTTCTAGGGCAATGATTCTCAACCGCTACTCCGGCGGACCCGCACCGGTCCTCAGAGATTTTTACCTCTCCACGCTAAAAAAAAAAATTATGTTGTTGCTGCTGTTCATGCCCCTTGGTTGGAGGTTCCATTCACCAGGTCCTAATATGCTATTGGGCTCCTGTTTTGATTTAGCACCACAAGGGTCAGAGTCCGACTTGGCTAAATGACCGGTCACTTAATTTTGAACCGAGTCAAATGAGACCGGAACATTCGATCCCGCACCTCCAGAGGTAAATTTGAGAACTTGGAGGACATTGCAGCCATGACCTATTTTACGTGCCCCGGCCACCATTAGTGAACATGGCGGTGGATTTGCAGCGATGAGCATCGAACCAGGGACGTTCAGATCACTGGCCCGCTACTCTTGCACTGTCCCGCTACATTTGCCAACTGGGCCATCGCTCCCATAAAAAAATTTTATTAAAATAATAATAATAAAATTTTTTACAACATTTTTTACGTTAATGCCATAATTTTAGGATCTAGAATCCATAATTTTGTCTTTGAAAGTTGCCAACACTGGAGTGTGCTACATTTATCACTTGTAACGTCTCGCATTTTCCTTTTAGACTGGACTGAGTGTTCACAGCAGAGAAAGGATTGCAATAATTCTACTACGCAGAAGAGTAAATTACGCCCAGCTGTGTAAATGAAACGGTCGCCAAATGTGCCAGCCTCAAATAGCGCCCTTTACACGTACGCTCTTTCCCGCGTGAAAACACAATCCCGCGTGATTGAGTGCATGTGTGAAGGTGTCGGAGAGGAAGGGAAACCTGCTTTGGAGCGTACTGCAAGTTTTCCCGCGCGCAATCCCGTACGCTCCAAGCACTCGCGAAAGAGCATACGTGTAAAGGGCTCTAATGTCTTCCCGCGCTTTGCTCCGTGTGCATGCAAATAGGATCTAGAATCCATAATTTTGTCTTTGAAGGTTGGCAACACTGGAGTGTGCTCATACCGATGCACTTTAAAGCCAGTGTGTTTAAGATGTTGAGCTTCCTAGACGCTAGTTTTGTATACTGGATATTTCAGTCGGCGTTCAACTGAAGAGTGTGTACTAATAGTCGGCAGTAAACGGATTAACTGGTTTTGGCAATATAAAAGTAAGTTTATTGATAATTTTTAAAACTTATATAGGCGCTAAGAAAAAAATTATTTTTTAGCCCATCAGCATGAACCGTAAACTAGGCACGCTGTTGAATTTTTTGAATACCAGTTCAACGTCTCAAAAAAAATAAAAAACAGCTAAACAGAACTTGGGTGTCCACCAGAAAAAAAAGACAGAACCTTTTATCTGGCACTACAACTGTGAATATTTTTTTTCCAATGCGGAGGCACTTGTCGTGAGACATTCGCCTATACTACGCCGCATTTTACTATCAATTTTATTGGGGGGGGGCACCATATAGGCGGACAGCATTACCCCCTATGAAGGGACGACACAAACGGAGGCATTTTACGTGGCGCAACGCCGGGATTCGATCTGAGCCCCCTCAGCACCGAAAACCAGGGCACTGTACCACTGGGCCGCCACAAGCCCACAACCATGAATATTTAAAATATGAGTTAGTCTTTGCCCCAAATCTACGTCCGAAATGTACGTTCGATGTGTATCATTTAACATGAAGTTTTTGTAAGTAATGTTATGAAACCATCAAAAATATTGTGACATTTAAAATCTAAACATTGAGAGCTTGAAAATAAACCGTATGCATATTTTGAGCGTAAAAAACAAGGATTAAGATTACAAAAGAAGCCTTTAAACAAAACTTTGTTCAGAATAAGTCACTACTTAAATGCTCATACCTAGTTGCATTTCGGATTGCTAAATCCAAAAAATCATTTATCACTTGAGAAAATTTAATGAAACCAGTTTTAATAAACGTTTGCTTAGAAATGTTCTGATCCTCGGCTGCTAGTAAAATCAAATCGATTTCCTTATCTAATGATACTATAAGAAGAATCGAAAAATATCAGAGAATGTGGAATACCAGTTAATGTACAAGATAAAGGAATCAAGATTTTTTTTGCAATACAAATTGATGAATCATGCGATATCTCAAAAAAGACCGTATTAATTTGCTACGTCAGATACACTTCTGTCCATTAAAATTGCAACACCAGGAAGGAAAGCAAATAACAAAAATTTTACTTATATTATACGTATACAGCATAGTGGGACGAAAACATGATTAAATTTGTAAGCAATTTGGGGTGTGAAGAATCCATTGATCCTCACAATTTATAGTTAAACCCTCTTAAACAATTCACGTCCCCACAGAAGACACCCCTGGAATCCGGAGGCAATACAGCGGACAAGCGAACGCCAGAAGGGATCGACAGAACGGGTCCCAGACAATGGACGCTTGGAGGCGAGGCGACAGTAGGTCTGATATTTTAGACATAAAGTTCAAAAGACATTAGTTTCGGTCAACCCCTTGATCGATGATGATCGGGGAAGATTATGTGACCTAAAGCAACCAGCTGATGTGCTGACGAAGGACTAATCACCAATCGAACTTCTGAAAAGTGATGTCACTTAAAGGCACCAATAAAAACGCTTTTAAATATCGAGCGATCGCAGCGCTAGAGCTACGAGTTGTGTCGCTACGAACTAAAAAAAAACAGTCACCATCCAGACCTGCATCTAGAGGTCGCTACTCCGGCATTGAAGTCGTAGCTTACGATTCTTTTTAAGTCCTCAGGCAAGGCGAAGTTTTCGACACCTTGTCGATCGCAATTTAAGTCCTCGTGCAAGGCAAAAGCTTTTTCGATATCCTGTGGATCGCATTTAAGTCCTTGTGAGAGGCCAAGATTTTCTCGACCCGTTCCCAGAAGGAACCGTTATAGCTATTGGAAATAGCTTATGTTTTTTTATCCCAGACGGATCTGTTCGCTAAATTATCAGCGGTATAGAGAATCCGAGCTGGAGTAATTACCTCGGGTCCTACTGAGTTCCTGATAAGAAGAAATATACTCTAGTGTTTAGACCAAGTACCGATAGTATCGACTGATGTTCGTCAGCTGAATGTGTTCCCTGCACGTTAATTAGAGGGTATACTCTACAGTGTTGTACATAATATTTCATCGATTTCATATCATTGTAATAAATCATTTCATTTAATATTACTGGATTGTATCGTCGTCTTCTATACGCTACCATTCGGCGAATTCTTTACAATCTAGTAAATTGGTGGCAGCTTCGGATTTTACTGCTACTCCAGAAAACAGTAGCAGCCCACATCTCGTAAATATAATTCTAGTGAGAAATTTTAGTGAGAAAGACTTTTTGTGTTGTGAGTGCACCTCAGTGTGTGAAGGACTACGAGGAATTCACTACGAGTCATCGCGGATGCTGTACAAGTCAACAGACAAAGGTAAGCCTGATTTTCATTTAGAGGCTGTTTTAAATAATTGTGTTATTAATGTGTGAAAAGAGTAAATTTAAAAATGCCTAAGAACATGTATTTAAATTGCAAATGTGCATAAATCACGGATTAAAATTAGTCTTGTATTTTAGTAAAATTATAACTAATATTGCAAGAGTGTTTTAAAATTGAGAATTAAAAGCCAAGTTATTAATGGCTCAAATAGAAAGAGTTCTGTGAATGATCTTGGGTTGAAATTAAACTTTATTAAGAATCATCAAAATTTTCTTGTATAAATGTAAGACGTTAACTGGAAGTTCATAATTATAATAGCCTGGTGAAAAGTGTAATTATTGAAGTGTACTAGCAAAGTGTTTTTTAAAATTGCATTGAAATTTCTTAAAAGTGTTTCATTATGTATAGTGTTAACATAAATGTTATAGAATATCGGTAAGAATATTTGAATTGTTTAGTAATTGAATAATACACTCCTGGCCACCCAAATTGCAACACCAAGAAAGACAAGAGATATCACAACAAAATTTATTTTGTAGATAACATATTGACCAATTATCAAATGATTAAATTTATAGACTTCTGTGAAGTGTGGTTCCTGCCAAAATCAGTAGCCAGAGTAGCCGCCATTGTTGGAGATCACCGCTGCCACACGCCTCGGCGTTGACTCAAGGAGACTTTGGATGAGTTCTTGGGGTACAGCAGACCAAGCAGCTTCCACACGTTGCCAAAGTTGATCTGCTGTGGCAGCTGGGGATGGAATCTGGGTCAATCGTAGAGAAACCATGGACCACATGTTTTCTATCGGCGAAAGATCCGGAGAGCGAGGCGGCCAGGGAAGCAATTCAATCTGGCGATTGACGAAGAACCGTTGGACAATGTTTGCCACGTGTGGTCGCGCATTATCCTGTTGAAATATGGCTGTGGGCAAGCCCTGATGGTAAGGAAGGACAACTGGCTCCAACACCTCGGAGATGTAGCGCTGACTGTTTAAAGTACCGGCAATGCGTACTAGAGGTGTGCGAGAGTGATATCCAATACCGCCCCATACCATAATACCCGGTGCAGGACCAGTGTGGCGGTGCATAACGCAGCTGTTCAGCATCCTCTCTTCACGGTGTCTCCAGACTCGAATGCGACCATCGTGGTGTTGCAGTCAGAAGCGTGACTCGTCAGTAAAGACAATTTCATTCCATTCTGCCGTCCACATCCTTCTGTCATCGCACCATTGGCGGCGGAGACATCTGTGGTTCTGCGCCAAGGGTAGACAAAGCAATGGACGTCTTGCAGACAGACCACTCTGCTGTACACGGCGTCGAATGGTACGCGCAGACACTGGATGATGCGTTACAGACTGCATGTGCTGTGCTATGGTTCGTGATGTGACTGAGCGATCCGTCACTGCCATGCGCACAATTTGCCTGTCATCACGTGAAGTGGTGCGCTGAGATGGATGCGATCGAACACGCCGGTCCGTCGTACCCTCCTGCATCCAACGATCACATATCCGCATTACAGTTGTTTGGTTTGGTCCAACACGACTACCTATTTCCCTGAAAGATAATCCACAATCTCGGTAGGCCACTATCCTTCCTCTGTCGAACTCGGATACTTGATCAAAAGATGATCGCTGTTTTCGACGAGGCATAATTGATCGTTTTTTTTTTAAAAACCACAAGAAAAACACAATTGCCGAAATTGAAATCGTCGAAATCTCCAAGCCTTAAATAGCGCTTTGAAGTGGCGCCACAGGCGCGCGTGATGTGCGTCTGCGCTGAAATTCTAATCATTTGCATATCTCACCTCCGCTAATGCATGTTGTAAATTTCATGTTATTTGCATGTTTCCTTCAGGGTGTTGCATTTACAGTGGCCAGTAGTGTTGGTTCAGTATAATCCAATTGATAATTATGGTGTAAAGTACGTGTTGTTAGGATATATATTGTGTTTTGTGTGTGTAAATTGATTTGAGTAGGAATTGGTATCAGTAATCCCTTGTTAGAAGTGTAGAATTTAAAATGGCGTTCTTATTCAACTATAGAAAACCTGATTTACAGAAGTTAGCATACGAACTGACACTACCGTTCCAGGATTCAGATAGAATCCGGGATTTGGTTGAGAAAATCGTTGCAAGCGATAGTTTTGAGGAAGAAAGCGCGAAGGGTATGTTGCGAAATATCGTAGAGGACCGACAAATTGAGGAAACCAGACAAAAGGCAGAGTTAGCCAGACAAAAGGCTGAGGAAAAAGAGATTCGGGATAAGGAATTTGAGTTAGCCAAACTTAAAATCACCCAAGCGGGTGAAATTTTAAGCATAGCGTCCTCAAGCCAAGAAAACGCGAGACCCGCGAAAAACATTAAATCAGTCATGCAGAGGTATGACTCTGATAAAACTGATATGGCGTTATATTTAATTCTTTTTGAGAGACAGGCCAGGAAACTCGATATTGATGAGAGTGAATGGGTATCTCAACTATTGAGCCTAATGCCCATTGACGTATGATAGATAGTGATAAAACAACCCGAAGAGAAAAGTGATTGTTACACTAACATTAAATCTGTTCTGCTTAGCCGGTTCAAACTTAGCCCAGAAGCTTTTCGCACCAAATTCCAAACGCATCAGCGTAAACCAGACGTGCTATGGCAAGACTTAGTATTTGATTTACAGAACTATTTAAGCGGATGGCTCGACGGAGTAGGGATAAAAGATTTTGAAAAACTTAAAGATTTAATGACGGCAGACCAATTAAAAAAAGTGCTCCTACGGAAATTAAAGAACATTTTATAGACCAATGGGGAAATCTAAATAACCCTCAAGAATTGGCGGAAAAACTAGACGCATATGAGGCTTCCCGCCATTTCATAAAAAAAACCCTACAACCGAAATCTTCCGAAAACAAATTTGTAGACAAGTCGAAATTCAAGACCAAAACTAAGGTAGAGAAGAAAGTTGAGAATGAGAAGAACGGGGTCAAAAACAAATTGAAACCTAACGCGAGTAATTCTAATTGGCGAACAGGGGAATTTGAAAGAAGACGAGATCCCGTCTGCTTTCACTGGTCTCTGCCAGGTCACATTATACCAAATTGTCCAGAGTTAAGTAAATCAAATGAGCTAGTTAATAATCTCACGACCGACGCGAATTTTGCCCCTTCATTTGAGCCGTATCTGAGCAAAGCTAAGATTTACGGGGTAGAAACTATAGTTCTAAGAGACAGTGGTAGTAGCGTTGATCTGGGGACAATGAGTTTAGTCAAGCCAGAAGACTTTACGGGGGAACATGTTTAGCTTAAACAGTCCCTTGATAACCATTTCCGATGCTTTCCGTTAACTACGATTGAGATCGAGAACCCAGAATTGGGTATCGTCAAACCAAGGCAGCGATAGTTAACCAATCGGTGAGCATGTACCATTACTTGCTAGGAAACGTGACGCAAGATCTCATCGAAGGAGTTAAAAACACCCAGAGAGGATAAACGCTGTGCAAACTAGGAGTCAAACTAAAGAGACTCAGGGAGCCCTCGGAAATCGTGTAAGGCAACCAAACCCCAACGCGCAGGTAAAAAGAGACGAAGAAAACAACAATGATATTGATTTAATCCGATCTGAGAACGAGGAGGAACCACAGATCGAATTGCCCCGCTCAGAAGGTGATTGTGAATAGGAATTAATTGGCATAGATGCCGCAGAATTCCGGAGACAACAGCAAAGTTGTCCTAAATTAAAATCCCTTTGGGAAAAGGTTGAAGGGAAGAAAACTTCAGAGTTTGAAGTAGAAAAAGGTTTACTTTTCCGAAAAACGAAAGATCAGAGGCGAGATGCGCAGGCAATTGTTAGTTCCCGCGAAATATACCAGTAAAATTATGAGTCTGTGTCATGACGGATTTGGGTCGCATTTAGGGGAGCGTAAAACTACAGACAAAATCTTACGATACTATTTTTGGCCTCAGTGCATTAAGCAAATTGAAGAGTTCGTGAAAACTTGCGATCCCTGTCAGAGAGTAGGGAAACCCTCTGAGCAAAAGAAGGTCGCCTCTGAAGTTAGTGCCTGTAATTTCGGAGGTATTCGCGAAATTAAATATTGATACGGTCGGACCCTTACCGACGTCTCACACGAGAAAAAGGTATCTATTAACAGCTATTTGCCTCGCTTCCAAATACCCCGAAGCAATCCCTCTTGAAAACATTAATTCCGAAAGTGTCACTGATGCGTTACTTACGATTTTCAGTAGGATAGGGTTTCAGAAAGAGGTCCAGTGTGATAACGGATCTTATTTCCCCAGTAACTTAACAACCACATTTTTTTTGAGAAATTTGGGATAAAAGTTTTTCACAGCTCAATTCATCATCCGCAAACTAATCCGGTTGAAAGGTTCCACAGGACCATTAAGCGCTTATTGCAAGCCGCCATTCTAGAGACAGGTGAGGAGTGGGAAAAGCATCTTCCGTCTGCATTGTTAGCCATAAGAAACATCCTCAATGTCTCAACTGGGTTCAGCCCCTCCGAATTGTTGTATGGGAGGACCCTACGCGTGCCTGAAACTATTCTGTTCGAACAATGGTGCGAGTTAGAGGGTAAGGATGATGTAGTGACAGAGTACGTGTATAACCTGATAAATCGATTGCGGAAATGTCAGGAACTTGCTGCGGCTATGGAGGAGGAACTCAAGCAAAAAAGGAAGACTTATTATGACCGAGGGCCCATCAGATGGGAATTTAAAGTAGGAGAAAAGGTGTTATTTCTTTCGTCCTATCAGCCGAATAGATTTTCCGTTAAATGGGTAGGATCCGGTTTAATACAAAAAAAACTGTCCGAGACAAATTACGTCGTTAAAATGCCAGGTAAGGCGAACAAAACGTCAGTGTATCACGTGAATCTTTTAAAACCCTATTATCAGAGCGTTGAGAGTGTAAATATTCTAATCAGTGAAGAAACTAGCAAGGAAAGCTTGGAATCAGATTTAGATATTTCCTATCCGAACGCTAGTCCAAATATATTCGATTTTGGGGATATAGTCAGGGATAGCGCATTGGAAGAAAGGTGTTCATCGGATCAAATTAAAGAGCTAGGAGAATTATTAAAAGCCCATAGTAAATTGTTCTCAAATGATTTAGGGCGTACGGATTTGATTGAACATGATATACAGTTGATCAGTGACAAACCAGTACGATCCAAGCCTTATAGAAGCTCTCCTAGGCAAAATGAGATCCTTAAGACAGAGATTAAACGTATGTTGGATCTAGAGATAATTGAAATCGGAGAATCCGATTACACGGCCCCAATGATTTTAGTAGAGAGTCCGAATCGAGACCCGAGACCGTGTATTGATTTCAGACAATTAAATTCGATCATTAGGACGGAATACTACCCGTTACCAAATATGGACTACCGAATAGAGAAAGTTTCGACAGCCAAATATATAACAGTCATTGATCTGACCAAGGGATATTGGCAGATCCCTTTAACACCGAGAGCGCAGAGATTAGCAGCGTTCGTAACGACTTTCGGGACATATAGACCTTTAGTCCTTCCGTTCGGACTCGTGAACGCTCCCTACTGTTTCTCGAAGTTTATGGCACAGTTACTGCAAGGGTGTGACGATTTTAGCGTCCCATACCTTGATGACGTGGCCATATTCTCGGAAACATGGGAAGACCATCTGAAACATCTTGACGTGGTTTAAAAAAAATAGCGTCAGCTAAATTAACTATTAAACCTGCCAAGTGTAAGTTCGCGCAAAACTGCGTTAAATATTTAGGGCACATGGTAGGGGGGGGGGACGTAGAACGCCAACTGAAGCAAGAATACAAGCCGTAATTGATTTTCCGACACCAAAAAGCAAAACCCAGATTAGGCAGTTCTTAGGTATGAGCGGATACTACTCGCGGTACATTCAAAATTATGCCATCACGGCCGAACCCTTAACGAGATCTTTAAAAGGCCGAAAAGGAAAGAAAATGTAGATTGGACAGTGGAGTGTGACACAGCGTTCAATGAGTTAAAGAAAAAACTCACAGAGAAACCACTGTTGTACTCCCTTGATTTTTCAAAAGAATTCATTCTTCAGACCGATGCTTCCGACAAAGGGATCGGAGTGATCATGGCCCAGAAGGGACCCGATAATACCGATCACCCCATTCTGTGTTTAAGTGGGAAATTTCCCGACGCCGAGAGGAAATATTGCACGACAGAAAAAGAATGTGCAGGTATAATTTATGCCATAAAAAAGTTAAAACACTACTTGGACGCGCAAAAATTTATCATTGAGATCGACCACACCCCAATGGTTTTTCTCAACACTAATGCCGGGAATAATCCCAGGCTGATGAGATGGGCGTTGGCCTTGCAGCCCTTCGATTACAAGATCGTTCACAGAGCTGGCAAGAACATCGGGCATGCTGACTGTTTAAGCACAATGCTACCCGAAAATTAACTAAAAAGTATGTAAATGTAAATATTCTAGTGTTTAATTGTTGTATGGGTATGTATCATTTATGTATCATTATATATTCATTATATATCATTATTATTATATTCTAGTATCATGTATAATTTTTTATCCTTTTTGCTGCCTCTAATGACTGTCGGGTGAACCATGTCTAATCATTACCTTACAGTTTTGCCATTGAGACAAAAGTCTTATGAGGGGAGGGGTTGTGAAGGATCCATTGATCCTCACAATTTATAGCAAAACCCTCTCAATCAATTCACGTCCCAACAGAAGACACCCCTGGAATCCGGAGGCAATACAGCGGACAAGCGAACGCCAGAAGGGATCGACAGAACGGGTCCCAGACAATGGACGCTTGGAGGCGAGGCGACAGTAGGTCTGATATTTTAGACATAAAGTTCAAAAGACATTAGTTTCGGTCAACCCCTTGATCGATGATGATCGGGGAAGATTATGTGACCTAAAGCAACCAGCTGATGTGCTGACGAAGGACTAATCACCAATCGAACTTCTGAAAAGTGATGTCACTTAAAGGCACCAATAAAAACGCTTTTAAATATCGAGCGATCGCAGCGCTAGAGCTACGAGTTGTGTCGCTACGAACTAAAAAAAAACAGTCACCATCCAGACCTGCATCTAGAGGTCGCTACTCCGGCATTGAAGTCGTAGCTTACGATTCTTTTTAAGTCCTCAGGCAAGGCGAAGTTTTCGACACCTTGTCGATCGCAATTTAAGTCCTCGTGCAAGGCAAAAGCTTTTTCGATATCCTGTGGATCGCATTTAAGTCCTTGTGAGAGGCCAAGATTTTCTCGACCCGTTCCCAGAAGGAACCGTTATAGCTATTGGAAATAGCTTATGTTTTTTTTTATCCCAGACGGATCTGTTCGCTAAATTATCAGCGGTATAGAGACTCTGAGCTGGAGTAATTGCCACGGGTCCTACTGAGTTCCGGATAAGAAGAAATAGACTCTAGTGTTTAGACCAAGTACCGATAGTATCGACTGATGTTCGTCAGCTCAATGTGTTCCCTGCACGTTAATTAGAGGGTATAATCTACAGTGTTGTACATAATATTTCATCGATTTCATATCATTGTAATAAATCATTTAATTTAATATTACTGGATTGTATCGTCGTCTTCTATACGCTACCATTCGGCGAGTTCTTTACAGGGGGTATACAGGATCCGAAATCAGTACACACAGCTGCCGCCTCTGGCAGCTAAAATGGCTCTAACCTGGTTAGGCATGAAGTCGAACTGGGCTTAGATGACAGATACGGGCAAGTCATTCCATGCTGTATCAAGTTTATGCCACACTTCATCAATTGTAGAGGCTGGAGAGCGGTGGCGGCCCAGTCTCTCTGCAACCCATGACCAGATGTTTTCAGTGGGTGAGAGATCTATAGAACGTGCTGGCGAGGGCAACAGTCGAACACCAACTGGGTCCAGGTAGATCAGGACACGACGGGCAATATGCAGTCTTGCGTTATCTTGTTGAAAAATGACGTCTCCGAGGCCTCGAAAATAGTGCACAGCCACCGGCCTTAAGTTCTAAGAAATGTAACTCTGGGTGTTCGCAAATTACCGACGACGCGAACAGGAAGTGTTCGTGTCGTGTACCCAATGGCTGCCCATACCATCATACCAGGTGCAGGGCCCGTATGACGGTATCAAATGCAAGCAGGCCACGTGCGTTCTCCTTGGTGATCCAGACACGGATATGTCCATCATGATGCTGTACGCAGAACCGGGACTCGACTGAAAAGACAACGTGGTGCCACTCCTGTATGCAGTTTTGTCGTTGGGTGCATCACTGTCGCCGCGTATCTCTATGCTACAGTGTCAAGGGAAGCCGCAATAATGGTTGCCTTGCAGACAGTCCGTGATGCTCCAGACGTCGTCGCACTGTCCGTGCGGATACTTGCCGTGCTGCAAACAAGTCTATTTCCTGATTAAAGGTCCGTGATGTAGCTCTACGATTTTGCAAGACCTACCTGACAACATGTCTGTCCTCTCGGGCGTTAGTGGCGGGAAACCGTTGAGATCCTGCATAGCGTTCAGTCTGACCCTCCTGTACCCATCGATTCTATATTCGCATGACAGTCGTTGGATTCCGACCAATATGAGTAGCAATATCGCGGAACGATAAACCGCATTCTCGATAGGTCACGATCCTGCCGCTATTGAATTCCGACACGTGCTGGTAGCCGTTTCTCCTTTTACGAGGCTTAACATGATCTTCTCACAAACAAGTAACACTCAAATGCGATTTCGAATGAGAAACCCACTGCGTAACATTCCTTTTATACAGAATTTGAGATGCTGTTTCTCCCTCCTACGTCGTTCGATTGCGCTTAAATGCTAATCATTTGCTTAACCGAGCTTTTATTTTCTTTCATGCGAATTTGGTGTTTGTATCATCCCTCTTTCATGGTCTTGTGGTTTTAATGGCCAGCAATGTATATTGATTTTATTTTGGAAGAAATAAAAGAATTAGTATTGAATTGCTTTCATACAGAACAAGTAATGAAAGTTTTAACGGACTTAATTCTTATGTTATTATACACTCTTTAGAATGGAAAAACTGCGTAGGTGTTTACCAATGAGGCGGCTAATTTCAGAAAAAAATGCTGCCAGAAAAGCTATTACTTTTAAAAGTTATAATGTTAACTGTTCCAGTATCTTGGAGCGAATGCGAGCGAAGATTTTCACAAATGAATTTGATTGTTAGTCCAACTAGAGCTTCTTTGTTGAAGAAACTACATTTCAGTCAACTTAATCTATTCCAAAAATGTCATAGCCTATTTGACAGACTTGATTAATAGATTCAATGATGCAAATGAAAACTCCAAGGCAATGAATTGAATTTAATAAATTTCCAAGGGGGGGGGGGGGAGGCGGTGAGTAATTTTTCTCTGAAAAGGTTGGGGTAGTCCAAGTAAGTTTGGGAACCCCTGCTTTAGGGGATAGGTTATACTTAGGAATTCGTAATTTTTGTATTTACGGAATAGGTGCGAATAAATGTGAAATTTGCCGATATGAGCGAATAAATGCGAAAATTATTTTTTTATTACTTTTCGATGAAAACTTGGTGATAAACGGCTTTTTTAGAGAAATTAGGTAATAATAGTAATAATTTATTAACATAATTGCTTATCTAAGACCATCCACGGTCTTTTACTGAGAGATCTTACTCTCGAAATTTGCTTATTACTTATTGCTGAAAACTTTAGGAATAGAATGTGGAGACTACTACAACGTCTACAAATTTTTTAAGAAACTTTAACTATATGTACCAAAAATGTTTTAACAAATTAACATGTTTTAAAAATAAAGTAGCATGGGCTCTCTGCTAAAAGAATTGGCTCATACTGACGACGAGGATGGTGCTACCCACCTGGACAATCCACCAAGACGAAAAGATCACGATCATTCTCAAGAGGGCAAAGAGAAATCAAATACAAAGAATGCAGTTACTGAAGGTGTCACTTCAACCCCAGCAGATTTCAGGGTAAATGACCTCGTGACCATTTCATATGAAGAGAGAGTCTATCCGAGCAAATGCGCAGCAACTTTGATGAAAGTGGGGAAGCTTATATTTCCTGTATGGTAATAAAAGGCTAATGAAATTTGTTAATTTTTGAGAAAAAAAAATTTTATTAAAAAAAGTCAAAATTAACTGGAAGTGTTCTTGCTTCAAAGTAAGAGGAGTGTGAATGCGCCACGACTGAATCCAAGGCAACTATAAAGGAGAAAAACGGGTGGCCTAATCCCACCTCTCTCAGTGGAGAGAGATTGTGCCAAAAAAAATTACTCCCACCATCCCTAACAACTTTAAAAAAATTTCTGCACCGAAATAGAAATCTGAAATGTCTTTCTGCACTAAATTCATCCAATTTTGTTGGTAAATTAAGAAATGGCATTAAAAAAATCCTCAAAACCTGCCACAATCTCACCCCATTTTACGGTACGCTTTTTTCATAGTTGGCGCTACAAGAATCCGGACCTTTGTTTGGCTGTCTTTCAAAGAGTAACAAAACTTTTGATAAAACCGAATTTATCCATATGAACTGAATGAAACTAAAGACATGAAGGATTTTCAAGGAAATTAAGACTTAAGAAATATCTTCTAAGTCGTAAAAAGAAACACATTAGCAAACACAATCAATATCACAGAACATTTAACATAATCTCGGTTTAACAGATACCTTTTACAATCATTTAGAAAATCTCCCACACATACTTCCGTTTCACACTTTTAACAATGTGGTGTGATGTCAGTTTGATACGTCATCGTGACGAGAGGGAGGCGGAGCTCCACGTTTCTTCCAAAATTTGCATTGACGCTTCCTAACAGTCTGAGCCACTTGCAGCACGCGCATAACTTTTAGCTAGAGCATGTGCCTTGACCGTTCTAAACTCTCAGATTTTAATCTTTCTACGTCTTTTAAGCTCTCAAAGTTTATGGAGGTCTGTGTCAGGCCTGGGAAAGGGGAGTTGAAGGTCATCCAAAGGGGTGGGTGGGGCGTAGACATAAAAAGGTTGAGAATCACTTCTACAGCGCACTCATGAATAACATGTATTTAAACATAAAATTACCAGAATTTAAGGTAATAAATTTTCGTAAGTGAACATAATGGAGTCAAATCAAAGACTGAATTATGCGGCAGAATAATTTTTAAAGAACGATTACTTTTTTCTCAGAAAAGCATTATCAGCTAATATGTCACACATTTTCATGCATCAAGTATTAATCAGTTAAGAGAAAAAAAGACGAAAATATATTTCCAAATAGTGAACAAACAGTTTGCGTTTTGATAAACAGTGAGAGAGTCCAGTAACTCTAGAGCAGTGGTCGTCTATCTGGTCCCTACTGCCCACTAGGATTCAATCGTCCACGGTTGGCTGTCGGAGATATTCTCCGTTGTTACTAATTTTGTTCTTCGTCTATACCCTGAATACAATGTTAACAACTTCTGGAGTTTCAAGTTTTAAAATTTGTTTCCGAATTTACAATTTTATTCCATCTATAAAATATGAATATACAGGGTGTTTATAATTAAACTTCCCCTATAGTGGTCAAGGATTTTTTTTAAAAAAAAGCTTGAAAATGTCCACCAGATGGCACTTTACATGGAAAAACATTAAATTTAACCAAATAAAAGACCAAAATGGAATACATAAATAATTTGAGCATTTATTGACTAGTTTTTTATTATCTTGTCATCAGTGGCGTAGCAACATATTCAGCGCCCTGGAGAAAGTAAAATCGGTGCGCCCACTTGTTTCTCGGAAGAGTCCTGCCGGATTTTGTTTTCTATCTAATCTTATTTCGAATTAAAACCTTACTTAATAACAATTTATTTGAAAATCAAGACATTTCAATTATAAGAAAATCAATTGAACAAATATAAATATAATAATAAAAAAAATTATAATTCTTTAAGTATGGAGTGCCCACTAATATTAACTACATATTTTATAAACTGTATTGACAAAATGTACTTATGAATGTTCATTTTCCATATAAATTTTAAAAAATTACCAGACTCTAGTCGCAGCCTTCGGTCCGGCTCGAAGCATAAAAGTAAAATTTAGACAGACTTTCACAAGATTATTGATAAATTAAAGATAATATATTTGAACTTTGATTGATATATATATATTTGAACTTTAAAGGTTTTTTTTGTTGTTGTTCCAACGGGAATACAAAACTCTCAAGAGTCATTTAAATGAGCATTTACACTAAATGAACATTACACTATAAAATGCTAATAATAAAAAAATAAATTGAAAAATAAAACCCATCATCTTTCTATTTCTCAGTTTTATGTTACAGAAAAAGTTTAAAAGTACTTTTGGGGTAAGATATTTGGATCAGCCTCCATTTAATTGCCCCCGTTTTTGCCCGAATGCAACTATTTTTTTTTAATCGTTTTCCTAACTAAAACTTATTTTATCGCCAAAACTAGAAAAGTTTAAGGTAAAACTAAAAACTGTTATTGCAATTTAGTTTAATTACTATTTATTATGATTACATTTTCGAATTTGGGTGCACATTGGACCGAGTAAACACGTTATTGATTTCGATGGTGTTTACGGGATTCAACTTCAATGAATTATGATAGTTATGCTAATAACAACACAAATACACAATTACATCTGTTCCTTTGCAATATTTGTGCATCTGATTTGCACTAGTATTGCAAGTATAACATTTGTGATTGAAAGTCAATCACAAATGTTATATTTGCTCATATGTTTTTGTACTTTGCCGCTTTTTCAATCTTTTCCGGTTAATTCAGGTAAAGTTTAACAAATTATTCATATTATTGAACACTGCTTTGTCTAAAAATATTATTTATAACATTACTCTTCCGTTTAAACGCAGAATAGTGAATTCGGAAGTACTTTAATCTGTCTTAAGCAATACTAGTTTTAATATTTGAAAGTTGATTTCTTTCCTAAATAACTTGTTACATTGACAGGGTGATCTTATGTTATCCCTCACACTAGTAGAACCGGATATAAAAAAGTTTATATTTGGGGCTCGTGGGATTCACCGGATATATGTAATTTCTTTGCAGTAAAACACAACTTATAATACGTATAGTAAGTGCCTATAGTAGTCCTTTTAAACATTCTTAACAATCATCATACATTTTTATAGGTTTATTAGAGGTATATAAAGTGTTAAATTTATAATGAAAATTTTCCGAAATCAAAATTATGATAAGTCAATTCTAATATATTTAGATGCTTATAGTTTTATTTACTTAAAAAATATTTCCTTTATTTTTTGTATATTATATATAAAATCTGAAAAATCGAAAATTTTTTATACAAAAGTTTTCACAAATTTTTCTTTCACTCAATCACATTTTGCGCCCCTATGAGTTGTGCATCTGGAGCAGTTCGCTCCAACTGCTAGACGGTAGCTACTACTCCACGTAGCCCCTACTTGTCATTGAACCACATTAAATAAAGGTAACGAAATAAATAACAGTACGCCTTTGCTGTTTAAGAAAAAAAGCAGTTGAATTTGCAGAAAAATGTACAGATTATAACGAAATTATGATTCAGACGAAATTATGACAGATTATGAGTTTAAATTTAAAATGAGAGAATATCTATTCTTTATATATATGTATATATATATATATATATATATATATGAATGTATATACTCTCATTTTAAATTTAAACTCATTTAGTATTAGGTTTACGATTGTATAATTTTAGGCTCTGAAAATAAATACGCAAGGCATCTTTTTTTTTTTCTTTTTTTTTTTGGGGGGGGGGGGGAAATTGCCCCTACTGCCCCTCCTTGGAGCCGCCCTTGTGCGCTCACGGATTTTCGAAAAAAAAATTAGTCCAAAAATGTCCACCAGATGGCGCTTTTAATAGAAAAACATTAAATTTAACAAAATAAACGACCAAAATGGAATACATAAACAATTTGAAGATTAATTGACTTGTTTTTATTAATTTACTTGTCATATATATATATATATATATATATATATATATATATGTATATATATATATGTATGTATATATATATATGTATATATATATATATATATGAATATATATATATATATGTATATATATATATATATGTATATATATATATATGTATATAGATATGAATGTATATATACAGTTGGCTCTCTGTTTAAGGACTTTCAAGGGGCCGTGAAAAATCGTCCTTAATTGGAGATCGGTCTTAAACAGAATTTGTGAAAACATAACATTTCCCCAGTGTTGCCAACCTCTACGAAGCGCTTCCCAATAGCGCATTCTCGAAATCCCCCTGTTTTCCCCTAACACCAACTTGAGATCACCCTAGACCTTCCTAAAAGAAATTCTGGTTCCAAATAGGCATCCTATTTGAGAGATAAATTGAAATAAATAAAACATACACACTTGCATAATGAAATGGAGATTTATTTACATTTGACATATGTATGGAACTTATCTATACTAATATATAAAGAGAGAGCAGATTTTGTACGTGGAGGGTAATCTCCGGAACCACTGCACCTATTTGAATAATTCTTTCACTGTTTGAAAGGTACATTATTCCAGATGGACATAGGCTATATATTATGTATATCTGATCAGTAGAAATAAAGTTAGGGGGATACTCTAGATTTGTGTGCACGGCCGCCATCTTGGATTTTTCCGCCAGGGTTTGGCGCATTTCGCATGGCGATAATTATTGCGTTCTGGTAAAAATAACCCAATGTCAAATTCTGTAATTTTAAGATCAAACAGTTATTTCTGATGTGATCTTTTAATTACAGTATAATAATTTTAGGTCAGATCTTGGCCTTGACCTGGAAATCTGAGTCAAATTGACTATACTCAAAAGAATAAATTATTTTTAAAACTAAGAGTCTTTTTGTTGAAAATTTTTGAATCCATTATCAGTTTTTCGTTAACTTATTAAATTTAAGTTGCTTTTAATTTTGTTTATCGATTGTCAATTAGTATACTATAATGATACACCATTTCATTTATTTGAAGTAAAAATTATCTGCCATCATTTTTTCGTAAAATGTAAAATACAGTATACATTTTAAATACAATATATTTTAAAACATTTTATAATTCCAAGTTGTAGTGGATTACAAATAAATTTAAATAACTGAAGTTCAACTTCTCTCTCCCCAGGAACCTAAGTTAAAAAGTTAGTTAAGGTTAAGTTATTGGTTTAGGAAAAGTTTTTTTTTTCTTATTTCCAACACAGCAGGATAAATGGTCAAATAATCCTTGTCCCGATTTTATTGTATGCACCAAATATTTGGTTAAGGTCAAATCTGAAGTAAAATTTCATTACCACAATGACCTTAAAAAAAAAGAAAAAAAAGGAGGATCTGGTTACTCACCATAAATTTATGGGTTCATAATTATTTTACATTTTTCAAAGCTGAATTTTAGATAATTTTTAAATTGCAAGTTATTTAGGTGGTACGAAAATGCTGTATTTTTTTTCTAATTTACAATATATTGGCATCATATTTTGGTGATTCATTGCTATTAGTCAAAGAGTTAGGGCAAACTGAATAGATGGCATTGAAATTTTATCTGTAAGTAAAATTCATTTGACCAAATTTTTCATATGGATCATAATTTGAAAAGGTAGTTTTTAATTAAAGATGACAAAAAAAAATCTCAGTCCAACGATTAAATGATTTTTCAAAAATATTTCTAAGTTTCACAATTTAAAAAGGTCGTTTTTATTAAAAAAGCTAAAAGAAAAACCCAAAATTTCCAATATTTGAGAATGATTTTTTCAGAAAAAAGTGGTTTTTATCAAAAACCCAAAAATAAATCTAAGTTCAACGTTTAAATGATTTTTCAAAATTTTTTCTAAGTTTCATAATTTAAACAGGTGTTTTTTATTAAAAAAGCTAAAAAAATTCAAAGTCCAGCGTTTTGAAAACACCGCTTAAAACACATTGGCGAGAATTTTTCCACTCCTCAAAACACGGTAAAATCGCCAAGTTGGCGCAAAAAAATTCCAAGATGGCGGCCGTGCACACAATTATTAAGTAACGTAATATTAATTTGAATATTATTTTAGGTGCTTAAAATAATTTAAAAAACATTCTTTACTTAAAATCCTGTTTTTATTTTTGTATTTTTATTTCATCTCTTACTCTAATTTTGAGATACCAATGTGTATCTATAAACGTTTGTCAATTGTAAACGTTTATATTGTAAACGTCTATATTGTAAACGTTTTGTCAATTAAACGTTTCTCCAAGTGACAAACGTTTACTCTATATCTATCTATATATATAAAACAGTTCCGTAACTGACTCATTCATTCACTGACTGACTGACTGACTGACATACAACGCACAGACCAAACCGCTGGACCTAAAGGGCTGAAATTTTGCATGGCGATTCTTCTAATAGTGTAGGGGTGCATTAAGAAAGATTTTTCAAAAATTCTTCTTAGATTTTTTAAAATTAAATTTTTAAGCTGTTTTTTAAACTTTTTTTACGTTTGCATTTAAAATAATACATTGAGGGTTATAAAATTTATATCACGAGAAAGATCATAAAAATTCCTTCAAAATGAAATTTTTTTCGAATTTTTACCTCCATTTCCTGAGTTTTGGTGAATTTTTAAAGATTAATTTTTAGAATTTAATTTATTAAATGCGGATCACGCGATTTCTTTTTCTGGTACTTTCAATAAATTTATCGTCACGTGCGTAACAACTAAATAGACAAAAAAATATTTTTTTCTCTTTCGCATTAGATATATATTGATGTAAAATATATATCTAATGCAGCAGACGATTGGATATTATCCAAAAAAAATGCATATCCCTTACGATTTTTTTATAAATATATATATATAGATAGATATATATTTTACATCAATTGTATACATTGATCATCGCATTTATTATAAATATATATATTTATTTTTTGGCATAAATTGCATACGTTGACCGTTGTATTTAATTTGAATGTACTCCGTAGCGAAGCGCGGGTTTTCAGCTAGTAATCTAATAAAAAAATGCGTCTCGAATGAACAAAATATTAAAAAATGTTCCCCCCACAAAATGCCCCTAAAAACACTCCTTTTAATCTAACTTACCTCCAAATTTAGGAGGAAAAACCCCAAGTTGGCAACACTGCATTTCCCATAATGTCGGAGGGGCCGGGACTGGGAAATATCGTCTTTAAATAGAGATCGTCGTTAAGTAGAGCATCGTTAAACAGAGAGCCAACTGTATATGTACATAGATAACAATGTGTATATATATATATATGTATATATATGAATGTATATGAATGTATATATAAATATATATATATATATATATACACTGAAGTGCCTCTGAATTAGGGATAGCAAAGCCTATGCAAATTGTGTAGTTCTGCGCATCATGTATGCGCAAGTGAGGGCGCTGTGGTAACTGCATATATAGCGCGTACTGTGGTTGCTCTGAATTAGTTGTTGGAATTGCCAGTATGGGTAAACTGCCTGATTCAGATGCCTTCGATCGCGGACAAATCGTAGGTGCGCGACGCATGGGCCATTCAATTTCCGAAATCGTCAGACAGCTAGGATTTTCAAGGTCGACAGTGTCAAGAGTATACCAAGAATACATGGATGGTGGAAAAAAAACTAGCGATCGGGAAAACTGCAAAGGACAATTAGCCTTGACAGTGCGTGGTGAGAGACGGCTCAGGCGTATTGTACGTAGCCAGCGAAGCCAAATATTAGCTCAAATTACCACCCAGTTTAATGACGGTGCCAGTCGTACAGTCAGTAAACGGACTGTGCAACGCTCGCTTCACCGTATGGGTTTCGGGAGCCGTCGACCTACGAGAGTACCATTGCTCTATACTCGCCATCGGGCTGCACGTCTTGCCTGGGCAAGAGAGCACTGAGACTGGAGTGTACAGGACTGGAAACGAGTAGCATGGAGTGATGAGTCTCGATTCCGACTACTTAACGCCGACGGGAGGCTGAGAATATGGCGTCAGACTCATGAAGCCATGGATCCTGCATACCTGGCTGGAACTGTACAAGGGCATGGTGGCTCAATCATGGTCTGGGGTGTTTTTTCGTGGCACAGTTTGGGATCTTTGGTGCGTGTACCAACCTCCCTCAATGCAATTCGGTACGTAGGATTGCTGGGTCATTACCTCCATCCGTTTATGATGTTCTGTTATCCACACGGTAATGGAGTTTTCCAGCAAGACAACTGTACCTCTCACAAGTCCCGGTTGGCTACTGGCTGGTTGGATGAGCATTCCTCTGACTTCTCTGTCATGAATTGGCCACCTAGAAGCCCAGACTTAAATCCTATTGAGCATCTTTGGGATGTTTTGGAACAAGGCGTGAAAGGCCATCACACAGCACCAAAGAACCTTACTGAATTATGGACAGCTTTAGCCAATATTTGGCAAGCCATTCCCGTGGAACGTTTCCAGAAACTTGTTGAATCTATGCCTTGTCGTGTGGCAGCCTTTATCAAGGCCAGAGGAGGCCCAACTCTTTACTAGGTAGGTATCCCTAATTAAGTGGCACTTCAGTGTATATATATATTATATATATATATATATATATATATATATATATATGAATGTATATATATATATGAATGTATATATTGTAGCGTAGTCAAAAATACGACAAGCATTTCGCTTCAACTATTTTACTACGATATGTTAAACATACTACAAGTACAACAGTTAAGCAAGTATGTACAGCGAGTTAGAATTTATAGTTAGATATGTCAGGACGGCTTCGGGTTCACTGACAACGCGGCCTATCAGGCCGAAGACCAGGAGAGCTACGCCTGTCTCTGGCACTCAAAAACAGATTTCCTCCTCGTGGACTACTGGGGTCTTCTTTTATACGGTCGGCGAATTCAAAAGCTTTCTCCGGCGTTTGAAGTGCTCGTAAGTGTTCAAATTTTATGGGATTCCACATGTCACTATAGTGTCAATATTCTGGAGAGCCCTCGAACCACTCTGGTATTTATGCTTTTTACAACGTCAGAACCGCACATTACACGAAATTTATGGCCTCTTATCCTAGAGTATATGAGACCGCTCAGTTTAACACTTCGTCGACAGATGACATGTTCATGTTGAGGGGTAGGAACGGGCATCGCATACTTATATAATTGCAAATTTCGTGTAGTAATGGAGACAACGTCACAACCCCTCCCCTCTTTAAAAGAATTTTTCCTCCGAAAAATTCCATCCTAGAGTCACTCAATTTAAATTCAGAGTTACTTCATATAAGTACAAAGCCATAATTTTGTCTTAAAATGTTAACAATTAACGTTATGACCTTCTGAAACGTGCTAGAGAGAAATTCAATTCACAGACGATAATAAACACACATTTTTCATAATTTCTCATATTCCTCAGCTAACACTTAATAACCATTTCATATCTAATACAATTATAACTGAGTATTAACAAGTAAATATAACATAACATTATTTAAATCTACTCTTTTATCTAACATTAAGCATACAACATAAAAAACTTCTTATGCAGCAAAATATAAAAATTCTCATCGATATTATGCTTTTTAAACCCTAAAATACAAACATTCACGTTGTTATACCTCGACATAACAAGTATTTAGTTATCTACTACAAGAACAAAATAAACGCAAAAGTTAGTTTTCCTTACTATGACAAAAAATACACAATTGCATGATTCACTAAAGAAAATAACATAAGAAAACATAAGGTACTATCAGCTTCTTATCTCTTCAAGGCTTACATCATTCGTGAGTATGCCTTCCACGGGAGGGGGGGGGATTCGTGTTCGAATTCTCTTTTCCTGTCACTAGAGGGGTTTGCGGTGGTTGACCCAATTCTTTCGGGTCGAGCCCTACCCGGCTCAGACTGTCTGCGTTTTTGTGATACTTGCCCGATTTATGTTTTACTTCAAATTCATACGGTTGTAATGAAAGTACCCAGCGCATTAATCGCGGTTTTGAACTGGCGTTTGTACGTAACCAACGTAAAGGGTTGTGGTCGGTTATGATTGTAAATTTTCGACCATCCAAATAATAATGTAATTTTTTTTATTGCAAACACTATACTAGCGCATTCTCGCTCAGTGGTACTGTAACGTCTTTCAACGTCTGAAAACTTTTTGCTCATGTATAGAATAGGGTATTCTTCTCCGTTTTCTGACTCTTGGCTCAAAACTACTACTATTCCTGAATTCGAAGCATTGGTTTGCACGATAAATTCACGATTAAAATTTGGGGCATGTAACACGGGCTTATCCGTAAGACTTTTTTCAATGCGCGGAACGCTTTTTCACATGCATCAGTCCAAAAAACTTTACCTTTTCTAGCTCTGCCCTTCAACGCATCTGTCAACGGAGCTGCGAGTACGGAATAATTGTTTATATACCTGCTGTAATATCCGGCTAATCCTAAAAACGCATGGATTTGCGTCTTGGTTCGCGGCGTCGGGAAACTTTTTACACTTTCAATTTTTTCTTCCGCTGGGATACGCGCTCCATTCCCAACGATATGACCCAAATACTTTACGTGGCTTTGTGCGAACTTACACTTAGCGGGTTTGATTTTCAAATTCGCCCTTTTTATTCGCTCTAGAACTAAACTTATATGTTTCAAATGGGTTTCCCAAGTGTCCGAAAATATAGCAACGTTATCTAAATATGGGACGGCAAAATCTTCCATTTCCTTTAATACATCCGACATAAGTTTACTAAAGAAAAATGGTGCATTCTTTAAACCGAAACTCATTTTTAGACATCTGAAAGTTCCGAATGTTGTACAGGACGCAGCATATCGTTACGCCTTTTCGCTTAAAGGAATCTGCCAGTATCCCTTAGCCAAATCCAATACTGTAATGTAATTAGCCGATGATACTTTTTCCACTCGCTCTTCGATGTTTGGAAGGGGAAAATACTCTGTCCTAATGATTTCATTCAGCCTTCGGTAATCTACGAATGGTCGAGGGTCTTTACCTGGGGCCTCTATTAAAATTAAAGGGGAAGTGTAATCCGACTCACTTACTTACCGATAATCCCTAACCGTAACATTTTTTGGATCTCTGATTTTAATATTTCAGTTTGTCTCTGTGAAATGCGATAGGGTTTTGATCTTATCGGTTTATCACTGATTAAGGTAATGTCGTGTTCTACTAAATTTGTGGTACCAGGATCATTTGAAAAACACGACGCAAACCTATCCAATACTTCTTTTAATTGGTCAATTTGACCAGCTGTCAAATTTTTCTCTAGCTCACTAAGTCTAACTAATTCTCGAAAATCAAAATTCATAGCATTGTTTTCTAAATAAGGGATATCTAAATCGTGATCTTCTCTCACATCAAGATCGCCTTCATAACTCAACAAATTTACATGTTCGGGTCTAGTGTAATAGGGTTTTAGCATGTTAATATGGTAAATTTGAGTCTTATCTTTCTTACCAGGAATTTCTACTACATAATTGGTTTCTGATATTTTATCCCTAATCTTCCCAGGACCTACTACCCATTGCAATGAAAGCTTAGTAAGTCGAGTCGTCGCCAAAACTAAAACTAAATATCCTTCCTTGAACTCCCGTTTCACTGGATTCTTATCGTACCAGACTTTTCTTTTCCCTTGCATTTCCTCTAGTCACGTTATCGCTAATTCTCGACATCTTTTCAACCGATTTATTAAATTAAAAACGTACTCTGTTACTAAGTCGCCTTCAGGGGTTGGATCTAACCAACGTTCCATTAGCAAAGTTTCAGGGGTTCGTAATTTCTTACCATATACTAATTCAGATGGTGTATAGCCTGTACTTTCATGTACTACCGTACGGAGAGCTAATAAAATGGGTGGTAAATGTTAATCCCAATCCGCACCTGATTCAAGACATAATGCCCTCAAAAGTCTTTATACAGTTCGATGAAAACGTTCTACAGGATTACTTTGCGGATGGTGTACAGAGCTATGGTGTACCTTAAAACCGATCAAAAAACTCTGTAGTTGGGGCCGAAGTGAAAGAAGTTCCTAAATCACTTTGCACTTCGCGAGGAAATCCTGTACGGTTCAAAGGCATGGTCGGTTCGCAGCACAAATTTCCGGCCGTACAAGTAATGATGGAAATGTTCTACGGCCTTCCCCATGGCTAGTAATTGTTTTCTTGTGGCGTAGTAGTTCCGTTCACTTTTGGAAAGGCACTTGTTCCAATAGGCGATAACCCTTTCTTGTCCATCAATTTCCTGCGACAAGACTGCACCGACGCATCCAAAGCTTGCGTCCGTGTCTAGGATAAATTCTTTGTCGGGCTCTGGGTAGGCCAGGATGGGTGTAGATGTTTTCTTAAGTTCGTTGAATGCGTCTTCACACTCATCAGTCCAGACGAACTTCTGGTTTGCTTCTGCCAATCTGTAAAGGGGTCGGGCTAAATTCGAGAACCCTTTAACAAACCGCCTGTAGTAAGAGCAGAGACCTAAAAAGCTCCACAACTGATATACGTCTTCAGGTAGGCACCAGTCTTTGACTACCGTCACTTTGTTAGAGTCAGTCTGGACCCCTCTGTTGGAGATGATGTGACCAAGGTACGCCACTTTGTGACGAAACAAGTTGCATTTCTTAGAATTTAGCTTCAAACTGGCCTCCCGTAGCCTTTGTAGCACCTTCCTGAGATTTCTTAGGTGGTCTTCGAAATCGCGCCCTACAACGATTATATCGTACAAATAGACCAGAGAGGCTTCGTAGGAGAGTCCTCTCAAAACTGTCTCCATTAGGCGCTCGAAAGTCGCGGGTGCATTGCATAGTCCAAATGGCATAACTTTGAACTACCATAGCCCTTGTCCTGACCCAGTAGTAAACGCTGTCTTCTCTTTATCTTCGGGTCTGATTTCAACCTGCCAGTACCCGCTTTTCAGGTCGAGAGTGGAAAACCACTTGTGTCCGGTGAGGGTGTCCAAGGAGTCATCAATTCTAGGAGCGGGTAGCTGTCCTTCTTAGTTATGTCATTTAACCGACGGCAGCCTCGAAGTTCATCGCGTACACCAAAGCTGAGTTCAAGTCTTTGATATCCGCCATTCTAAGAGCCCGTTGACTCTACGGATCGCGTATGGCGTCGACAAAGTACTCCAATGCTAGGTTATCCCTCACTTCCGTCAGACATTCCGGAAAAGCTAATTGGGCTAAACCCTCAATAGCCGAAGCGAGTTCGTGAAGTGACTCTGTTGATTTCTGTTGGCGGGACTTCAGCTGTAAGCGTCTATACTCTTTACGGCATTTCTCACCAAAACGCATTTTGAGAGCACTCGACAAGGACTCAAAATTTAATTGTTTTTCTACTGCGATGGTTTGCAGCACATCGTCAGCCTCGCCACGCAGTGAAGTAGCCAATTGGCAAGCTTGCATTGCAATATCCCAGCCATTGGCAGTCGACGCTATATTAAACTGTGTTTTAAACACCTACCAAGACGTTTTGTCGTCGTAGGTAGACACTTTTACGGCAGGGTGATTTCGACACCGGGTACGCTTCCTCGACACTAGCGTCAGAGTAGCAAGGTACAGTAACTGGCGTTGATTCTTCCGCGAACTTTTTCTCTAAGCCGATCATTTGTCTGTCTACGGCCTCTCTAACTTTCTATTCAATAACAGTCTCAACCATAGCCTTGAGTTTCGACTCTATAGTGCTGACACGTTCTACATTTCAACCGCCGTCTTCAGTTTCGACTCAATAGTGCCGACGCGTTCTTCTATTTCATTGAATTTCTTGCCCATAGTGGTTTTCAACTGTTCCTGCCTCTCGCTAATTTCGCCAAAACCTGTTTCCAACTTCTTGGCGATCTGATTCTGGCTTTCCCTAATTTCACCAATTTCTTCTTTTAATTGATTGGCGAGCAAATTCTGGCTTTCGCCAATTTTTAATTTTAATTGATTGGCGAGGAAATTCTGGCTTTCGCCAATTTTTAATTTTAATTGATTGGCAAGCAAATTCTGGCTTTCGCCAATTTTTGTTTTTAATTGATTGACGAGCTGATTTTTGCTCTCACAAATTTCTCCCTTTAACTGAATGGCGTTCTGGTTCTGGCTTTCGCCAAGTTTTGCCATCGAATCCAACAACAATTTAAACTGTTCTTCCATTTTTCGGGTAACTGGCATTCACTTACAATAATCCCGCTTCTGACACCAAAATTGTACCAAAACCGTGGTACCGAAAGATAATTTAAAAAGTGAATTTCAAGAACAGAAATAAATATGCCAGCTACCGCAAATGAAAAATAGAGATTTTTATAAACAGTTCTTTTTAATAGTTGCAGCAGTAGACAAAATAATACTACAAATCTTCGCTGGAAGTCGACAAACTCCAGCACCTAAAACTTTTCTTGACAATTAGGAATTCAGATATAAAAATTAATCACAATATAACACTTATTAATAAAATAGCATACGACCTTATAAATTCATATACCAAGGTCCCCCGTTCCAATCTCGACGAGAAAACACCTGTTCAAAAACTGTCACCTAGCTCTACAAGAACAACGCTTAAAACTGAATTTTTATTCCATACTCTTATTCACCTGGGAAACAAAACCCGAGATGCCACACCGCTCAACCAAACCATTTTCCAACAATAGAAGCAAGAGCAGGATTTATTTCTTACTGCATAGTACACGCGTGAACGTGCTAAAACCATAGCTTTAAATCACGCGAACTTCAAAACATCGCACGCTGGCGATAACACGCCCAAGTTGGCCCCTAACTCGTAACAGTATGTATATATACACTCTGTCACAAAATAATATATGCACCCAGAAGAAATTGAGCTACTATCACAAACCTTGGCAGGAATGTAGTCTGGTAAGAGATATGCAAATGATTAAAATTTCGACACTAATGAGACAAGGGTAAACGCACTATGAGCATATAAGATGCGCAGCTGGGAGAGTTTTAAAGCATGATTGTTCGTGTCATAGAGTTATTCAAACAAATCTGTCGACTTGGATGGATGGTGATGTGACTAGAGATGCCTCTGAGACGTAACCGGTGACAGTACGAATAATTGTCGGACTTTGAGAGGGGGCGAATAGTAGACCTCAGAGAAGCAGGTTAGTCGAACAAGCGTATCGGCAGCCACCTCTGTCAGAGCGATATGGTAGTTGCTCGGTGTTGGCAACAATGGATTACGGAAGGGATAGTCTACCGTCGCGGAGGGTCAGGGCGTCCCATGAACACAAATGTGCGCGAGGATCGCCCAAACATAAGAGCGGCCACGTCCGCACCAACAACGTCGCTAGAATCGGTGCGACGCCATTTACCACCCTCCAGACATCCGGTGGTATCAAGGAAAACCATTTGGAGACGACTGCCCGACGCTGGTATAAGGAGCCGACGTCCATTAAGACGCCTACCACTGACCCCACATCATAGGCAGTGTCGATTGGATTTTTGCCGACCTCGGGCAAGCTGGAGTGTGACCGAGTGGAGGCGTGTGATCTTCAGCGATGAATCCCGATTCAGTCTCAATGCTGATGACCAGCGCATACCCGTGTGGAGGCGGCCAGGCCACCGGTCCGATCCGGCATTTTTTGTCGAGAGGCATACGGCGATTACACAAGGTGTGACAGTGTGGGGAGCGATTTGTTGGGACACACGATCACCTCTAGTTGTCCTTCAACGCACTTTGACGGCACGCAGTTACGTGGACGAGATTTTAACGCCAGTTGTACTGCCTATGCTATCAAGTCACCCAGGTGACATTTATGAGCAAGACAACGCTCATCCACATATTGCGCGACTCTCCTCACAATGTATTCAAGGATATGACTTACTCCCATGGCCTGCCAGGTCACCAGACCTCTCGCCAATAGAGCACGTTTGCGACGTGCTTGGAAGGCAACTGCAGCCGTTCCGGAATAATGGTGAATTAACTGCCCAGTTAAAAAAAGATTATGGCATGATCTTCCGCAAGAGGTCATAGGTGACCTCATTGATTAGATGCTACGCCGTGTTTCGGCTTGTATAGCTGCCAGAGTTGGATTTATTACTTACTGATTTGTAACTTTTTTCATGCCATATCTTCTTAATAAAACAGTCTGTTCTTCTGAATTTGTAATCATTTGCTTATCTCCTCATACACTACATACATGTTAAGTTTCGTGATAGTAGCTCGTTTCCTTTTAGGTGCATAATTTTTTTGTGACAGAGTGTATATAAATATGGATGTATGCATATATATATAACCCTAAGGGCCGACGTTGCTCCCCCCCCCAAATCTCTGGCTTGGAGCCGCCACTGTGAGGGCATCTCGTGTATAGTCTTTATACCCAATGTGGTTACGTTCCACCCGTTTGAGCTGTATATGCCATTTATAGGGGAAGTTTAATTATAACCATCCTGTAGATAATTTACTGAACACTTCTCGGGGTGTAATAATGGACGAGGGAGCACGGAATGAACTCCGTAGCCTTCCGTATCTATCTAAGTTTAAACATGCATGATGTATAAATAAAAAGATAAATTGAAGTACATATTTTTTACATTCCCGTCCCTTTAAAAATTTCCTCACACTTAAGCTAAATTAAGTTACTGCGGCAACGGTTAGCGGTAAGGAACCTTTACCATAAACAAAGATTCAAAATTGGGCGGTAAGTATTCGACGATTCACGACCTCTGCTCTAGAGTATGGGATGCTTTTTGATTGGCAAACTTAAGCCCAGTAATGATTCTGTTTTAATTTTGAAATAGGGCAGATTGAACTAATTTGCAGTTTTTTTTTTAAAACCTTGCCAACCTCAAGGTATAGCTAAGGTGATTAGTGAAATAATATATTAGAGTAGAGGTGTTGTTTCAAGATCGATAAGGGTAAATAAATCTGGATTTCAATATGAGAATGACATTCTGGAACTGTGAAATATAAAGCCCTAGTAATATAGACTTTTTAAAGAATATTTTTCCCGTCTTCCTAATATGCCCGTTACTTTAAATCCTACGGGCGCGGTAGCCCAGTTGGCAAGAGCAGTAGGCCAGTGATTTGAACGTCCCTGGTTCGATGCTCGTCGCTGCAAATCTACCGCCGTGTTCACTAATGGTGGCCGGAGCACCTAAAATAGGGCGTGGCTACAATGTCCTCCAAGGGTCGAGTGTTCCGGTCTCATCACTTGACTCGGTTCAAAATTACGGGACCGGTCATTTAGCCAAGTCGGACTCCGACGCTTGTGGTGCTAATTCAAAACAGGAGCCGCACCTTCATCGCCCATAACCTTCGGGACTTGATCAGATATACTGTCAGTCAAGGAGCATAAGCCACAACAACACAACAACTTTAAATCCTCCTGTCACTAGTAAAAAAATCTTCTAAACCCCCAACACTCGTTTTATTTAGAAAAACATCTAAAATAATAGCTTCAAATATGAAAAGAGAAGATATTTATCTTAACACCAATAAAGTACAAATATTTTCTCACCGTGCGAACAAACATTGGAGGACGTGCCTTAAGCAGAAGTTAATATTCCGTGTCTCTGTTGTTCGATTTTAGAAAATTATAGATTGAAGGTAAATAAGTCTAGCAAATAGTCAGGGACAAATATTTTCCAAGGACCTCTTAAACCGGTTTTCAAACTCACTTCGCTTAAAGTTATTAAATGAAAGTATACTTACACCAAAAGTGTATGTAAAATATTGAAAATAAAATTGGAAGTCATTCGAAGATATGCTTGCAAAAAACCAAATACTTTCGTAAAAATTCATCAAAACGTATCACAACTTTAGCTCTTTTATCTTATTAAATACGCCATTACAAATGCTGTTACTCTTATTTTGATGACTCCATAACACGACATGCTCTTAATCAAAATATCGTATGACTGTTCATTACTCTTTTCATTTCATCAAACTTTTAGAGGTTTGTATAAATTTCTGAATATGTGTGCCCGCGTGAGTTTAAAGTTACAATATATTGTCCAGTGTGCCACAAGAAAAATATTTGCTCTTTTATATGACATTAAATATGTTCTTCTTTTAGGCCCATAATAAACACCACAGCCAATGGATTTCCTACATTCTCGACGTTGCCGCTTTCTGGTGAAGCATCGCTACCGTCAAGCCATCGAGCAGGGCGCAGGAGCCGGCAAGAGCTCTTAGCCCTAGACGAACGAGAACTTTTTTTTGAACTGATCAAAGACATCTGCAACGATCTCGAGATACGAAGCCTCTGCTATAAAATTTTACAGAATGTCAATATACTGACAGATGCAGATAGATGCTCCCTCTTCCTGGTTCGTGGAGAAAAAGGACAGCCTAACAGGTATTATTACTGATCATATTCAAATTTCTTAATCCTTTTGTGTTCAATAGGCTGAGATAAATTAATTTTAATCACATGTGAACAATTTGCCACATCAGTGTTTCGAGATATTTTCCTATTTTACAACATATCCTGGTATTTCGCTTAAAAGTCTAGGGAGGGTTTTTCCTCTTTTGAAATGATTAGCACTCGAAGTTGGATAGAGACTACGATAATGATTAACAAAACAGATTATAAAGGGACATTCTCAAGATTTAAAGCAAAGAGGTTAGAAATACTAGTTATGAACTACGTAAATAATTTTTTTGTTTTCTGTGTGTGTGTGTGTGTGAATATGGTAGAACCCAGTCTATACTTTTTTCTCAGGCAATTGGTATGATAATTAGTGCGGGACTTGGGTGAGCTTCTGTAACTAAAACGGCAGAATTTGTCTGTGTATCACGAAGCATAATATCAAAGATTACGACAATGTGCAAACATGAAAAAGGTGTCTCTGAAAACAAAATGTGCTGGTGTCGCAACAAAATGCCTGCGAGGGAAAGACGGGACTTGTTACAGATTGTACGAAGAAAACTCAAGACAGTAAAACATATACAACCTTTGTCCAGAAAGTTCGGTGAATGTGCCTATACACACCTATATGCCTATATTGTGTAGTTACAATGGATTGTTGTTTTACATGAAACAGCTGTTATTGTCCTTCGAAGTAATCCCCGTAGGTGGTAATGCACAGCTGCACATCCAAGACGGCTTTACAAGTCTTGGAAACTCCTGGCGTAGTCGTCTTTAGGGATGGCCTTCAGCTGGGTCATAGCAATACGTTGGATGTCTGAAATGTCCGAAAACCTGTGGCCCTTCAGGGCTGATTTCAATTTGAGGAAGAAGAAAAAGTCCGGGGGAGGTATGTCTGGGGAGTAGGGTGTGTGATTCAGGGACACAACTCGCCTGTTGTCCAGGAACTTCTGCACCAGAAAGGCAGTATGTGGCCGGGCATTGAAGCAGGGTCCAGTTGCCTTGCTTGGCGTACTGGAAGCATACTAGATTGATCCGTTGCAGCAGACGTTTCAGTATTTCCACGTACTTAGCGGCATTTAACGTGGTGCCCTCAGGGAGGAATTCTTTGTGGATGAGACCCTCAGAGTCGAAACACACGACGAGCATTGTCTTGATGCGGGGTTTCTCACTTCGCACCTTCTTGCTTTTCGGCGACCCTAGACCACGCCACTCCATACTCTGATGTTTGCCGTCTGGGTCGTACTTCAGGCACCTAGTCTCGTCACCCGGCACAGTGGTTTTCAGTAAATTTGGGTTTCGATCCGACATGTGGATGAAGTCTCCACAGGCGTCAAGCCGAATTTGCATTTCTCCCGGCGTCAAAGTGTGGGGCACAAGAAGAGAGCAAAGCTTGTGTTTACCCAAATCCTGGGTAAGTAGGAGGTGGGCCATCTCACGACCAATTCTCACTTCCTCCGCTATCATTCGCACCGTCACAACGACGATTCTTGGCCAACAATTCCTTCACTTTCTGTACGTTGTCCGATCTGCGTGCAGTTTCAGGCCGACCACTTCGGGGGGAGTCTTCAATGGTGTCCCTCCCTTCTCGGAAGCGTTTAAACCACTTATACACGCACTTCAAGGAGACAAAACGTTCTTCGTAAACTTTTAGCAGCATTTCATGAGTCTCTTTCACTGATTTTCCAAGTTTGAAACAGAATAGCATATCCGTTCGATGATCCAGTTTGAATTTCGACCGAGCGCACAACATCTTCACTCTACAATGAACTGCTTCCACACAATAAGCTAACTCGCAGCGCCGCCGCTCAGGAACTGGTTCAAACCAGTTTTCACCTATCCGGCAAGGTATGCGCCGGTTGCAAACTTTTACGAACGTGAGTACTATGACATTATTCACCGAACTTTCTGAACAAAGGTTGTAATAGCACGGAGGAATACAACTAGTAATGATCCTTTTTCAGAAATAATAGCTCGTTAGGAGCTACGTAAAGCGGTAATTATGGTCCTGCTGCAATCCAGAAGCCACTGATTACTGACTTTGCATCAGATAGTGCCACGAATATTTAAAAACTGGAGTTCTACTGATCGGCAACATGCCATCTCGTTGGATAAATCCAGCTTCATATTATTTTCTGTAAGTGTTGTTGTTGTTGTTGTTTCTAATGCCTCCTGGTCGGAATTTATTGTAGATCAGATCTTCAAGCGGGCTGAGGGGTGCGGCTCCGGTTTATAATGGCACCACAAGAGTCGGAGTCCGATTTAGCCAATTGCCACGGCAATCTTGAGCGAGCCCCCCCCCCAGGAGTGGCATCTGGGGGATCGTACCCTCTTTGACCTCATGCAGGGACTTTCCGGTCTACGAATTTAACTTGCTCAAATCCGGCCTAGACACGGAGGTACGTATTTAACGGCGCTTGTCGGGATTCAATCCGAGCACCTTCAGCACCGAAAACCCGCACACTAACGCTTGGCTACCTCGAGCCATTTCCAGTAAGTGATAAAGTATACGTTTTGTGGACACCTTCCGAAGCATACGGTCCCAAATGTTTGGTGTCCACCGTCAAGAATGGCAGCGACTCTCTGATGCTTTGGGGTGCTATCTCCAAGCATTCCCAAGGACCCATAATTGTTCATCAGCGTGCCATGACAACGGAAGTCTGTTGATCCATTCTCCATTGTCTTGAGCAAGTTTTATTCCTTATTAACCATCCCTGTTTCTTAAGGCGCATCTACACATAAGCGAATCAGCTTCCTCTTCGCCTCTTGACACATTTTGGTGTCGATTACCCCCCCCAACGTGGGGGAAGTATTTCGTCGCTTTGATCATTCGTCTCAAAACCGCTCTCCGGGGCGGTCTGAGTACGAATCATCAAAGGTGCGAGGGACGCCATAAAACCTCCTCTCGGCGACGGAACCAATAAATCACTGCTTTCCCCTACACTTCGCTCTCTGTTTCGCGAATGTGTACTCGCAGTGTAAGACGATTACGCACTCGTGCATCGTGCGCGACATGACAACATGTCGTATAAAGAGCATGAGGATAAGATACAACTTCTAACCAGATTTTAAGGCTATTGAACATTTGTGGGAATATCTAAAGCGAGGTTCGATCACGTTATTCTCTATGTCTAGGACTTATACCACTCTATATTGCATCGGAATCAGGATATTTTGCTACCCAAAGCTTATAGTTTATTAATAAAAAGTAATGCATAAATTATAAGCCTATCCATTATTTTGGTAAGCTTATATATATATATATATAAATATATATATATATATATATATATATATATATATATATATATATATATTTATATATATATATATATATATATGTCACGACCCTATCGCCGTGCACCCATCTAAACACACTAATTACTCTAAATGCAGTCATCAAACAGTAGGCCGGTGGAAGAACTAATACTTAATTAACATTTAAACACCTCTTTAATAATTAACATTAATCAAATACTCAATTAATCCAGCTAAATCGCCATTTTCAATCATCTCACAGAGCTCCCGACAGACGCACGTCTTGATTCTATCAAAGATTTCCCCGAACTGCGTAATTTCTTTCTGTTCCGTTATATAAGTCACATAGGCGTAGGTTCTCTTCTAGAGCCCCTGTTTGCTTGAACATCCGATGGTTATGTAAGATACGCGCGTGTGCGAGCGAATGACCCTGAACTTCTCGCTGCGAAAGACAGTCTACTTCCTGAATTGGAGACCACACTAGGACTTAATAGAATTTTACTGTTTAACGCTCATTAATATAATTAACTATAGCTTATGCTTTAATCATCCCATATATATATATATATATATATATATATATATATATATATATATATATATATATATATATATATTACTTAAAATCCTCTGCATGCGGGAACTGAAAGATAAATGGATATAAATAATAGCACTGTACATAATGGTTTAAAAATTACTTAAATAGAAAAATGGTGTAAATAATCAGCAGCTATATATTAATCATTCCTTAAGCATAAATTTTAAAAAACACATTTTGTTTCTAAACTGTATAAAAACATTTAAACTTTTCTTTATTTCAAAAGAGAAACGAATTTTTAGGATGAAATACCATTTTCTCACGCTTAAAATTTAAATGAATTTCTTTAAACAAGGAATTTAATACTGAGTATTCGTGTTAATTAAAAGTAAACAGTATACCTTGGTGGAAAAAAAATCAATATCAGTTTATAATCGGAAATACAGACATCATCATCTCTCTTACCATCAACTTCATTTTTGATGATCGATAATAGTAAATTGCTCTCTGGATGGAAGTATTTATCTTTAAGATAAACGTGTGGAATGATTGTAATTAACGAAAATGGTTTCATAAAATTGGGAGTCATATAATCTGCGTACATTCTGTGAGTTTGAAGGACGTTGTAACGTCGTAAATCCCTCTGCGTGGAGAGGAAGTATCCGGCACCAAGACAGCCACTGCGTGGGAAGCGGCGGGAAAAAAAGCGGGGAAAGACCCATCGTCCGGCCAAGAGAGTGTTGAGAGCTGAAAGTGCTGCAGAGCGTCTGTCGTCGTGTTCAGAGAAAGTATTGGGAAGGGACGGTCTCAATTGCTGACCGATGCAGTGTTTTGTTAGAGTCCTAGTGACTATTTGTTGTATTGAGAAATCTCTCAGATGCAGACGAAAATAGTCTCTCTGCTTGTATATATGTAAATATACGATATTGTAATACAAGTTAAATTATTCAAGTTAAGTATACAAGTTACTTTTAAGTTATTCAGTCTCTTGAGTGTTCATTTTAACAACGGGGACGTTACAGCTTGTTCTTATTTGGAGGCACCTCCAAATTTTTGAACAAATCGCGTTAAGATCTCTTGTTTAGAAGGTCGTTCAAATTTGAACGTGTTGAGAGTGTTACCTCTCGGAAAATTGAGATTTTAATGTCAAGTACAACCTGCTGAGGACGATGTCAGTCCTGATTTGAGAGTGTGATCTCTCGTTAACTACATTTTTCATCTCTTATGAGAGCGTGTGAGGAGATTGTCCTGTTGAGTGATTTGGGAGTGTTACCTCACAAAAATTGAGATAATGATCTCAGAAGAAGCCCTGTATGGAAGCAAGCAATCCTATTTCCTGTTTGTTGTCGAGAATTTCCTGCTTAGAAGCTTTCCGTGATAGTCTGAAGAATTTTTTTGTATGTGTGCTACAACTGACTTCCAGCATGTGTAGTCGAATTTTCTGCCAAGAACGGTTCGTTTCGTGTAAAGAACTGTGTTGTGAGCTGCAAATTTTTTTTTACGAACTGGTCTCCCCTGAAAGTTATGGATGTCCTGCTAATGTATTCTGCAAAACGAGGTAAGTACTTAGTTTAACATTAAGGCAGTGACCATTTTAAATATGGATAAAAAAAATTTATGCTTTTGTTTGTATTCTAAACTTATTGCAGTTTAAAATTGAAAGTTTTTTATAAGTGTGTTAAACCATTTAAAAATATAAAACTTGGTTTTTTTTCAATTTTACATGGGAGATGTTTTAAGGATAGACCCATTTGAATTTGTTGCAATAGTTAGTTTTAGGTGTCTTAAATTTATTTTAATGAGTTATTTTTTTATGTTTTTAAATCTGCTTTACCGAATTAATATTGAGAATATTGAGTGTCTTTTGTGTAATACAGTTCGGATTTTTAAATTGTTTTGGGAATTTTAAAAAACAAGTTTTCTTTTGTTTTGTTTCCGGGTAATTGCAAATTTAAGTTATGTTAAAGCACATACACACGAATTGGTGCATCTCACACAAGAATTAAGAATTGATGCGAACGGTAAGAGAAGCCCTCAGTTAATATCACTCATAAAAAAGAGCAGAGAATACGATGCAGTTAATTCAGGGACGTCTTGAAACTTTTAGGGAAGAGCAAAAACGTCAATACGAAATCTTAGAGAAAGAACGAGTTTATGAATTGGAAAGACTAAAAATAGAAAATGAGTCTTGGTCGATGTCAAGTAATAGCAATGAGCCCAGATCGGAAGGAAAAAAATTTCGTTGTGATATGAATCTTCTGCCGGCATTTGACCCTAAAGACGGGGATATAGACAAGTATTTGGTAATGCTTAAGAGACAGGCTAAATTGTTAAATATCGAGAGAGAAGACTGGGTAACAATGTCGCGTTTGAATTGTGAAGTAGCTGAAGTTTTAGGAAGGGAAAGTGAGGAGAACTACCATGATTATGTTCACATAAAACAAATACTTTTAAAACGATTTTAACTAGGGCCCGAAACTTTTTGCTCGAAGTTTATGAATTGCCACCGGCCAGCTGAGGCTACATGGAAAGACTTCGCATACGATCTTAAAGTCTATCTGGACAGTTGGCCAGAGAGTCTCGAAATAGCCGATTCTTAGGCTCTAAAAGAGCTGGTGATCACCGGGCAGCTGAAACGACGAGTGAAACCCGAAGTAAGACATCATTTCATCGACCAATGGGTTAATTTAACTTCACCTTCCCAAATAGCTGAAATGCTTGATAATTATGACGAGGTCGGGGAAAAAAATCCGGGGAATGTTAAGAAAGAGCCAGCAAAGGGGGAGAAGGGAATAGAAAGGGGGTTTGAAAAGTGAAATTTTCCCAGATGTTATATCTGTAACTGCCCATATCATTTGAGACCCCAGTGTCCGCAAAAGGAAAGGGTTGCAGTAAACCAAATATCAGGGCAAACCCAGGAAGAATTATTGAGGCCTTTTTCAACAAGAGGAAAATTTAACGGAATTCCCAATGATATATTAAGAGATACGGGAGCTACGGTAGATTTGGTCAGTAGAAAATATATTGTTTCGGAAATGTTTAAGGGAGAGAGTCTGTGGTTACAACAACCTTTATATAAATACCCCAGGTGTTTGCTTCTCGCGCGTAAAGTAGTCGAGGGTGACTTCGGTAAAATAGTGATCCAAGCTGCGGTTACGTCGGTAAATCTCGACTGAGGACGGTAATTGTTGGGAAATAGTACAGCAAAATTGCTCGGAAAGTAAAAACGAAACCTGTTGTCGCCTCAAGGCATGCCGCTTTTGTGCGCCGTACAAACCCGAGCTCAACGAAAACAGGGGGAGGAAACCGAAGCGAACCAGCGGGGGAGAACAGCAACGAGGGAACCGAACAGAGGATAATTACGGAGGTAGTGGAAACTTCCGAACCGCTAGCGGAAGGAAAGGAAATATTAATACCCCGGGAGAAGAAGGCTCGAGCGAGCTAACGCTTTTGAAAGTTAAGCGGGAAGACCTCATTAAGGAGCAACGTACATGCCCTATCTAGAGGCTTTTAATAAAAATAATCCATCAGTTAAGGAGCTAACGTCCGAACTATATTATATAACGGACAATGAAGTATTATTTAGATGCCAGAAATACCATATGAGTAATGTAAAAAGGTTCAATGTAATGCCGAAAAAATTCAGAAGTCAAGTAATGAATTTGTGTCATGAAGGAACGTCCATTTAGGATTTACTAAATGTAATGATAGACTTACGCAACATTTCTTTTGGCCTGGGTGTTATAAAGAGTTGGAGGACTTCGTTTGCACATGCGATCAGTGTGAGAGAGCGGGAAAACCCAATGAGAAAAGGAAGCACCGCTAAAATTTGTTCGCGTAATAACGGAGATTTTCTCAAAAATTAACATTGATACGTGCGGACCCTTTCCAGAAACGTCTAGGGGAAAGCGCTATTTGATAACGGCAATCTGTATGTCGTCTAAGTACCCCGACGCCATTCCTGTGGCAGACATAAGTTCGGTATCCATTACTGATGACTAACTGAACATTTTCAGTCGGTTAGGTATCCCAAAAGAAGTGCAATGTGACCAAAGGACCTCATTTGTAAGTTCCTTGACGACCGAATTTTTCGAACTTTTCAGAATTAGAACGAAACATAGCTCAGTACACCATTCTCAGTCAAACCCTGTAGAGCGTTTTCACAGGACCCTAAGAAGGCTGTTTAGAGCTCCTTAAAAACGTTTTCTGGGTAGGGCAATATTAACATAAGAAGAGATACAGACGATTTATGTGACTACGAGTATGTTATAAATTCACGGCCACTAACTTACTTTTCAGATGACCCTGATGAAGATTTAAGCAGTTAGTGCACTGTCCCGTCCGAAGACATCCACCAATATCTGTGACCGGCCGGAGACCCCGGGCAATGACAACCCCCGTCCGCTCCAGGCGCTCAGTGAGCGTCCAGGAGCCTAATTTAAATAGGAATGGCCGAAATTCATTCTAGCTTAAGCCAATGGCTAAATGTTTAGTGAATTAGTATAAGGAAATACCACATACTCTCTTTGAGACTCTTCCTCTAGTAGGGTCCGCCAACTCCTAGGACAAATCCTTTATTTATTATCAAAAGTTATACAGATACATAAAATATAAAATATATAAAATATATACAGAGAACGTGGCTTATGCGCCACTTGGTCCGGTTGTGTTGAATGGTACACGCAGGTCCAGCAGATCCTTTACCACTTGCTTGATGAACTTCTTACTGTAGTAGTCTGTGAAGACTCGATTGGGACTCCAGCTTCTATAGTCCATTGGCAGATTTTTCCTCTGTGGTTCCCATACGCTGCACTCGAATAGGCAGTGGTCTACCGTCTGTGACATCCCACAGCTGCACCTGTCTTCACCTTAGTGGAATCTGGATTGATAGGCGCAGAAGCACCCGTGTCCAGTGATGGCTTGATTCAACAGGAAGTCACTCACTAGTCTCTTGGGAGAGACCAGTGGAAATGTTGTATGCACCATTCTCCCTTTGTTGAATCCCACAATGCTTGATGAATCCCACAATGCTTGCCATAATACTATTGATTCGTTGTTTAATAAGGTTTTTATCTGCTTGCTCGTGTTTTTGTAGACGGTGTTAATGGTAGTTAATTGCGTAGTCTCTTTGGCTAGCTTCTCTACTTCTTCATTTTCATTATGGCCCGCGTGGGCTTTCACCCAGTGGAGGTGGACTCTGATATTACAGTCCCTCAGTGAGCTTTTGAGCTCCTCTATGTTTTGTTTCTCAACTTTATGTTCCATAGCGCTGAGCGCTTGGAGTGTGCTTCTAGAGTCGGTGTATACGTCAATTTCTGAAAGTTGATTGGTCCGTGCTGAATCGATAGCCATCTGTATGGCTCTGACTTCCGCCTGGAAAGATGAGGCGTTGTTCGAAAGTCTTTCCTTGCCTTCGGAGGTTTTGACTCCATGATAGTAATATATGTAGGCTGAACCTACGCGATCTTCAATCTTTGAGCCATCGGTGAAGAATGTGTGCAGTGTTCTTGCACTCAAGTCAAGTGTCCATTCGTGTCTCATGATTTTGCTGACTTTCTGCATCTTTCGGGTTTTGATCTCGCTGTTGCCACCATGATAGGTGGCGCCTAGTATCTCAATGCTGTCCCCGTTGTGTAAGAGCCTGTATTTCTTGCATTCAGATTTCGCCTTCAAATCTAATGGTAGGCATCCTGCTAGCATGTTAAGTGCGTCCGTGGCTACCGTTTGGTAGCACTTAGTGATGGACAACAGGATAGGGCGTTGTATCTGTCTGAGTTTAGTATTCATCCTCTGGTAGTTTGAGTACCAGGCTTGCACCCCGTATAGTAATATTTTCTCAGCTACGATGAGATATATTTCCCGTATGACTGCTGGTTTTAGTCCCCAGGTTTTCTTGGATACTCTGGCGACTTTTTGTAACAATCTGAGGGCTCGCTCCTTGACTTGGTCAAGGTGGGCCACGAATGACAGGTTTTTTATCTAGGGTTACCCCTAGATAGTGGATCGTCTGACTGTACTTGATAGGTTTATTGCCCAGCTTGATGCTGGGTCTTTTAGTGATATTGCCTCTCCATGGGAATATGGTGTAATGGCACTTCTCGATGCTAAATTCGAGTTGGCTTTTGTTCGCCCATTTCATGTACTCGGAGAGTGCTTCGTTCGCCAGTTCAGAGAACCTGTAAACCCGGGGACTCCGGAGAAGTAAGAGCAGATCCGTCAGCGAAAGCCTGTATATGGTAGGCTTGGTCCGTGTTATTTTTGAGTAGCTCGTCTATGACGACGAGCCACAGTATCGGTCCGAGTGAGGATCGCTGGGGGACCCCCACGTTGTACTCCCATTCTGCGTCCTTAATACGAATGGTTCTTTCACTTAGGAAGCTAGTTATGATTCCTCAAAGTTACGGTGGAACCTTGAGTCGAGCCAGTTCTGCTGTTATTCGGTCTATGTGTACCGAGTTGAAGGCGTTCTTTATGTCGAGTGTTATGGCGCATGTAAAGTCTTTGTTGACTTTGTTTTTGTCAATGATCGATAATGCGTTACAGAGGGCTTCGTTTGTGCCTCTCTTCCTTCTGAATCCGTACTGTTGCTCTGATAGTTTATTCCCCGTTTCCAGGTAGTCTATGAGTCTATAGGTGATGATCCTATCTAGGACTTTGCCCATGACAGGTAGCAGACATATTGGCCTATATGAGGCCGCTGAAGTTGGGTGTTTCCCTTCTTTGGGGAAGTAAACTACATTAGTCACTTTCCAGATTCTAGGGAAGGTGGATGTTGTCCAGCACTTGTTGCATAATTCTAAAGAGAATTGCCTTCTGACTCGGAACAGCTCTTCTACTATGCTGAGCGTTATTCCGTCCAGCCCAGGGGCTTTGTTCTTTGCCATTTCAGATAAGGCTTTTTTCTACTTCTATCTGAGTAAGACTTGAAGGGGTTGTCGTGAGGTCCCCATGCTGGACCGTATCTTCAGATTTGAAGTGGTACTTTGCCAATATCTTCAGGATGTCTGTCTCATCCCTCTTTATCTGACCTTGCTCGTCTCTTAGTCCCACCTTCACGCCTTTAAGGCAGAAGTTTTGGTCTTTATTTTTTATCGTGCTCTTGTAAAGAGCGCCGAATGTGTCCTTGGTAGTGATTCCCTCTACATAGGTCTTACATCTAGATCTCTTGGCAGTCAAGATTAGCTTGCTATACTTGGCTCTTTCTTGAATATTATTTTGAGCCTATCTCTCTACCCTTGGTCTCTTTCACTCTGATATCTCCTCAGGAGGGCTCTGACTTTGCTACGAGTGACCGCCAGCGATGGTGTCCACCAGTAGGCGTTGGCTCTGACCCTTCGGTATTTTTTCCTGTGTGTTTGACACAGGTCCACTACGGCTTTTTGTATTTCGTAGAGTATTGCGTTAATATCTCTATTTAAGTATGTCGTATCCCAATGCTCAGTTGATCTTTTCAGGTCGGCTCTGAAGCTCAACCAGTTGAGATTCATTAGTTCCCATCTCGGGGATTTGCTCTTGTTTTTATTGGTGTTTAATACGACTGTAGTGGATACCGTTGTGGTCCGTGGGCGTATAATTGTCACTAACATGCCAGTTTGTGATTTCGTCGTCCCCCAGGCCGAAGGAGATAGTGATATCTACCCAGCTCTGTCCCAGTGGTCCGTTAAATGTTGGTGGGCTATTGGGGTCGTTTACAATAGTATCCCCGAACAGGGTCACAAATTCAATGACGGCTGAGCCACGGTCATCCGTATTATGGTGTCCCCATAATGTAGATTTGGCGTTCAGGTCTCCTGTTAGGATTATTTTATGATCATCGTGTTCGGCGATGAGTGTCCTGAGTATACCCCAGTGGGGTTCAGTTCGATCCATTGCTCCAGTTTGAGATGCTGGGAGATAGAGTGAGATGAATAGATATTGCTAAGGTCCGCAGCTGATCTTGACCGCCACTAGGTAATCAGTCGTGAGAACTAATGTGCAGTTTAGTCTCTTAGATACTACTAAGGCTGCTCTGGGTGAGCTTTCGTGGTGTATCACATAGTGTGAGTTGGGAAAACACACTATTGTATGTTTCTCTCCATTTCTGAGCACGTGTGACTCATTTATCGATATGACGTCATAGCCGAGGGCTATGACGTCTTATCGATCAAGGGCTTATCCAATCAAGGGCATCCAATGACGGCTTATCCAATCAAGGGCAATATAATTCTTGACAACAAATCTTGTTAAGTTAAACTGTTATTTGTGTTTTTTTTTATTTAAAAAAGTTATGTTATCAGAATATGACAATTAAGAAAAAGATATCGAGAAAAAATAAATCATGCTACTTAAGAAGGTCATACCACAAATTTCTATAAAATTAATGTGCAACTATATTTGACGTACAAAATAATGCATATCTAATACATTGCTAACATGTTTTAATATCAAAAATTTCCACAATCAAAGGCTAAAATTAGTTTAAAATATTACCTTTAGGATTTTGTGCAGAATGATAGGTGTTTTAGCTAAATTTCATTAAAAATTACTTCAAATTGATGAATTTATAAAAAAGGTATGCTATTTATAGGTAAGTTTTTGTTTCTTTTTTTGATTTTTAAGTGCTATTTTAGCATAAAAGACCAAAAAACCTTTACAAAACTACTTTTTCTCAAAGCTAAACACAAACATAATTAATAGTTGATTTAAAACACCCCTGGTAAACATTGTTAAGTTTCGAAGTATTAGAATGATAATAAAAAATATTCCAGAGTTTCAGACAGAAGCATAAAAAGAAAGAATATGCAAAAAAAAAGTAACTAAATTAAACAAAAATTGACAGAATACTGAAAAAGTGAACACCGGCAAAAGTAAATAAAACGTTTCCTTGTGCGCATGCGCAGTTCTTATGAATGATTGATTCCAACGCCTAGAGTACCGCGTTGGAAGAACGACATAAAATTTGTGTTGAAGTATCGTTCTTTAAAATTCAATTAAAAATTGAAATTTTAAGATAGAGACTTGAAAGGAGGTTTATATGAAGGAGAAAGCTTTCATCTTCCAGATGATGTAAATATTTTCTTTATAAGATAAAAACTCGAAGATAATCGACCGTAGATCCTCAAATTTCTCGTAAATTTCTCGAAATAGTAGGTTTAATATTTTGATGAAAATATTAGTCTCTTTTAAATTATTTTTAAACAAATGAGGTCTTGTTTGAAGGAGAAATGTCTGTAGTCTTAGATTGTAAAAAGATCAAAATTCTACGATCATTTTTGTCGAGATATCGTAATCTGAAGTTAAAAAACATAAAATATCCCACAAAACATAAAATAAAAATTTTTCTAGAATAAAATTTAAAATTCCGGCTTCCAGGTGCACTTTCCCATAGTCTGCACTACCCGTGTGCTAAATTTCACGGTTGTAAGTTTCACAGATTCGCCTGGGGGTTGCCCCCCCCCCACACACACGCAATCATTCGCTTTTATTAATAAGATGTAATGCTTATTACTGTAATGTTAAAGATGGGAATACGCTTCAAAGTTTAATTGTTTACTTAAAATACCTTTTTAGATGCCACAACAGAAATTGCTCGTTATACCTTCAATGAAACTTCCGAAATGAGTTTTGTCCTGTAAGAGAGGAAAAGCTGGAGGTATTCCTAATTACAGATGGCGTTGCTCGGGATTTTAAGAATGTTTGTCAACCAAAATCAATTTAAAAATTAACACAGTATAAATAACATAGAAAAAATTGACATTTTCTATGTTATTTATACTGTGACATAACCCATGACACGGGCTTCGCCCGTCTAGCCGGTCGGTTTAGGGACCCGCTCCCTTCAGCAATCAGTATCAGAGAATGGAAACACTAAAAAACAACGAATCAAGGTATCTAAATTTTGTGGCTACGTATCCCACGTCCTGCAAACAGTCGCAGCCAGAAGAAAAATTCTCCCCCCCCCCGGCGAGATATTTCGTTCCGTCCACCCCTCCACGTATGGGCTAAAAATTCTTTCTCCGAGACTTTCCCCTTCCCTGCTTATGGGTGAAATCCTACCGCGTTTGAAGAACCACGCAGAAAATTTGTGTTGGAGTATCGTTCTTTAAAATTCAATTAAAATAGAAATTTTAAGATAGAGACTTGAAAAGAGGTTTATATGAATAAGAAAGCTTTCATCTTCCAGATGATGTAAATATTTTCTTTGTAAGATAAAAACACGAAGAGCATCGACCGTAGAGGCTCAAAAGTGCGCAAATTTCTCGAAAAAGTGGGTTTAATATTTTGATGAAAACATTAGTCTGTTTTAAATTATTTTTAAACAAATGAGGTCTTGTTTGAAGGAAAAATGTCTGTAGTCTTAGATTGTAAAAAGATCAAAATTCTACGATCATTTTTTGCCGAGATATCGTAATCTGAAGTTAAAAAAACATAAAATATCCCACAAAACATAAAATCAAAAATTTTCTAGAATAAAATTTAAAATTTGGGCTTCGATGTGCACCTTCCCATAGTCTGCACTACCCGTGCGCCAAATTTCACGGCTGTAAGTTTCACAGATTCGCCTGGGGGCCGCACACACACACACACACACACACAAACATTCGCTTTTATTAATAAGATACGTAGTCTCGCTATCGTAGGAGTAGACCCGCGTGGGTGTTATCAAGTCAATTTTTTTTCTCGAAGTTAGTTTGCAATAAAATGTTTTCTTTTGAAATACAGTGATTGCTTTTTGGCTACGTGCATATAAGTTATTTAGACAACCGCTAAGCATAGGGTAGATACGAGAAGAACCGTGCGAATTTTATATCTTTATGTCTGTAAAACAGGGAGCTGCACAAAAAACGACATTTGCTTATTAATTTTTAGATTTTGCCGTGACTCATGACTGTCGAGTTTTGCAATCTCCCCCTTTTTTTTTTTTCTCTTGTGAAAATTATCTGACATAATTTCCAATATGTTTTAAAGGAGAATTTTCGGTAAACGTTTCATTTAATTGTTTATATAAAGTTTCCTTCTGTTTAAATCCCACAAGACCGGCCATCATTATTTAATAACGCCGAAAAATCAGTTTCCGTAAAATTTGTTAGTAAAATTCTATATTTTACTTGTTTTTCATTGCGTGGAACTCACGATGTGTTGTCATCATTAGTTTATGTGAAACGTTGCGAAGAACCGTACCACGGTGAGGAAATATTCTCTGTATGTGTGTATTTGGAAAACAGACGCGTCATATTTGTGCAATACCTGCAACTAATCTAACATATACAGTGGAACCTCGAATAACGAGCATAATTCGTTCTAGAGCAGGGGTGTCCAACCTTTTAGCTTCCTAGGGCCACATTGAAAGAATACGAATTGTCTTGGGCCGCACAAAAATATACCTAACATTAAAAATTGTTGATGAGTAAAAAAAGTATAATGTATAGTTAACATATGTATTTATTTCATTATAAATTTTATTTATAATTAAAAAGATAACTATAGGAGTCATAAAATGAATGTGATATTTGGCATTGAATTTGAGAAATTAAAGCTTCAATATCTGGGTCGATTGAAGTGGTTGCAATTATCATGGTGTTGTTAAGGTCTTCATCCGATATTTTGGTTCTAATTTGACTCTTAGTGTGCTTCACTCTTGAAAATAGTTGTTCACAGATGTACGTGCTTCCAAACGTTGATGACCAGAATAACGCTTGACTATGCAGTGAAGGATATTTATATCTGGGCAGGTATGATTTATGATTACAACAAAGAGACTCGATTGAATTTCTCTTTAAGTTAGATGTCAGATTGCAACTCTATGCATTCCATTTGACAATTTGCTAGCATTATACCTATATTGACTGTAAATAGAGTAGAAAACATGCAAAACAATTGTTTATTTTCCCAAAAGTCCTGAAATCAATTTTAAATTCTTGTACTAAATCGGAAAGTAAGGCTGCGTATTTTATAACATTTTTAGAATTGTGCTTGGTCAGCGTCTCGAAATGCAAAAAATTTTTAACGTTTAATTTGGCTTGCCATAATTTCAACTTCATATGAAATGCGTTTATGGTTTGAAACAATGGACTGATAAGTTGGATTTTACACTGAAGACGGGTGTTTCAGTCATTTAAATGGGCATTAAGATCTATCAAAATCTGCTAAATCTGCAAGCCAGTTATCATCAAGTTCTGGCACAGGTTACTTTTCAATGTCATAAACACTTTGATATCATCAAGTAGGCTATAAAACATTTTTAAAACTTTTTAATATTTTCTCCACTAAGCAACCTTATTTCTTTAAAGTATCCCCATAGTCAGCATCCAAGCTTTTAAGAAATTCCTGAAACTGGCGATGATTCAATCCCCGAGCCTTCATAAAAATCCCCATTTTGACGATGATTTGCATAACATGGTCCATTTTTTTCATTTTCCATATTACTTTTTAAATAGAGGCAGGCTATTAATATTCTTTTTTCGCTTTGAGCTCTCTCTCTCTGGGCCGCACTGACACTTGTTTTGGGCCGAATGCGGCCCGTGGGCCACGGGTTGGACACCCCTGTTCTAAAGTCTTACTCGTAATGCGAAACACTCGTTAAGCGAAACAATTTTTCCCATAAAAATTAATGTAAAATACGATAATGCGTGCCATGCCAAAAAATACTCAAAATTTTTTAGATGTAACGTTTATTATTTGAAGAAAATTACTTATACATAAATTCTTAAGGAGCAAAATCATCCATATGTAGTTTATTATTTATGAATTTATGACACATATCTAATTTTTTTACTAGAAAGCTATCTAGCGACATTTGTTTTTCTCAGCACTTCGAAATTTGCTGAAAATGTGTCACCGCATTGTCAATGAATAATTTTTTAGCGCGCATAGCCACCGTCTTATCAGGGTGATGCATTGTAACTAACGATGCAACAGTTTCCAATGCTTTCATCATTTTTTTATTGCGTCAGAAGATTGTTTCTTTGCTGTTTCTTCGTCCTTCTCCACTTACAAAGTCTCTTCTACAACCGCTTGCTGTGAAGGACACTGCAATTCTATTAGCTGTTCAGTGGTCAGCTCTTGGTTGTGCTCTTCCTCAAGCTCTTCAATATCATTGTTATCCTCCAGTCCCATAATATTTGCTTCTCGAACCATCCATGACTACCCTTAAATACTTATTTTTCGGCCGTTGAGGATCCTGGTGACGTGAAGATCAGAGTGACGTGAAGATGGGACGATGGGACTTCCTTCCACGTCACTCCTTATGCGAAATGTTGCTCGTTAAGCGAGCCATTTATGTACGATTTATTTTGCTCGTTATGCGAAATACTTGTTATGCGAGGTTCCACTGTATATGCAAAACGACTAGGTCAAATCTGTAACGTTTTCGAGTAACGTTTTATCTTTTGTTTTTATTTGACGTTTTATTTGTTTTCACTAATTTATCTTTATTTCTTATGCACAAAAATTAATAAATAGAGGGAAGTGATTCGTCGACGGAGGCGTCAAGAGGGCCCACTGTGTCCCTCCCCTGTAAATTTTCCCGCTAATCTTCATTTTTCTTACATGTGCACAAATTGGATAAACAAAATGGGGAGTGATCCGTCAACAATGTGTGGCTGGGGATGCCCCCGCCTAGTTTAGCACTCAAAAATTTATTCAATGAGCTCCTTATGAAATACCCCATCAATAGCACTAATTACACTCTAAATAATTGGTTTTATTTAAAGAAATTTCACTGTAAGCAGTATTCCAATTATAACAGTTTTGTACACATATAAATTAATGCAAAAAATGTTTCCTTTTGCTTACATACCTACTAATGACCAAGAATTTTGTCTCTTTTGGGGAAATCTTTTGGTTAAAGTGATCTAAGATATCTAATTACCATCAAGCTTTTCTTTTTTATTTAAGGCTTTTTCCCTGTACTGCTATAACTGTTGACGTATCAATTTTCCTGAAAATATCCGTAAAAGCGCCTTATCAGGGTTAAATTTATGTACCTCCCTTGGATGTTACATTATGCTTTTAGTTTCTTGTCCTGTGATTAAAAGTTACTGATATTTGAGCTGTGTGTTTTAGAAGCTTAGTTTAAATATAATAGAACAGTATGTGATTAAATCCTACTTCATGAAAGAATATCCACTCCGAAATACTAAATTATTAAAACTATGCATTTTTTCTTTTTGTATGCTAAGTTAAACAGCTCTACTGTATCTGATGGAACAACTTTCTTAAAAAAATTTCTGTTAACTTGCAAAATTTATGCCAATTTTACACCTGTCAAAATTCAAATATCCGCTATTTTTTTCAACTTTACTTAATAAAATCATCCAAACAAAACCTATCGATTTCAATGCAGCTAGTTTCTATTTTTTATCACGTACTCACTACACTGAAGCATTGTATGATCCCCATAAAAGCAATAAATTTTCAGATATAACCCTCTAACCACCTTTACAGGCCTTATAACAACCTAATCTTGTAGACTACGCTCTTTCCTGTCAATGCAACTTTTACATCACCGTTTGGCCTACGTTTCTGACGAGATTTCTGGATGTTTGGGCTTCAAAGATAATTAGATGAATTATGGCAGGGATGTCAATTTTTAGCTTATTTTGATTTTTTTTAAAAAGTCTCTTGAATCTATGGTCTTTTAAGTAGTATTACGGAAAGAAGTTATGACAGTTGGGGTATATTTTTATTAAAAAAATAATAATCTGGTTAGTTTCTGACTATGATTACGGAAGACAGTTATGACAATTCGAGTGTAATTTTATTTAAAAAAAAGATCAGTAATTTGGGAAATTATTACTGAAATCTCTCTATGTATTTTCTTCATTAGTCTGTGCGGAAAGTTTATAATAGTGAAATAAATTCTGTATCGGATTGATTACACATATTTACAAGGTTTTGTATCCTGTATAAAATAGGGTCTTTCTTATGTAATTTAGGTCGCTAATTTCGAAAATGCAATCAGTTTGTGCCTAGGACCCTCAGATTTTGAGATATCGGCAACATTTTATAAATGACTCAGAATATTTTCTATGCATAATAATGATATAAAATGTATGTTCTAATAACGGAGATATGAAATGCAAAATGTAATTTCATCATAATGTGCATGTGGAACGTTGTATCTTAACTTAGTTTTCAAAACAGAGAATGTAGGTCACCGCAAGGTGGCGCTTCGTTAAGCTATGTCCACACTTTTGCGCTTTCGAGTTCGATTTTGCTTTCGACTTACCGTTTGTCTTTCCTTTCAACTTACTTTTAATCCATGCTTCCCGGCATGCCTCTAGACGCATTCGATTTGTTGTCCACATTTGTTCGACAGTTCATGCCTCACGAGATGGAAGAGTCGGACGGTTACTGCTGTGTCGTTTCTTGTGATTTCGCGAAGTTTGTAAGGTGATCACTATTTTTACGTAAAGCAACAAGAATAGACTACAATTTTGGTACGGTGCTCTGTATATAAATATGTCTAATCCCTCTATTTGCATATTTATCATTCATATATATATATATATATATATATATATATTATATATATATATATATTATATATATATATACATACAGTCGGACCTCTATTTCAGGAAGTCGCTAAATTCCCAAAAAAAGTTCGTTATATGGAAAATTCGTTAAATAGAGATTTACCTTTTAAAATACTTTAAACTACACAAAACAGATTTTAAATTCATAAACACTAAATACTATTAATAAAAGTAATTGATCACACCTTTTTTTTGTAAACTTAATGTCTATTTGTTATATATCTTACCCATCAAACAGAAATGTGAAAGGAAAACCAAGAATAAACAAACCATTTTCCGGGAATACACTGTATTTTTCAATTAAAAAAATTATATTAAAATTAATGAATTTTAATGACATTATCACATTCACTAAAACAAGTAATTTTATGCATACATACCACATGCGTCCTTAAATTTAATTACTGATAAAGTCTGTTAATTTTGTCTGAGTTTTTTGTTTGAAAAAGCGTTTTCTCTCATAATACTTCACTCATCTTTGAAATGCACCAAAAACCAATTCAGGCGTATTTTCTTCAAACTGTAATCCGCGTCGGAATGTGTTAAAAGAAAGTTAATGTGTTAAAAGAAGGAATAAGTTTGAAATTTTCAGAAATATTTTGAGAAATATGGAGAAAAAAACATTGGATCACAAGAAAAAGTTCGTTAAATACAGAATGCACTTCGCTATTTGGAGGTTATTTTACGAAGAAATTCGCAAAATGTTCTTGGTTCCAAGGAAAAGTTCGCAAAATAGAGAAATTCGCAAAATAGAGGTTCGTTAAATAGAGGTCCGACTGTATATATATATATATATATATATATATATATATCTGCGTGCGTGCGTGCGTGCGTGCGTGCGTGCGTGCGTGCGTGTGTGTGTGTGTGTGTGTGTGCGTGCGCGCAGGGGAAAATGATCTAAATGAGAAGACTAAAAAATAAATTTAAACAATATTCTTTATGTAATACCTCATTAATCGATTAGAGATGGTTTTTCTTATACACATAGGTTCTACATCAATGTAGTTTGATAGAGAATTTAATAATTGGTGATACGGAAGATAGAAAAGACCTGTTTTTTATATGCCAAGTTATTAGAAATAGAACTACAATTTATAGCTTTGTTTATGAAGTAATAAAGCCAAACAAATACTAAGAATAGAAAACGGTAGAATATTGCTCGTTGTTAAGATTTTATCTCTTAAATATATAGTGTAAAATTACACTGGTATATTAATTTATTTCTGAATAAAAGGAGCATTTATATTACTTTTGAAGTATACAGAATATTCAAGAAAAATCGTTAGCTAATCATACTATATATATATATATATATATATATATATATATATATATATATATATATATATATAGAGAGAGAGAGAGAGAGAGAGAGAGTAAGTAAGAGTAAGTAACCTCTTTAATATAAAGTAAAGAATTCATACGAGACATTACTTCTTTTCTGAGCAAAGCGGGCCATGAAGAATTACTTTTGAATTTTCATATATAATTAAAAAAAATTCTACATATGTAAGAAGTAAGAAGTATATTTGTTATGAATGAAAATCGTTCATTTTTCTTTAACATGGGGTTTAAATGAAGAACACGACGAGGAAAACCATGACGGACTATAAAATGCCTACATTTAAATGTGTCGATGCTATTTATCTTCAAATGAAAATGATACATGCAGAATCATACGCATTTGGATGGCAAGCAATGCATGACATGGGGGTAAAATTACGTCACGCAAAACGCGAATTCAGGTTGTAACCTGCTTTTATAATACTAAAACGTCTATTATTTTTTTCAAAGTGGGTTTTTAATTCCTATGATAAGCTATGGGGAATTTTTATTCAGTATTTTTATAATAACAAATTAGCTGATGCATATTTTTGAAATCTTCTCCCTGTATTTCAAAAAGAAAATTTCAATGATATAGTACAAGTTTTCAAATATTTTTTCAATTTGCTTTGTTTAAAAATACATTTAGTTTTTATTTTAAAACAATACACATTAATTATTATTAAATAATTATTTTAAATGTATTAAATGCATTAATAATTTTATTTGTGAATGCGGAGTGGTTGACATCCCACAATGCCGGTAAATTTCTGTAATCATCAATAAAATTTAAAATTTCTTCTAAAGACTGCGACATTCTGAACACTGGCTTGAAAACTGCCTTGGATAATAGAAAAACGCATGGAATTCAGCATGAAAATCCACTCGGGTTGGATGCAATTGCGATAACGCATGCTCTATCGCGGCGCATGCGCTGTCCTGGAATTTGCAGGTGGTGAAGCATCGCTCTGAGCATGCTTCACATTTCTGTCTATGTGCGACATGTCGAAAGCGAAATCGAACCAGAAAGCGCAAAAGTGTGGACATAGCTTTATAGTGAGAGTCGTCGATTAAATCCGTTGAAGTAGCCAGCGCAGTACGGTTTTACACGACTTAGTTCAAACACGTGTAATTCATACCATTGTTTGTTTTCGCTAATTCCAGTATCATAAATTTATCGTGCTTTTTAGTTGGACGTAAAATAGTTTGGACGTAAAATAAATTAGTCGTAGTCCAGCAGAGAGATAGTTACACTTAATGCTAAACTATACATTTTGTTATACTGTATAAAAACTGTTTATTTTGCTGATAACTTTTTGAATACTAAGCGATAAAGAATTTCAAATGTGAATTATTAATTACCTAGCCTTCAACGCCATGAGATAGCAAGTCGAAACATATTTATTGCGTTTACTTCTTGTCTTTTAAAACCATGACTCCTTTACATTGAGCTATTTTTATTATTTATCTGAATATTTTAAAATTCAAAAGAACTTACAGATTATGTAAAAATAATATTTGCTAGTTTAGAAAAAGTTGCCACGGTACTGGAAAAAATTAATAAGATCTACATGCCCAGGCACGCGATTATAGTATCTCTTTACGAGTTTAAATTCTGCAAGTTCAATGTCCTCTGATTATATGATAGCATTTTTTCATGCTTTAATCGGAAATTACTCAAATATTTGTTTATCTTTCCCTAACTTTCTTAAAGTTAAAAAGCGCTAACAAAAAAAAACTCAATTAAATATATTAATGCAGCGATCGTATTACTTTGAATTTGGCCTGAAAATAACAGGAAGTAAATTTTCTGCGATATCTGATTTGCTGCTACTTGGCAATAGAAGATAATAACGGATGCATGACGAGCCGTTGGATGGCTTCAAAATGCCCACTTCTTACCTATTCGTCTCATTTATTAATCAGTAATCGAGAAAAATTTTAGTAATTTCGAGTAAAGTTTCAAAATTGCTTCTCTGGTCACCAGTTGAATCCAAACCTTCTTGAATCAGCACCTCACTTTACCTAAAGCATTTTCAACATTATAAATGCTGATGTGTCATTGCATCTTGTCCCACTTTTGTCGGAGGAAATCAGACTAGTAAAGGTCGATAAAGGTCGATTTATATAGGCACGTGAAGGGAACGATCCGAGCGCGCGACGAGTCATCGTAATCATTTCCTCCCTGTTTTTCAATGGAACTGTTTATACTGCGCCGTGACACGTCCGATTCTCGGCCGATCGGCGCCCACGATTCGGAACCGGAAGTCGGTCACTGTTCGGCCGTCTCTCGTCATGGTAGAAAGTAAAAAGTGGCTATTCAAGATATAATTTACATATTGTTATTTATGTTTGATATTTGATATGGATGATGAAAAACTCATTGAGCTGGTGCAGAGGTTTTTTAAACGATTTTGCCCATTAAAATACATGGATCCAAAGTTCAAAATGACTATTCGGAAGGCAATAGGAGAAAATTATACTTGAAATTACAATTTGTGCACTAAAATATAAAATTTATCAATTTGTATAAATAATGAAACAATGTAAAAGTTATTTACCGATTTTAGAAAGTGTAAATGTTAAAAACAAATACTTACATGTATGAATTTGTTGGTTATAAAGCAATTTTTCTTGCTTTCTGAGCAGCAAAATTGTATATTAAGGGTTGATTTATACAGGCACATAAAGGGAACGTAACGGGAACGAGCCGAGCCCGAGCGCCGGATGTATGTGTTTATACAGAGACCGGAGTAGAAAGTGGCGGGAACGTTTTTCAATAGTTGTGAAAGATTTGTAACGTCATGGCGCGGTTTCATTTTTCAGTTAAAGATTTAGCCATTATCACACTTTTGTTAGAGGAGAGCCAGGGCCGTGCTCAGGGGTGAACAAACTGGGTAACCGCCGAGGGCCCACCATTTTTATTTCTCATAGCAACACTTTTCTAAATGTTACGGGTTTTTAAGAAATCCCTCATTTATCGCGGTTTCTATAATTCAACTTATAAAATATATATGTTTCGATTTGTTTCTAAAGAATCGCAGAAAGAATCGTAATTGACAAACTACCCTTTTGGTTTGAAAAATTTCTCGGTTAAAAAACATGATTATCTTCAATTCAGTTATAGTAAACCCTTGATTATCAATCCTTTTTTTTCAATATCAGTTTCTACTATGTGGTCAGTCACTACATACAGTCATTTGAAGAATTATAAACAGTTTTGTCGGACTTTGTTCGTTTTCACGGAATAGTTACAAACTGAGAAAAACGTGAACATATCCTTGTGAACGAATACTAATCCATTGGTCAATGTTTGCTCTATTCAAAGCAACAATAGACAAGACATTTCTCCAGGGAGTGTAAGACAAATAAGTAATGCACTCCAAACAGGGCCGCCCAGAGACTTTACGGGGCGTGGGGCCAAACTTCTGTTGGGGGACCCAAGAAATCTGATTAATCGAATACTTTTTTTTATTTTTTTTTTTGGGGGGGGGCCCTTTTTTCAGGAGATTATTTTGAATTTTGAAGTACGGTAAAAGTTTCAGAATTTTCTTTCGGAGGAAATCTAATAAATATTTTTGAAAAAAATTTTTGGGCCCCTCCGGCAGTTGGGGGCTTGGGGCAAAGTGCCCCAGTTGCCCCCCCCCCCTCTGGACTGCCCTGGCTCCAAACCTGTTGGGAAGAAAGGAGTTTGAAGGCTGAAGGAGTGAGGTAAACAAAAAATGGCTTTTACTTGTTCTCTCTATCATTATAATGGATTTTATTTCCCACTTTTCCCACAAAAATTGAAAATATTACAAAGCAGGTACAATCAGAATGCTTTGAATACGGATTGTACGCCTGTCCTCCTTGGCACTTATTTCTAATGAAAATGATCTCTCATCTTCTTTGGACTTTTCACTTTTAATATACAATTTTGCTGCTCAGAAAGCAAGAAAAATTGCTTTATAAACCAACAAATCCATACATGTAAGTATTTGTTTTTAACAATTTACACTTTCTAAATCGTGCAAATAATTTTTCCATTGTTTCATTATTCATACAAATTGATAAATTTTATATTTTTAGTGGACAATTGTAATTTCAAGTATAATTTTCTCCTATTTGCCTTCCGAATTGTCATTTTGAACTTTGGATTCATGATTTTGATGGGTCAATAGTACAAAACCTCTCACCACCTCAATGAGTTTTCATCATCCATATAAATATCAAACATAAATAACAGTATGTAAATTATATCTTGAATCGCCTCTTTTTACTTTCTGCAATGAACGAGAGACAGCCGAGCAGTGAACGACTTCCTGCTTCGAATCGTTGGCGCCGATTCTCGGCCGGGAATCTGCCGAGAATCGGACGTGTCACGGCGCAGTATAAACAGTTCCGTTGAAAAACAGGGAGGAACTGATTACGATGACTCGTCGAACGCTCGGATCGTTCCCGTTACGTCCCTTCTCGTGCCTGTATAAATCGACCTTTAAAGTGAAAAGTCTAAAGATGATGAGAGCTCATTTTCATTAGAAATAAGTGCCAAGGAGGACAGGCGTACAATCCGTATTCAAAGATTTCTGATTGTACCTGCTTTGTAATATTTTCAATTCTTGTGAGAAAATGGGAAATAAATCCATTATAATGATAGAGAGAACAAGTAAAAGCCATTTTTTGTTTACCTCACTCCTTCAGCCTTCAGGACCCCTTTCTTCCCAACAGGTTTGGAGCGCATTTACTTATTTTGTCTACACTCCTTGAGAATGTCTTGTTATTGTTTGCTTTGAATAGACCAAACATTTGACCAATGGTATTAGTATTCGTCACAAGGATATGTTCACGTTTTTCTCAGTTTGCAACTATTCCGTGAAAACGAACAAAGTCCGACAAAATGGTTTATAATTCTTCAAATGACTGTATGTAGTGACTGACAGATAGTAGAAACCAATATTGAAAAAAAGGATTGATAATCAAGGGTTTACTATAACTGAATTGAAGATAAATCAGTGTTTTTTTAACCGAGAAATTTTTCGAACCAAAGGGTAGTTTGTCAATTAGATTCTTTCTGCGATTCTTTAGAAAAAATCGAAACATATATATATTTTCATAAGTTGAATTATAGAAACCGCGAAAAATGAGGGATTTCTTTAAAAACCCGCAACATTTAGAAAAGTGTTGCTATGAGAAATAAAAATGGCGGCCCTGGGCGGTTGTCCAGTTCGTCCACCCCTAAGCACGGCCCCCTGGCTCTCCTCTTCCTCCTCCTCTAACAAACGTGTAATAATGGCTAAATCTTAACTGAAAAATGAAACCGCGCCATGACGTTACAAATCTTTCGCAACTAATGAAACACGTTCCCGCCACTTTCTACTCCCGTCTCTGTATAAACACATGCATCCGGTGCTCGGGCTCGTCTCGTTCCCGTTACGTTCCCTTTACGTGCCTGTATACATCAACCATACAGCGTATCACCAAACACCCAACTTAATTTTGCCATGATTGCAATCAAGTTCAAATGCAGTAAAATTTCTTTCGTCTGTTTATTTTTGTTTCCAACCTCTACTTGGTTACAATACATAGCATGGTATTGCATATAATTCCTGGAATGGTTTTAAAAATCTGTAAATGATGTTAACTGACAAATTTTTCATTGCAGGTGTCTAGTAAGCCAATTATTCTGACGTGTCTTGCAGTTCTACAATTGAACAGATGCAGCAGAAGGAAGAAATCAGCATCCTTGGGTACAGGCATCGTAGGCTATGTTGCGGAGAACAAGGTGTCAGTGAACATACCTGACTTTATCAGGTAATTAAGTACTTTTTGAGATCCTCAACGAATTATATATGCTTCATAAATATCTCCTTTACCCTTTCTATTTCTTTCTTTCTTTCTTAATACCGTCCCCGCCATCGGTAAATTTAATGTTAATATTATAGGTGTAGCTTCAGTAAACATGTACAAGGAGCAATGATAACTAACGGAGCTTTTTATAATTTTTCTGGAAACTCCTGGGTATAGTATCAGCACAGTAATAAACCAACATAGCCAATTTATTTTTCAGCAGTTTACATCAGCTTTATCTGAAAATGTAGCCCTAATTTTAGTGATTAAAGGCTACAAAATCAAGTGATTGTCAATTTTTCAGTAGCCTAGTAAATGTTTTGAAACAAATTTTATTCTGTTTCTTATATAAGATGTTTAGATTTTAGAAAGTTGACTTAATTTAGAGAGATAGAATCTATTGAAAAATAATTTCCCTTGCGCCTATTTTCAGCTTGAAAAGAAATGAGTATGATTTCTTACCTCTTTACCATATCAGAACAATTCTCGTGTATTTCCTTTACCAGAATGTTCTTGTTTTTTTTTAAATCTACATAAATTAAAAGGAAAACTTCGCTGTCGGGGAACAATTCCGTGTAGACCGTTTCGGTATGGGATCCGGTATGAATTTGGTCATGTTTGAAAATGTCGAAATCGCTGTTTTTTTTTTTAAAGATAATACATAAATTTACAATTTAGAAAGAGCTTTAAAAGCTGATAATTTTTCCTGCGTACACTTATCCTGTTATTTTAATAGTTTTAGAGATATTTCAATTCTAAATGCATACTCCACCGAACAAAACGAACCGCCATGTTTTACGATTGTAAACACAGCGTGATTCATTCACAACATGATTCTCACTAAGAAATTAATCCCCGAAAAGAAATGTTTCATCTTGTGTCTAATTTTTAATTATTTTTTCATTTTTCATACTTTTAATTTAAACCTTTTAATCATAAATAGATCATTTGAAGATGTAAAGACTTTTGGGGGATTTTTTTTGGCAACTTAAAGTGTTGTAAGTAATCACAATTTCCTTAGTGAATGTTTTCATGTAACTGTAACTGTTTGTATCCTTTCTCAGTGGCGTAGCTAGGGAGTTGCGGTGGGTGCTGTCCGACCGGGCCTGCACATATTTTGGGGCGCATATTTTTATTTAGTACTAGCTGATACCCGTTGCTTCGCTACGGAGTACATTCAGATTAAACACAACGGTCAAAGTATGCAATTAATGCCAAAAAACAAAACAAAAATATATTTATAAAAAATCGTATAGACAAAATAATGTAAAAGATAATATTCAAATTAATCTAATAGACCATACTAAAGAAGATAGCACAGTTAACATAGTACAGTTTGAGGAACATTTCTTTTACTGTATTTTAATTTTTTTTTGGATAATGTCCAATCGTCTGCCGCATTAGAAAGAAGAAAAAAATTATATCAATTTATTTCGTTGTTATGTACGTGACGTAAAATAATTTAAAGTACCACCAAAAAGAAAAGAAACTAAGTGATCAACATTTAATAAATTAAATTCTAAAAATTAATCCTTTAAAAAATCACCAAATATCAGAAAATGGAGGTAAAGATTCGAAAGAGATTTTATTTTAAAGGAAATTTTATGATCTTTCTCTTGATATAAATTTTATAACCCTGAAATTATTGTTTTAAATGCAAAACTTTAAAAATACCTAAAACAGCTTAAAAATTTAATTTTAAAAATCTAAGAAGAATTTTTCAAAATCTTTCTTAGTGCACCCCTACTCTATGAGAATAACCATGCAAATTTTAGCCCCTTTAGGTCCAGCGGTTTGGTCTGTGCGTTATCTGTCAGTCAGTCAGTCAGTCAGTCACTGAATCGTGTCCAGGGGCCACCGATCAGTGATAGGCGTGCCGATTTTGGTACCATTCGGCCCATAGTCCTCCCTGTCAGCGAGGACAGCCCGCGGAAGCTGTCGAAATAAGCAACTTTTAGGGCAAAATCATTAAAACATTATTTAAAAAACTTATGGGCCCGATTTTCCAAAAAATAATATGCCTATGTTTTAATCTGAACTATCACTATATCATACAAAACTTTCAGCTCAATGGAAACAATACCTTTCACTTATAAAGGAACAAACATAGGCCTATTCGAAATAATCAACAATTTCACAGTTTCTATGAAACACACTGATTTTTGAATAAAGTCAATAATTCGATAAGTTCGATTACGCAAATTGTGCATAAAATTGTACATAAATTCAAAAACATAAAGTGTATAAGTTAAATAAAATTCTGTAATATTATACCAATAAATTTCCAGTTGATAGCTAATAAATTATAAATCTTTTTTTACCTTAAATGTCCAATAAAAAGCATAGTTCCAAATGTAATTTTCTTCAAGAAACCCTTAAACATTGCCAATTTCAAAGATCCTTTTTCTATTTATCAATACCTCCTCCCGTTCTAAAGAGAGATTTCGAAAAACGGACCCCGTAAAGCTACAGGGTGGTTGCTATGGTTACTGGACTGCAGTTGACAATGGAAAAGTTGTAAGGTACATTGTAATGTACAAAAGTTTGTACATTACCCTCCACATACAAAATCTGCTCTCTCTCTTTATATATTATTATAGAAGTATAGATACACATTGGTATCCCAAAATAGAATAAGATATGAAATAAAATAAAAAAATAAAAAGAGGATTTTAAGCTAAGAATGTTTTTTTAATTATTTTAAGCACCTAAAATAATATTCAAATTAATATTACGTTAGTTATTAATTAAAGTTAATTTTTTAAAAGAAAGAGGTGTGCTTGAGACCGTAGTTTTATTCAAAATAAAAAAAGGATTTTAAGTAAAGAATGTTTTTTAAATTATTTTAGCACTAAAATAGTATTCAAATTAATATTACGTAGTTATTAATTAAAGTTAATTTTTAAAAAAAAGAGGTTAAGAGACAAAAATAAAAAAATAAATAATGATTTTTAAGTAAAGAATTAAAAAAAAATATTTAAATTTTTTAAAATAATATTCCTAAAATAATATTTAAATTAATATTACGTTAGTTAATAATTAAAGTTAATTTTTTAAAAGAAAAAGGCGTGCGGAGAACGGCTAGGTTCGATCCGCTAACGTCAGAACAAAAGCCCACCGGCGATAGCACCACTTTAAGGATCGTTGAAGTTTTTGGCACAAAAAGCGGGTAGAGGACAGTAGCGGTAACAATGGAGAATTTTAGGATTAGCCCCTAACTTTATTTCTCTCTGATCAGATATACATAATATATAGCCTATGTCCATCTGGAATAATGTACCTTTCAAACAGTGAAGAATTTTTCAAATAGGTGCAGTGGTTCGGGAAGATTACCCTCCAACATACAAAATCCGCTCTCTCTTATATATAAGTATAGATTAGTTGTAAACAACCACTTGTTCAATTCATAAGTTTACTATTCGATTTCTACGAATTATGAATTACTATATGATTTCGAATATTTTTCCTCATCGTCAAGCCAATGTAGGGTTGAAAATATTATCTCTAAAAATTTTGCTCGGATACAGACATCAATGGTGCCGACGTCGAGTAGAAGTTCTATGTACTACTCCGTGCTCGATGTTTATTGCATGCTTAGTACCACCGTTAGCATGGAGATGACGCGGCCTCCTTTATTACTGCCTAATTTAAATATGGCTTCCAATGGTAAAAAGTTCCCCACCTATAGTTGGTCTCAATTACAATTATTTATTTATGTTTATTAATTTATAAAACCACCAATTGATTGACTTAGAAAGGGCGGCAAATTGGAGACCGCCCCGGGCGGCAAAAGTTCTAGCTACGCCACTGCCCTTTCTTATAGCATGCGTTTTGGCAACAGTGTAGTTAATTGATATATGAGCATGTAACGATGTAGTACTGTGTTGTGCTTCCCAATTTAAACTTACTTTACATTTATTATCGGCCTCTGATTCAGTTATTATCTTAACAGCAGAGCGTGGTTCCGAAATTGAACACGGTACGTGTGAATAATTTTAAGATTGTGCTATAAGTGAACTGTTTTGTTGCTTTCAATCGAAAGCGAAAGTCGAAATGACGGTACGTATGAAAATATAAAGTACGGTGTTGAATCGTTTAGTAGTAAACATTTTATGTTATGGAAGCGACGCGTTCGAAGCTGTGTTTGCTGCGAAGGACCTTGATAAATACCTAGAAAGAGAAAGTGACATAAATAAAGAAGTAGAGGTTGAGGAAGCGAAGAAAGCATATGCACTACTGCTAACCCTTTTGGATTGACACGGTGTTAGTGACTATGGCTACAGAAACAACTGCATACAAATATGGACCAGTCTAAAACTGAAATATCAAAAAACCAGTGCGGTGAGTCAAATTTTAGTGCGGAAAGAAACTCGCGACTTTGCAGAAACGCTGGGAATGCAGCATGCAGCCACACATTAATGAACTGTTAGCTATCATGAATGAATTAAGACTTTCAGGTGCGGAAGTAAAAGACTGGGACGTAGTTATTTATCTGTTAATGTCTCTAACCCTGGATTATGATGTAGTTAAAGCCTCGATTGAAAATCAGCCGAATGAAACTTTGGATTTTGTTGTGCAAAGACTCTTAAATGCCGAAGCATTGAAGTTTGAGAGAAATCCCGAAAATGCTCATGGTCGTGCTCCTGTTTCGAATGACAATATAGCTTTCAGTACAGATAAGCATGACATTATTTGTCACAAATGTAAAAACAGAGGACACATCGCCAAGTTTTGCAAAATGAAAACAGTTTGCTTCTACTGTAAACGTCCTGGCCATTTTAAAAAGAGACTGTAGAGTCGGACAAAATGCAGGAATCCATAGAATCAGCGGCAGTAACGTCATGGCGGGTGAGCCAGTTGAATGTTTTCTGTTGGATTCCGGAGCGTCCACACTCATGTGCAGTAAAAGTGAGTGGTTTGAAGAAATTAAAACCATTTTCTGGAACTGTTACCTGTGCCTCCAAAGAGGATGTTTTGAAGATAGAAGGTATCGGCAACATACCTGGAACACTTACATGGTAGGAAAATAATTCTAAAAGAGGGTGTTGTATGTACCTGAGCTGAATGGTCAATTAATTTCTTTCAAGAACATTCAGAAAGTAGGTTACAGTGTGATTTTTAAGAATGACATAGCTGTCATTGAGAAATGTAATGAGAAGCTTGGAACTCGCTCGGTTTGAATAACAATGGGCACTATATAAGCGAATTCAAAACCTTTAAAGCTTCGACTGTATATATTGTGAATAACAATGCAGAACTGTGGCATAGGCGTATGGGGCACCCATATAACAAAGTTCTAAAGGAAATGGGCTTGCCAATATCTGAATCCATATCAAGTTTTTGTGGAGAATGTGTCACTGCAAAACATTTTTAATACTCCAATGAGCAAGAATCCAAGAAACCGAGAAGATATGCCAATGAGAATGGTTCACAGTGACATCTGTGGTCCTATTGATTCTCCCACTAGAGAGGGTGAAAGGTACTTTGTTACAATCATAGATGATTATTCAAGGTTTTGTGAAGTACATCTTTTAAAACACAAAAGTGATATTGTTGAGGTTTTTAAACTATTCATCAACCAAAATCCTGGACTCTATAAAATTAGGTGTGACAATGCCAAAGAGTATGTGTCAGGTGAACTAGCCCGCCATTGCAAGAAACATGGCATTCTGATAGATCCTTCTCCACCATATTCAGCTCCTCTAAATGGTGTCGCCGAGAGAGCAAACAGATATCTCTTAGAGAAGGCTAGAGCTCTGATATATGAATCAAAGTTGCCTAAAACCTGTTGGGGGTATGCTGTGCAAAACGGCTGCATATCTTAAGACCGAATTCCAAATCAGGACTGTTGTAAAAGTGCCATTTGAGCTCAAGTATGGTAAGCCACCTGATCTAAATATTATCAAGTGCTTGGTTGTGATGCATATATGAGGGTTCCTGATAATTTCAGAAAGAAGCTGGATCCTAAATCGAGAAAGCCTAAATCGGAGAAAGATGACATTTTATAGGATACTCTACTATGGGTTATCGTCTGCTAGACCCAGGCCACAAAACAGGTTGTGGATTCCTCGCAATGTTAAATTTAATGAAGAGAAGCAATGTATAACAAATATGATTCAAGATGATTCCATAGAAGTTGAAAATCTTGCCAATGAAGAAGCAATTCCTGATTCAAGTGGTGTGGAATCTACGAGTCCTGAAGAAAATGTCGAGCCGAGAAGAAATGTTAAACTTCCCTGCCAGACTGGATGACTATTTTGTATATGAAGCCAATGTGACAAATGTTGACTCTATATCATTTGAGGATGTGGAAAATTGCTCAAAGAAGAGAAAGTCCCATGGAGGAAAGCTATGGATGAAGAAATAGAGTCTCTAAATAAAAAAAGTATGGAAGTTGGTGTGAACTGCCTAAAGATGTAAAGATTGTGTCCTGTAAATGGGTATTGCGCATCAAAAGAAATTATGATATAAAGCTAGGCTGGTTGCTCGTGGTTTCGAACAGAAACCAGGGATTGATTACTTTGAGACCTATGCTCCTGTCATCAGTATGTCTTCGCTTAGACTTGTACTTGCCATCATTCTCCAAAAAGGTCTCAAAATTATTCATTAGATGTTTAAAACTGCTTTTCTGAATGGCGAACTGCAGGAATATCTTCATATAGTCTGGTAGCACAATGGAGATTTTTCTTCGAACACTGCTTTTAAACTATTAAGTTTTTTTTATTGTTGGTATTTCATGTTAAGGGTATGTAGATTCATAAAATTGCGAGTACTCGTGCAGTTACCTCTGGGCAACACTCAGAATTCAAGATGGCGACCATCCCTATATTAATATTAGGTTCCGTGACAATTTGTATCTATTTTGCCATAAACATGTGTTTTCCTTGTATATTTAAGCTAATTTTAGTTGAAATATCCCCCAAAGATCTCAAAGTAGTTGTTTTTATATGTAAAAAATTAAAATGGTGAAGGCGGACATCTTGAATGCACAGTTTAACTAAATTTATATGAAATTTGCTTAAAAAAATGAAAATAATCAATTTTTGTTAGTTTTTATTTTATATCGTAGCAGATATTATTTAAGTATTTTTAAACATACATTTACACAGTAGTAGATTAACAAATGTAAAATTAATAGATTCACATAAAAGGTATATTCCCAAGTGCAATATTCAGTTAGATTTTGAAGTATCTCATTAGATGAAGACAAATGTATGTTAGTTTAAATCCAAATCAATTCCTTTTGCTCATCGTCCTCATCTTCTTCTTGGTTATTTCTGTTTAAACAGCAGTCATAACGTGTCACATATTTTTGTCATACCAGCTTCAACGTGCTTTTTGTAGCAACCATTTGGTTACTTTTTGAGGTATCCGGTCATAAAACCATTTGGACTATCCATTCTCAAAATTTTTCATTTCTATTGTACCAGTTTCAACTGCATAATCAACATTTATGTTGTGTGAACATAATATGCCTGTAGCAATATTCAAAGTTGTAAAAGGTGGGAGTCAAGTTTCAGTGGATCTATGTAATTTTGTAGTTGATGATGAAGTCCTTATCTGTTTCTGTTATTTGTTCCATTCGTGTTTTCATCTCTTCTTCGTGTTTGTGTTGCTTAGCCTTCTTCTGCCATTCCTCTTGACTGATGTTTACAAGATATTCCTCCAGCTGAGTGCAAATATTGTAAGCTTAATGCCCATGTTTTAAGAGTTTCTGGCTTCAAGTTATCCCGTAATAACCAACTAAGACCGTGGCCAAAGCGCATGAATGTGGTTTCAATCCACATAGCACTCCAAATCCATTACAAGAAGCCAGGCATGGGTCGCATAACGTGATCTCCATTTAGAAAGTTCTCATCACACTGCACAGGCATTTTCTCTCCCATAGCTCTTACATAAAACAGGACCATAACCGTGCTAGTTGTGATGACCTGCTGCAAAAAAAAAGGGTAATCATTTTACGAACAACTTCAATATGTGCGGCCAATTCCTTCTCGTTCGGCCTCTCACATATAGCATCATGAGGAGACAGGCTTTAATAGACAATCAACCCCACATCTGCTTGTTTTGCTCTTTGTGGACTATAGTTTCTAGAAGTGACATAAGATCGTTGCTGTTGCTGGCTCGGTGAACATCAAATGCACTCCGCAAGACTTCTTCTGCAAACCATCCTTAAAGCTTTCATTATTTGAGGAAACTTTTTCCCTTTCATGATCTCGGGACTCCCGCAAACACACCAGACATCAATTCTGATTAGCCACTGTCACGCCATCAATGAACCAACACTACCAATGAAGCTCATCAACAAGTACATCACTCCAAGACGTAAGACTATGTCGCAAACTTTTTCTGGGAATGTCCAAGTGATATGTAATGCAACTCTATAAACTGTTGGCCGTATCTAAATATAGTAAAACCCCCTGACCTGCTAGCTTAGTAAGCCGTTGAGCTTCTACTAAGGATGTCACATTGTGTCGGATGAGAAGGAATCATGTCGATCAGGGGTTGATATTTGGCAGAGGTTGCTGTTTCATCTCAATTTTTTTCTACCATGTTAGTGTATTGTATCCATTATACTCTGGGCGTTGCTCTTTGAAGAGAATGTCCTTGAGGAATTTGACGTCTTCTGTTCTGGCCTCATGAAGAGAAACTTCTCTGTGGCATAAAACTTTAGAGGCAGAGGTGTTTTTAAAGTCGCTTCTACGGCCATGGTTGCTTGTTTTGTCCATTGTATGGAACAATGTGTAGATTGTATGGGGATAGCTTTAGACATTTCAGTTTTTTATTGGAATTGTATTGTAACTATTAAAACGGAGATCATCATTTTGAGAATCACTTTTTTCTGTTTGTGCCACAGTGCATCGCAAGAGAAATGAGTTGACAATTTACCATTTGTGAAAGCTATGTCTGCATTAAAGTTATCAACCCACAACTTTCTAGGCATTAGTCAGTAATTCCTGAAGTATTTATATCTTTTGCGGCAGCCTGGGCTGCAGATATTTAAATGTAAGGATTTCTCATACGAGCAAACTACTTGAAAGCTATGTAGAAACTAAGCAAGTCGTTGTGAAAATCTTACTTTGACACCTAGAGCAATCTGTAAACACGTGGCTGTGTTCAATGTATCCTGTAACCATGTTTCTATAAGAGAGCAGGAGGAGTGTTATTAAGTTTTGGGTTTAAGGAAGTTAATAGTTTCATCAGAGTCTGGCTGGTTTCTTCACAAACATCCTCTGTTGTGAGGTCTGTATTATAGTATCCGTTAGCAATACCTATATCCTTGATTTTTTTTCTTTATACGCTTGGAAAGCTGCATAAAACAACATTCCGAAAAATTATAAGTTTCTTCGTTTAGTAGTGATGTCTAAGACAATCACTAACCCTTTTGGCGAAAAATAACTGTGTTTGCGTAACCCAGGTGAGGTCAATACAATTAGCTCTGACTGAAACTTATCAGTTAATGCCTTTATAGGTTGCGGCGACTTAAACTAATTCCACACTTTCTTCGTACAACTTAAATATTTCTACCGAATTCCATATTCTTCTTTCATATGACTTCAACAACTGCTCTGAAAGGTTTGTCGTCATCCCTTGGGCTTTGAGGTTTCACACGGTAGATTGTCTAGCTACAGCTACTGATAGTACCTCCCTAAATCTGTTGCGACAGTCAACATGGTATCGTCCTTCGGCAGCATTTAAGTCACTAACTGCTACCTCAACCCTTATTCTAATATGTGACGACCACTTATCGTTTCGCTTGTTACATGTATCCATATTAACTGTTTTATGGATTTTTCTTCTTCGACTCACTTTTCACGGATCATGTACGTAGGTCTCCACTGGTCTGGATGTTTTTTTTATTTTTTTGATACAACACAGTGGTTCCACAATAAATTACAATGCTGTCTAAAATTAAGGATGGTAAACTGATCTTCGAAGCTTTACAGGTTGTTCGTCAGCGTACTCTTCTCTGCCTCGCTTTCGTTTATCAAATTTTACCACTTTAATTTTATCAGTTAACATAGAAACACAAGATTTATGACAGGTTACTTAACGTCTTATTTCCTATCAATCTTTGAAGTTCTTCGCTTTTCCATCCTCATAAATCTTACTACATGAAATAATAGTTTGAATTCACTGCTCTCCTGCTTCGATATATTTTCCAGTTTTTGAACTACATGATACTTACAAAGAAAAAAACAGCCTGATTTTCTCCATATTTCCTATTTTTTTCGTATTACAGTACTTCAATATTAAAATTACCCCTTCAACAGGAAAAAAATTAATTCTGGCTGATAGATCACGAAATATTAAAAGATTCCAATTCAATATGGTGGAAGACGCCATTGTGGCAATTGCCCTCCTCAAGCCCCGAGAAATTATGAACCGAGGCTGGGAAGAATGCAACCCTTCGGGCTATGACTTTCCCTCCTCAGAACCCCCGGAGAATTGATGGACCGGGACAAGACACAAAAGATAACCCCGTCGGCGATGCTTCGAGTGGAAATATTCCAACGGAGAGACCACAGGGGAATCTAGCGCCGGAAGGAACGTGGGAAGGGGCTCACAAAGGGGCTAGTCGCCACGAGGTCCCAAAACTCGGATGGAAATGTGCAAGATAATCCGCCCCCCTGACGAGAGCAGTAATGGCTCTATGATACGATTAAGATGGAAAAACCGGCATCATTTGCACACGGGCCAGGAGGGGAACCTATCAGAGCCTAGGTTTAAAGAGCGTGATTATAAAGTATTCCGCCAGGGAAAAGGTTAATAAAAAGTGATGTACAAGGTTTTTTAGGGGACTGAGAGAGTTAGAGACTCAGAGACAGAGAGGACTTAGAGATTAGTGAGTGCAAAGCTGAAAGCTTAGCTTAGCTTAGCTGAGATCTTCACGAGATTGGTACTGGATCTGAGCCAAGATTTCAGGCCGTGATATATTGTCCGATTGCACCTTTTCTCGCTGAGAAAGGTCTTACACTTGATCAAAGCTTGATCTATTAATTGCTTGGAAGCAGAGAGCCTCTGCATTACAAGACAGTGTGACGAGCCGTCCACTCATCTGCATTAATTATTGAAGAAGTACGGAGTTTGAGATATCTCAATCCGAACATGTTTCGACGAGCGGAACCATGTTTTCCCAGCGAAGAGTGATACTCTGCGTTCGTGCCGTATTCCCTATAGGCCATTCTACAGCCAAGGAGGTGGGAAAAATGATTCTTCATTGTGAACTTTACCCGACGAGTGTAGCAGATTCTGACTGACTTTTGTTAACTAGATGTCCCAGAGCACGACTGTCTTGTGCCAAATTTCCTAGAGAAATCTTCAATAAAATATGGTTATGTGTATAAGGTTCTGCATTGTGTTGTTATGTGTATAAGGTTAGCTGGTTTTCCTTTACGTAACGCGTGTCGCTACCTAGAGTGTCGGCTTTGACACGAAACTGCGGAACTCGTTACTCATCTGAATAAAGCGAGTTGCCCAAAGGTACCAAAGAGATACCCGGTATCTCTCGATTTACTTATACCTAGAACAAACATTTGAACAATAAAAAAAACTTAATAAAACAAAACAAGGTTCAGCTCACAGCTTCCGGACTACTATGGACGATAATAGTGGTTCGTGTATGCAAGCTGCTTAAAAGTCTCTAAGGGCTCAAACCAAGCACCCAGGACAATGGTTAAAAACGCTTCCTGACTTCATTCTTCACCTGAACTGCCAGCAGCTAAATAGTGAAGCATGTGTTTTTTCTAAGAAGATCCGAACAGAATGAAGTTTCCATTGTATTGTACGTGATGACCTGTTGATTGCTGGTTCTGATGATTCAGAGGTAAGAGTTGTGATTCAATTACTTAGAAATGAATTTGAGATGTCCAAAGCTGAAATTGCCGATGAATTCCTAGGAATATGTTTGGAATATTCCCACAATCAACTTTATTTATGTCAGAAGGCTTACCTATGTTGAGAGATTTTAAATAAGTTCAAAATGGCAGAGTGTAAGCCATCAGATACTCCTCTTGTACCTAAGTCAACTTCCTCAAGTTTTATGCTTGGTGAAAGATTTAATGGTCCCTACCGTGACCTTGTAGGGGCTCTGCTTAATTGTCTATGACGACCCGTCCTGCTAATTCTGTACTCTGTCAACTGCCTGAGTCAAGTTCAAGAGCAAGCCAACTGATAGTTGCTTGGGATGGACTGAAAAGAACTACTTCGCTATCTAAAAGGGACATCTGAACTCAAATTATTGTTTTGTAAAACCTAATAGAGACAATATTATGATTAATGATTATGTCGATGCAGATTGGGGGTCTGATGCATATGATAGAAAGTCTGTTTCTGGTTATAATTATTTTCTTTAATAATTGTCCTGTTATTGGTGAGGTAAAGAAACAAACATCCATTGCCCTGTCCTCTACTGAGGCAGAAATCTTGGCTTTAGCAAAATCTGTTCAGGATCTAATTGTTCCTTACAATGTAATAAGGAAAATTTTAGAGTGTGAAAATATTTATACAGTCAAACCTCGCTAACTCGAACCTCCGATTTCGCGAATTTTTTCGATATCTCGAAGAAATAAAATTCCCTTCAAATTTCCTATGCACTCAATGTTAAAAAAACCTTGATTTGGCGAATTTTTTGGCTCATCCCTCGATAACTTAAATTTTTTTCCATGAATGGAGGAAAAAAAATTTCTAAAAAAAAAAAATAATATCCAAAAAATAGAAAATTTCTAAAAATAGAAAAGCTATTCAAACATTACAGTGGTAACAGCTGCATAAACTTTTAAGGGGATGGTGGGACTTTCAAATTATCCAAAACTCGGAGCAAAAATTGGAATTTTTTGGGGGGTGTATGAATATTTTAAAAACATGTAAATTTTGGAATGAAGGTGTATTTAAAATGTGTAGTGAAAAGAAAAATGAAAAATTGGTGCTTTAGAGTAGTAAGTATAAAGGTAGAGATAAAAATTTATCTTTTACAATGACTTGTTCCATCAAACTGAGAAATTTCCAGATTTGCAAGTCTGTTTAAAATGCTGTCCTCGCGTCATAATTTGTTGACGACATTTATGAAATTTATAATAAAGATTCCTGTAATTACATCAAAATAAAGTTATGTATCCATTATAGGATTTCGAGGTCATTTAGGTATAAAAGTTTAAACTTTAGTGTAGAAAAGGCCAAAATTTCGCGGAAAATTCAGAGTACAAGCATAAAAATATTTTCTAAAAATTAACTAATCAACGAAAGTACAAAAAAAATACATAACTTTGTTCAGAAAGTATTTATAAGCAATATAAATGCAAAATTAAGGGGGAATAGTTTAAAATTGAGTCGCAAGGAGCATTTTAAAGAAAGGTAATTTAATTTAAATTTTTTAATTATAAAATATTTTTTTAAAAATATTTATAAAATTTTATAAGGTATTTAATATTATTATACCTTTAATGAATATATATACAAAATTTCATATCTCTGTGGTAAAAATTTCAAAAATCGTTTTGAAAGGTCCACCATCCCCTTAAAAAGAAGGGATATAAAGACGGAAGATAACACAGTAAAATGACAACTTCTCTTGTCCTCTAAGATGGGATTTGAAATTCTTGTTTATTGTTTTCTTATCTCGGTTTCAGTTAGGTGCCATGCATATGCAGTGACCATCGATCCTTTCTTTTTATTTTTCTCCTTTTATTCTCCAAGGTTACTTTCTAGAGGGGTTGGGGTGTTTTAACAAAATAGGAAATTAAGGCATGGACAAAAATCAAGAGGTGTGTGGCTTCAAGAAGATTGTAGAATTTCTTATCATTGCAACAAGGAGTGAAAGAAAAAAACTTACAGGTGTGAATGCATGCCTGTGCTGTCTTGCATCAGCTAGAGCCTCAATGCTCATTGCACCCTCGATAACATGGAATTTAATGACTTTGTTATCGTAGATGATGACGGTAATGTGTGTGGTCAGTGGGAGGACAAATGACAACATCCGTCAGACGAAATTTGCTTGTGTATATCAGAAGAAGAGGAGGACGAAATCTGCCATTTGCCACCTAATGTGACAAACAAAGAAAGACCTATTTGCAGTAGACGCTTGAGAGAATGTTGAAAGTCAACCCAACTAGGTAAGAGGACAATTTAAAGCCATTGTCCCACTTAGTGTATAGATAAAATTTCAGACTCTCTCTGAAGCAAACAATTGAATCTTTTTTTAAAGAATTTTATAAATAGTGTTTATTAAAATAAAAATATGGATTACTTTTTAAAAGGTATGTAAAAAAGCTTTTACTTTCACTATTACTATTGATAACATGCGATTTTTGATAATTCAAATTTTCGATATTTCGAATTTTTTGTCTCTCCCCTTCAAATTCGAGATATCGAGGTTTGACTGTATTTCCATTTTTGAGGATAATCAGTTAGCCATTAAGGCCATACTAAATGAAAACAACTGTGCTAGATTAAAGCACTTAGACATTAAATTAAAATATGTTAGGGATGTTATAAAATTGTACAATATAAATCTTGTGTATGTAGCTACAGAACATCAGTTAGCTGATTTATTTACAAAATGTTTGCCAAAACCCAGACTGTCTGATATAAGATATCAATGTAAAGTAATGTGTGATTAAGGGAGGGTATTGTAATCACAATTTCCTTAGTGTATGTTTTCATGTAACTGTAAATGTTTTTGTATCCTTTCTTACAGCATGCGTTTTGGCAACAGTGTAGTTAGTTGATATATGAGCATGAACGATGTAGTACTCAGTTATGATTCCCAATTAAACTTACTTTATATTTATTATCGGCCTCTGATTCAGTTATTATCTTAACAAAAAGTGAAAAAAAAATTTAATTCAAGTGAACGGTCATTCGAGTGTCAAGTGATTCGATAGCTGGGCGAAGCCCGAGCACAGCCGGGAAAAGCCCGGCTAGTGTTAAATAGTTAAAAATATCTTTTCAGCTGCTGAACAATTTTAGACAGTTTTTTCAATAGCTTCAGTGACAAATCACTCTTGGCATGGACGGTTTGTAAGCTGTTCGGAATCGACTTTAAGCAGTAGGACCCGGTCTAATTAGCCTCGTGTAGCAAAAACTGTCCGTAGCGCTCCAAACCAAACCAAACCAATAGCTTCAGTTTAAAACAGAAATAAAAGAGGAAGCTTCGGAAGCATTCATATGCAAAAAATTTTTAGTCACAACTTTTTTTTTGTCCCAGCTCATAAAAATGTCGTGCTCTTCCCAATAGAAGGCCCAATTGTTGACCCTTAGCACCGAAAATGAATCTGTAATATATATTTTAAAATTGAAATTTTTATTATGTTTTTAAATGCTCCTTGCGATCCAATTTTTAACTTTCCCCCTTAATTTGCATTTATATTGCTATACATTTGATCAGAGTTATGTTTTATTTTGTACTTTCGTTGAATAATAATTTTTAGGAAATATTTTATGCTTGTACTCCGAATTCTCGTGAAATTTTTGTACTTTTCCATACTTAAGTTAAACTTTGATATCCTGCAATGATTGTCGGAACCTGAAATGGATACATAACTTTATGTTAATGTATTAGAGGAGTCTTTATAATAAATTTTATAAAATTTCGTCAAAAATTGTGACACAAGGAGCATTTCAAAGACTTGCAAAATCTGGAAATATTCTCATTTAGAGCTAATTTCCCTAACCAGACCTTCGAAGCTTATAATGTCTTGTAACAAACATTTAATTCTTTTATCTTGTAAAATAGGTCTTTGTTCAGAGCTATTTTATTTTTTTGTGTTGTACGAATTTATTTTATTTTTAATTTATGGATTTTCGAGCATTTTACAAAAAATTTCTCATTAAAAACAGGCAGTTTTTATCAAAAACCATAATTTATTTTCAAATTACAAAAATGTGAATTCCCATTAATAATAAAGACGTTGTAATAAGGATTCCTAATGAAAAGAGGACATTAAAACAAATGTTAATAGTTAGAGGGGCAAAGGGATGATATTCAGCTTTAATAATCTCGTCCGATCAGTTGTTTGCATTGCTCGAGAAGTATAAAAACCGGGTAACAGTTCTTTAAAAATATTAAAAATACGCCCCAATTTCTAATGAGTCCTCTTTATCTCCATAACTGGCTACTACGTACAGACGGATACGCAAGCACAAATGACAAGCGGCGGGGAAAGTAAACTGGCTCGGATGTGAGAACGGTCGGGTCGGTCGATTAGTCTCGCTCCTGGAGCGTGGACTAATGTGTCACGAGATGAAGGGGGGGGAGCTGATTCGCTTGTGTTTAGTGCGCCTTTACGAGATTCAAGCTAAATATTCATTGCTCAAATTCACAAGCTTTGCGCAGATGTGAAACGAATGTTATCTGCATGCAAAGATTAATTCCTGTAGGCGCGTTCCTCTGACTTCCGTCAACAGATGAAACATTTAAGGCAGACATCTTATCAAATCTGACAAAAGTCAAAACGTTGGTAATAGATAGCTTGATCATTCAATTCGGTTAGATAGAATACGGGTAAAGCATGACGAGTCAACAATTTCGATCAGATATGTTCTGTTTGGTTCATCTTTTGCCAATAGACTAATCAGAATCTTTGTGATGGAAGTGGAGGCAAGGTTTCAATCAGTAAGTTAAATCTTAATCTGGAGGATACTGAAGAGACAGCATATTGAATTGCTAAAATATATCGCAGAGAGATATTTCTAGTTATGATCAGTTATAGTGTTGGATATGGATAGGCTGGAATCCCGAACTTTGAAAGCGAACTTTGCCAATTCTCACAACCAATAAATTAAGAAGGGTGGCAGTGAAAAACAAGACATAGGAACTTCCAAGGAAGAAAGGGGAGAAAGGGGGATAAAAGTGGTTGTAAATGAAGAGATCAGAAAAAAACTAACAAAGCAAGACTGAAAAATCGAAACTAAGAAAGCATAGAATTCATCCAGATAATTAAATGAAATGAAATCAGAAATAATATTTAATAATAATTTTAAAAAATTATTTCTTTTAATTTAATTACACATTTTCAAACAGCTGAAATACAGGACATGAACTGCTATCGTTTACAAAACTATTTAAGTGCTGTGGAATCAGATAGTCGGCTAAAGCTTAATAACGCTCAGACATATCAAGAATCTTGAATTTGAGTTCACTTCGATTTTAAGTCTTGTTCTTAAACTCGAGTTGGGATCTTATCAGGGTTTCTGAAACCCGAACTTTTTAAAACCCGCCGTTTTCGGTTTCCAATTCTTAAAAAAACTGCGGTTTTTACGGTTATCCGGGGTTTCTAGGTTTGCTTGGAGCGCTACGGTCAACTTTTTGCTTCACGAGGGCTAATTAGACCGAGACCTACAGTTTAAAGCCGATTCCGGACTGCTACAAACATCCATACCAACAGTGGGACTCGAACCAACAGGATCTTAACCCAAAACCATGGGACCGAACCAGCGCCCTAGCTATTCGGCCATCTCCTGGCTCCGGGGTTCTAGATAAATACAAAATTAAAAAAAGGTTGTTGATACAAAGTTTTATTACATGTTTTTGAATTCAAATAAAATAAATTTATTAAGTGCAATTTGAAAAAAAAAAATTGGACAAAAGGTTCATTTTTTGTAAGCATATTTAAAAAAAATAAATAATACAAAGTTAAGTAAAGATAAGTACTTTCACTTGAGAATTTCCATTGACACTTGGTCCTCGAAAACAGTTAAGTTCATTTCGTTGTAAATGGATGTTGTTAATATGTTCAAGTTGTGACTTGCATTTAGAATTATGAAAACCTCATTCCAAAAGCTGAATTATTTATTTTCAGAAGCCCAGATTAATTTAATATTGTAAAATCATTTATTATATTCATTTATGCTGCTATTGTGTCTATTATTTTGTTGTTTAAAGGTATTTTGTATTAATATGTTAAGAAATAGTACACATTACCTAATTTCTATGCATCTATATTTTAATAACTTATAGATTTTTAGAGAATGCATCTATATGTTGTCTAATATATCTAGATAACATCTTATGTGAACACTCAATACTTTTTTATATTTATTTGATTATAGAGTAAGTTTTATTATATAATTTGACATAAATGCGTAGAGAACAACAAATAACTTCAGAGGAGCAAAATCTTGGGATTCCCAGAAAAACAAAAAATTTGTATAAACAGCCAAGCACTAGCTTTATTTTATAAACTTTTAGAGATTTGCTCTGAAAAAAAAAGTTATCCGAAGAAACCGAATACCCGAACCAATTTTTCGGTTAAGACTGAAACCGAAACCCTAGATCCTATGTACAGGGTGTCCATAATTAAACTTCCTTACTTTAAAGTTGTCTACAGTCGAAATTATTGTTCAGAAAGTATGAAATTTTGTGCAGATCTTTAAGCAGATTTGAATTCATTTTCAGTTAATTTTGTTTTGTAGACTGGTGCAGCCATCTATCGTTCGGGACGGGAATGAAAGTTTAAACGCAAGTTAACTTCCAATTATCCTTCATTTTCTTTCAAGTTCACATGGGATATTCTCAAAAAAAGTTTTAAAAGTATTTATTAATACATATTACACCCGCGGATATACCGCTTTATTATGATTCACAGAGAATTTAAAAACATGGTGTATAAAAAGTTCTTTTAATCTTGTAATGATTTTTTACATGTTTTTATTAAATCGCTTTCAAGTTGTTTGTTTTTGTGTGTTGTTTGTCCAGTACAAATCTTGCAATGGATTTTTTAAAACTAACTTCCCGACAAGCTAGACATTTAAAACTTTTAGAATAGCTCAGAACACGATGACATACATTCTTTTGGTAATTTAGCCATCTTTAAGCAGAAATTGAATCCCATGTTTAGTTAATTTAGTTTTGTAGAATGGTGCAGCCATCTATCGGGCCGGAACAGAAACGAAAAGTTAAACGCAATTGATTACGCATTGATACCTTTTATTACGCATTTGATCAGTTTCTTTCAAGTTGATGGGATAATTCATCAAAAAAAATTTTTTAAGTATTATTAATACATAGAATTGTCAAATTTATATGATTCAACAGAAAATTTTAAAACATGGTACATAAAAAGTTCTTTTTATCTTGTAAATATTGTAATTAATTAATTACAATAAAATGAGCCATTTGAAAAAAATGAGTTAAACTGTTACCCTTTTTTCATAAGCTGCATAGACAGCAGTTGTTAATCGGTAGCTTTATGATATTTTTTGGCAACAATACCAAGCAAATCTATCTATATATATAAAATGCGTAGGTATGCGGCACAAAAATCGATGATAGTTCTACACTCCGAATGACAACGGCTGCAACTACCGGATGTAAACCATTAGCGGCCGTCCGCAATTTAAAACCGCGTGTGTATAGCGGTTGGCGACATGCGTTACAACCGCTGATCTTTGACAAAATATGTTTAGACCTATCAAATCCAGTGTTTAGTCATCATAGACACTTGTATGTAGATTATCTAGAGTCCGTTCTTTTGATTCTGTCACTGTAGTATCTCCTACTTTTGAAATACTCAACTGTGTATATCAAGAAGGTTTTATGAATATCATAGTTGTAATCCACACTATATTTAGTACTTGCTGAATTTTTACTCCATTTTTAAGTGAAAAAAATTTTCCCCAACAATTTCTTATTTGATGTAATGATAAAGTGTAGATATCTTAATTCTGAAAATTGTACATACAGAGAGGGATGCAATTTTTAAAATCATGGTGTTGGGTTTCTCAATCTTATCTTAACTCTATTCTGATGTAATGGAAATTCATATTTTTTAATCATGATTTTTAGAATCAGCGTTATAGTGAATTTAGCAATGATTATAATTTTTTTTGGCTCAGCTCCCACTACCCCTTAACAATGTCTATTTATGATGATAGGTAACTTATATTATGATGACAGTTGAGTTGTTTGCAAAAGAAATATAAAACTAAAAGCGACCATGCGGTCACAGGCAGCCGGCTAGTTATCAAGAATATTTAATCTCCCAATTATTGCTCCATATTTATTAATTTTTTGTGGTTTATTTTTTTATGTACAGCAAACAGAGCGTATGCTGAATATAAAAATCAGTGTTAGCTTTTTTCGTGTATAGGTAACAAAGGGAGTCCCAAACGTAAATTGTCAAAGAAAAGAAAATACCGTTGGATATCTTCTACAAACTCAAAATTAATGTTCGTGAGAATCAAGAATCAGATAAACTATTTTGTTTTAAAGCAATTAATACGGAATATCACAGTAAATCTCAGTAAATATATCCCTGTTCGGAAATTGCAAATCTTTTTAGTTCCTGAATCTGTCCTCGTACCTTACATCGGTCTGTAACCCAGCCTTTAAATATTCTTGGAGGAGAAAGTACTCATTTACCCACGGACCCTAGATTTTTATCATGCTAACCAGAAGAGGTCTGTGGACAGAGAGAGCCCTTCTGCTATATTTTTCTAATTTGTATGGCACTTCATTAAAAGTGGATACAGTTACTTTAAGAGATTCTCTTATCATATTGCATAGACTATTAACAATTTACATATGTATATATATTTTTTGTTTCTAGGATAGCCGTTTCAACATCTGTGTTGATCAAAAGACGGGCCACACGACTCGCAACATGCTGTGCATGCCAATACTAGACGTGACGGCGAAGTCAAGGGAGTCGCCCAGATCATAAACAAGTGCGCGGTTGAGGAACCTTTTACGGACGGTCGACGAAAAAGTGAGCAGAAATAAATTTTGCGATTTGTTTGCTATGTATGACTGAATAACTGAATAACACAGAAGAGTAATTTTGCACTTCCTCCTGTACCTTACAAGGGAATTATCCCCTCCCCCCCGTCATGGTTGGCATTTATATTCATGGGGTATTTATGACTGGATTAGAAAGCTTGGTTATAAGTGATATATATAGTAAAAAAATTCGTATGTAAGTTGTTAAGGAAATTCTGAATATTGCACTGAAGTACAGTGGAACCTCGCTTAATGAGCACCTCGCATAACGAGCCAAAATAAATCCTAAAAAAATGCTCGCTTACGAGCAACATTTCGCAAAACGAGTGACGTGGAAGGAAGTCCCCTCTTCAAGTCACCAGGATCATCAACGGCCGAAAATAAGTATTTAAGGGTAGTCATGGATGGTTCGAGAAGCAAATATCATGGTACTGGAGTATAACAATGATATTGAGGAGCTTGTGGGAGAGCACAACCAAGAGCTAACCACCGAACAGCTAATAGAATTGCAGTGTCTTTCACAGCAAAGAAGTTGTAGAGGAGAGTTTGTCAGTGAGAAGGACGAAGAAACAGCAAAGAAACAATCACCTGGCGCAATAAAAGAAATGATGAAAGCATGGAAACTGTTCATCGTAAGTTACAAAGCATCACCCAGATAAGACGGTGGCTATGCGTGCTATAAATTTATTCAATGACAATGCGGTAATACATTTTCAGCAAATTTTGAATCGCCGAGAAAAAACAAATGTCGCTAGATAGCTTTCTAGTAAAAAAATTAGATATGGTTCATAAATTTGTAAATAACAAACTACATATGGATGATTTTGCTCCTTAATAATTTATGTATAAGTAATTTTCTTTAAAGTAATAACGTTACGTCTAAAAAATTTTGAGTATTTTCAGGAAGGGAACGCATTATCGTATTTTACATTAATTTATATGGGAAAAAATTGTTTCGCTTAACGAGTGTTTCACATTACGAGTAAGATTCTAAAATGAATTATGCTCGTTATGCGAGGCACCACTGTATAAGGGAAATATTTATCTGAATATATGCCTAGGCAGGTACATACATTCTAGAGCCTTGAATTAAACATTTAGCTATTAGAGTAAACGAATAATGCATTTCACCCAGGAAAATAACGGCATCAGAGAGCATTTTATTTCAAAAGTATGTTAGTGAATTTTTATGTTTGTTTTGCTACAGAATGGATGTTTTCCTTTTTGTCAGATTTCTCTTATCAATATCTTCCCTTAGTTATTTTATCGTTTGTTCGATAACGGCATTAAGTAACAAAGGATTTCATGTTGATATAATTTGCATTTCCCTGGAAATGTTTCAGTCGTAGGCGAATTTACAAATCTGGCTTATTGCAAAGAGCACCGTGATTTTGCATGCCACCGGGCTAATTTTGGAAAATTATCGACAACGTTTCTAATTAGCCTCATATTTTTTAGGCTTATTGTAATGAGTCCATACAGCTTTAGGCTAGTTAAGAAATTCTCTATAGTTTGCTCAAACAGCCTGGTTTCATCCAGGCTTATTGTAATAAGCCCGAAGGTGGTACAGGCGTCAAACAAAAAAGTGCGTGTGTAGCGGGTAAATCACTTCTGTTCATCAAAGTTTCCTTAAGTTCACCATGTGAAATTAATAAGTTAAGTGTATGATGTGGAAAAAGTCCGATTCAAAGTTTCAAAGTTTGCCATTTTAATAATTTATTTATTACAATTATGTAATAATAATAATAATAATAAAATTGTTTAGTAATAATAATTAAAGTTTTTCTAACAATGATTGTTGTACAGTTTTTAAGTTACCTCATTTAACCTAAGTAACTCTTAACTAATTCATTGTTCTCCAAAGGAAGTGCTCAAATAACAATCTCTTTATCTGTCAGTTTTAATTGGCCTTTACTACTTGGGCTTATTGCAATACCTCTGGATGAAACCACGCTGTTTGAGAGAACTATCGCGAATTTTCTAGCTAGCCTAAAGGTGTATAGGTTCATTACAATAAGCTTAAAATACACTCTGTCACAAAAAAATATATGCACCCAGAAGGAAACGAGCTACTATCACGAAACTTAACATGTATGTAGTGTATGAGGAGATAAGCAAATGATTACAATTCAGAAGAACCAGACCGTTTTATTAGAAGATATGGCATGAAAAAGGTTACAAATCAGTAAGTAGTAAATCCACCTCTGGCAGCTATACAAGCCAAAACACGGCGTGGCGCGGAAGATCATGCCATAATCTTTGCAACTGGGCAATTAATTCACCAGTATTCGGGACAGCTGCAGTTGCCTTCCAAGCAAATCCCAAACGTGCTATATGGCGAGAGGTCTGGTGACCTGGCAGGCCATGGGAATACGTCATATCCTTGTAAACATTGTTGGGAAAGTCGCGCAGTATGTGGACGAGCGTTGTATTGCTGATAAATGGCACCTGGCGAAATGATAGCATAGGCAGTACAACTGGCGTTAAAATCTCGTCCACGTAACTGCTTGCCGTCAAAGTGCGTTGAAGGACGACTAGAGGTGATCGTGTGTCCCAACAAATCGCTCCCCCACACTGTCACACCTTGTGTAATTGCCGTATGCCTCTCGATAAAAAATGCATGTTCGGACTGGTGGCCTGGCCGCCTCCACACGCGCATGCGCTGGTTATCAGCATTGAGACCGAATCGGGATTCATCGCTGAAGATCATACGCCTCCAGTCGGTCACACTCCAGCTTGCCCGAGGTCGGGCAAAAATTCAATCAACACTGCCTATGATGTGGGGTCAGTGGTAGGCGTCTTAATGGACGTTGGCTCCTTATACCTGCGTCGGCCAGTCATCTCCGAATGGTTTCCCTTGATACTACCAAATGTCTGGAGGGTGGTAAAGGGCGTCGAACCGATTCTAGAGACGTTGTTGGTGCGGACGTGGCTGCTCTTATGATTGCGCGATCGTCGCGCGCATTTGTGTTCCTGGGACGCACTCACCCCCCGCGACGGGATAGACTATCCCTTCCGTATCCATTGTTGCCAACAACGAGCAACTACAATATCGCTCCGACCGAGGTGGCGGCCGATACGCTTGTTCGACCAACCTGCTTCTCTGAGGCCTACTATACGCCTCCTCTCCAAGTCCGACAATTGTTCGTACTATTGCCGGTTACGTCTCAGAGGCATCTCTAGTCACAATACCGTCCCTCCAAGTCAACAGTTGTTTGAATAACCCTATTGGCATGAGCATATGAGCAATCATGCTTTTAAACTCTCCCAGCTGCGCATCTCATATGCGCATAGCGCTTTTACCCTTGTCTCATTGGCGTCGAAATTTAATCATTGCAAATCTCTTACCAGACTATGCCTGCCAAGTTTCGTGATAGTAGCTCGATTTCTTCTGGGTGTATATGTTTTTTTGGTGACAGAGTATATATCAGGCTAATCTGAAAGTTGTCGATAATTTTCCAGTTAGCCTGGTGCATTTTAAAGTACCGATGCTTTTTGCAATAAGCCGGTTTTGTGGATTCGCTTACGACGTATTCAATCAGGACAATTTTCCTGTACATGTATCTATACAGCCTGATATTTGACACACAGAGTTAAACTAATCATATTAAGCTTTGAACTGATTACGTATCTATAATTCAAATACCTTCCACTTGACATACCTTCCACGCATTCTGAGTAGAGAAGAAAGTACATTAGTCTCTGCACTGTTTGAGCGAATTGTTACTGCCTGAAATTTTATTCAAAGAGTTTACCTAATTGAATTAAACTTTGAACAGATCCGTAAAATATTCAGTTGAGTCACATAATAAATAAAAATTTACTGGTTGCTAGTACTTTTTTTAAAAAGAGAAACTTCTCCCATTCATTTTAAATTTCCCCCAAAATTTCAATTTGTTTTTCAGAAAATAGAACAGTATTCAAAACGATAAATTTTTTTTGTTTCTTTTAAAGGCTAATATTTGCATCGCTTTCATATGACTGACGGTAACAATTTATCTCTAGTATTTATGATCGTTTTCTGCTTTTATTTAAGAGCCTACGCAAGTGTAAAATGTGAATAACTGGTTTTATTTCCTATGGAAGAGCTGAAGGGAAAGCACACAAAAATTTGGAGAAGCTATTTAAAAAATCAATGACTGCAGATTTTGCGTACAACATTTACTTTGGATAATAACAATAAAAAAAAAAGCCTTCCTTACAACTTACACTTGTTTTTTGCCAACTCCTGTGTGACTTAAACTTCATATTTAAATATTAATATGTATTTGCATTTCATTTAGGTAAAAACTAATTTAAATTAAAATTGTAGAAGAGTATGATTTTAAAATGATAAGCTTTCTATTAAAACATTGAAAATTATAAGCTTCATTTATCTATATAAAACTAAACTGAATAAAAAAAATGAGAAGGATGAACCATAATATTTGTTCAATATTTGGTAAATATTTGAGAACGTTGCCCTCTTATCATCGATTTTGGTTCTATAGCTAATTTAAATTAAATAAATCTAATTTAAGTAAAATTGTAGAAGAGTATGATTTTAAAATGATAAGCTTCCTATTAAAACATTGAAAATTATAAGCTTCATTTATCTATATAAAACTAAACTAGAATAAAAAAATGAGAAGGATGAACCATAATATTTGTTCAATATTGGTAAAATATTTGAGAACGTTACCCTCTATCATCGATGTTTGGTTTCTATAGCTAATTTAAATTAAAATAAAACTAATTTAAAGTAAAATTGTAGAAGAGTATGATTTTAAAATGATAAGCTTTCTATTAAAACATTGAAAATTATAAGCTTCATTTATCTATATAAAACTAAACTAGAATAAAAAATGAGAAGGATGAACCATAATATTTGTTCAATATTTGGTAAAATATTTGAGAATGTTACCCTCTTATCATCGATGTTTGGTTTTATAGCTACTCATTTTGAAAACCCAGTCTCGGAACTTGTAGGCAAAAGCGAATGGACGAAATATTACCTTGCAAGACTATTTGGCACCTCATTTAACAATATCATATATTTTTAACATATAAAAAATACAAATGATATTAAGAATATGTAATTATAGAAAATTTAAAGGATTTTTTAAATGCAAAAATTCAGTATGATATAAGAGTCAATCACCTCCGTCACCCCCCACTCCAAAATGAATCATCCACTTCAGTATGATATAAATTTACTTTAGAGTATCCGCGACCCCTCCTATTTTTTTTTCGCGACCCCTCTGTGGGTCTCGACCCACAGTTAGCGCACCACTGCAAAAGAGGATTTCAACGCACAGTTTCACAAATCAGCTACGTTACGAAAATTTGAAATTTCGAGTCGTCCTTAAGTGATAGCTAAGAATATTTTAAAAGTAACGCGTAAACTCTTACACTTAATTAAAAATAATATATGTGAATAAATTATCTTATTGAAGATATAAAAAACAGAAATAGGTCAGATATTTCAGTAATTTGGGAATATAAATCATTTTGAAGAGTTTAAGATTCAGATTGCAATATTTGAAAAGACTAGTAAAGAGCATTTATAATAAGCTTTTATATGAATATAATAAATCCTCGTATATCAAATATATATTGTCTAATCAATACAGGCATCATACACATTTATTTTTTATTCAGAAGTTGTGTTGCATTATCTGTTACATACAGTACATTAAAAAACCTTTTTAATGTCTCTTTTTACGCAACGTGACACATTATGCTTTATTTCGATTCAGCATATTTATTTTATTCATAAGAATTATTACTGAATTGTTTTAGGATTCCAGTATATGATATGCAGGTCGAAATATAAGAAGAGAAATTTAAAATTGGATTAATAACATTTGAAGACATGTATAAAATGTATAGTGCAACCTTTTTTTCTAAGTTCGGGAGGCATTTACTTGTGGACGTTTGACCTTACACCTGCTAACTTCTCAACTGTTTTACTAAGAGAACACTCAATCGTTGGACTAACATCGCCCCCCCCCATGAGGGTAACGATCCATGCCTGTATCCATATTTCAAACTTCAGCCTTTAGGGTGTAGCCAACTGCTATAAAAATGCGACCTGCCTATATATCTAATGATATAAAAAATGTAGAATACGCTCATACATCGTATTTGTTCTCAAAAGGAGCGGTACATAATGTTGTTTTTTACTCAGTATATTACGAGCACGCAGCATGCAAGTAGTCCAGTCAATGAATGCACTGTAGAATGCATGGAATATGCGAGAATTTTTGACTGCAGAACTTTGTTAGGAGTAGTTAGTAGGTAACATACTAAAAGTCCCCACCCCTGGGGGGTGAGCTAAAGGGGGAGGGGGGTGGAAATGTCCCATTTGTTGGTTTTTCATTTATATCTCGGAAACGGGCACTGTAGAAAAAAAATGTTAAATATAAAAATGAAAGCTAATTAATTATCTACAAAATTGTTCAGATACATATGTCAAATTCCCAACGGGTTTCGAGATATACGTCATTGAAAATCTATAATTTTCGAAAAAAATCATGTTTACCTCACTCTTTTTGTCAAACATTTGCTTCTAGTCTTCCCACGATCGTTTCCTCAGAAAAATTGTCCAGACGAAGTTGTAGAGCATTAAATTTCCTTCAATTTGATATACACTTTGCCACTTTATCTTCATCTTCACCAATCAAAAGTTATAGTATTTCTAACATGTACGCTCAATTTCGATGTTCCTCTAGAAATGAGTATGTTGAGAGCCTGTTTGCGTTTAAAACTGCTGTAACTTGCTACCATGATGAATAACAACACTTTAGCAATGGAAATAAGGTAATTTCAATTGAAACACAACACTTTTTTTATAATTATAGTTTCTATTATATTATTACGAATCATATATGAAAATATTTACATGGACTGATAGTAATTTACATGGACTGATAGTCAAATGAAAAAACTGTCCGATGTCGTCGTCGTCATCTTCTTCCTGAATTAATATTGCGACTCCGTTGCTGCAATTTCCCTTGCAATTCGGGCATGTGACAGAGCAGTTTAACGATGCTTTTCTACAACCACACCTGCCACTGTCACATCCTTTCGTGCATCGGCAAAAAATCATCTTCAAGATTTCGTCAGGGGCAGCATCCAACTCTGAGAGTTTCGGAACTAGTTGGTCATGTCCTCCTCTCCCAACCCCAATTCGGGCGCCCCACCATTAGGTTCCTCCCCAAACCACAGGTGTACTTGGTGGTACGTCCGGAATGCATGCTGCTTAACAGCTCCTTCAATTGGAGGGAGAGTTTGACAGATCAGGCTTCATGTTTGCAGCTGCTTTGATAAATGATTTGTAGCGGAACTCGTTGAGGGATTTTTCTGTGGCTGGAGCGCCATACCATGAGAGAGAACTCGTGATCCCAGCTGTCTCAATGGAGTCAGGGGAAAAAGAACCACTGGCAAATACCTCAGCTGCACGTTGTATGATTTTGGACTTCTAGTACATTTTGACAAAGCCCACTTTACTCTTGCGATACGCTGCGGATGTTGTGTCACAGCCTGTGAATGCATGTAAGAATAACAAATGAGCATTGTCCTTCATTTTCAACTCCTGATGCAGCTGTTGTGATGAATATACACTCGTCTTGACCTTTCCACTTCCAGGTTTTTACCAGCAGAATGTCGCGATCAGTTGGGGATTTGGCTACCAAGAGAACAGCCAAGTCGACGTCGACTCCAATAACAGCAATAGAGGAATTTTGTGATTGTTGATAGCTGTCTTCACAATATCAACGTTAGCATCACCTGAAGCTTGGAGCGTTTTTATTCCATTTTTCTGCAGCTGCATCATCAGCAGGTTTATCAGCTGACTCTTATTATAAAAGTTGGAAAGGAAATCCTCTTGTCTGACTTTAATTTCACTTTCGAATTGACATTGATGTTCACACATCTCCTGAGTCGATATCGTCGACTCTGTTTCAGCTGCTTTTGTGCTCTCTGATGTGTCAGTGTACCCATCAAATACCACTGTACAACCTCTCCCATGATAATGGATCTTCAGAAATCTAACATAACCATCACAATGGTTGATACAGTGGTCTCTTTTTGCCAAACAGCATTGTGGACTAGGAATCCCCAATCAACAACAAATTCAATGTAGTTAAATCAACATCCTTATAAATTTGCTTAAACAGTGTGTATAGTGCTGAATTTCTGCACTTCCTCATTCCACTTCGTTGAAGAATGCCAGGGGGTAGGGAGCCAATTCATATTGCATATAATTCTTCAAATCGAGGCGCCTAGTAACTTCATTGATGTTAAATAATTATTTTAATTATTTTCAAGAATTACATTTTTGATAATTATTAAATTTAATTTTTATTAATTGCTTTTAAATAATAATTTTGATTCATTGAATTTCAAGAAAGGTATTTTTAAAATTTATTTAAATGCATTAATTTTATATTTAAATGTTGTAAAGCGAATAGTGAAAATAATTGTCAAGAAAATAACTGGAAATAAAAGGGTGGAGGGTCTTGAACGGGCGGCTTGTGCCTTCAAAGAAGATAATAACTTAATAGAAGATGGGTGGAACATTCTAGCCTGTCGGCAATAACCTTATTTACATTGCTAAAGTGTTGTATTCATCATGATAGCAAGTTACAGCAGTTAAAACGCAACAGGCTCTCAACATATTCATTTCTAAAGGAACATTGAAATTGAGCGTACATGTTAGAAATTCTATAACTTTGATTGGTTGAAGATAAAGTACAAAAGTGTATATCAATTGAAGGAAATTTAATGCTCTACAACTTCGTCTTGGACAATTTTCTGAGAAACAATCATGGAAAGCACTAGAAGCAAATGTTTGACAAAAAGAGTGAGGTAAAAATGATTTTTTCAAAAATTATCGATTTTCAATGACGTAGGGAAGACCTGTGTACCTAGGGCCATCATGTACCTAGGGCCACCCCACTTATTTGAATAATATTTAGTTCTAGGTTTATTCCTCAGTTCGGTGAGTGGCAATAGTAAATTGCTATTTTAGCCGCTAATTAGAAATTTTGGAGGAGAAAGCTGTGACAAGTTATAGTGAAAAACGCTTTCGCATGGTCTGAAGTAAAATTTTGCAGCTCATCTCTTTATTGTTTTACAAAGGTAAGTCAAATGCTATTCTTTGAATTCTAGTACATATTTTATTTCTAACATTAGGTACTAATGAGGTATTAAATAAGTCCCCTCTCCATGTGGGTTTTTTTAGAAGCAGACAATTGTATGAAATTACTTAGTCTTGTACCTAGGGCCACATAGTTGCCTTGTACCTAGGTCCATGGCCCTAGGTACAACTGTAATCAGATTCTGTATGTTGTTATTTTATTGAAAAAGTTTTCATGATACATAGAGGAAAATCTGACAATTTTGATTTAGTTAAGTTTTTTTTATTGGATGTTATTCAAATAGAAGGGGTACTATATAGTATTTTGCTCTGGGACTCTCAATGTGCTTGAGTTACAAAAAATGTTTGCTACTATTATTAATATTATTCAGGATTATTAATTTGTTTATATAAACATGAGAATCTATTAAAAAATATATTTATAAAAGCAAAAGTATAATTATAAATAAGGTTATACAGGGGTGGCCAACCTGCGGCTCGCGAGTCACATGCGGCTCTTTGAAGGATTATTTGTGGCTCTCGATAAATGTGCCCGAGTGCCCTTTTCATTTTTGTGTTATTATATTTTTAAAATTATTATCGTTCCGTATGTGTTTCAAAATGTTTTTTGTGGCTGGAACGAGGGTTGCTTCAATGTTCATCGCCAACCAAAACCAAAACTAAATAGATATTAAAAGCAAAACAGCGGCTGACGGCGACGACAACTCTTGACAGCAGCATGAAGTGGAAACTTCACGACTTTATCCAGTGTTCGGCGTCCGACGGTCATCACTTATGGAGGGAAAGAACGTCACTAGTCAGGCTCAGAGTCGAAAATAAATCAGCTAACTGGAATCAGGTCTAACGTTATCTCAGAAGGTGAAGATATTTATTTAATTACAATAGCACATACATAATTAATCTAATTATATTTACATATATGCAGTTTTAACATTAGGAAGAACAACAACCACATTCAACGGCATTAGAAGATCAATTACTAACCCCAACGCCTGTCTGGCGGGAGTTTTTCCCCGGAAGCCCCTCTCCCTTTTTAAAGACAAAAATGATAAAGAGAGGACACTTCCTCGTGGCGCCCTCTACTCATTAGAGAAGATAGTTGCTGAGGAAAAATGGGTTGGTTACACTTTTAAATTACTGACAACAAATATGAAAGACTAAGTGCAACGTTGTAACAAATTTCATTTCCGTCCAAGTTAAGAATGATATGACTCATCGAAAACTGCGCGAACGGACATAAACAGTGGCGTAATCGACGGACTCCAGACGTGACCTTCGAAATCCGAAGGTTTTGAAGGTCACGCTCCAGACCGATTTTATTTGTAAACTTTCATTGCAATGGACAGTTGACATTGTGCTCTGGAGGGAACAGTGGCGTAGTGAGGGGTGGGCAAGGGGGTCTATCATGCCCCGGGCGCCACTCGTACAGGGGCGCAAAATGGTCTTTTTCTCTAATTCTATGTATTATATTACTATATGTTTTTCGGAAAGGGGGGAGCCAAAAAGGTATCGTGCCCCGGGCGCCAGTTATGCTCGCTACGTCACTGGGAGGGAACAATTTGTATCACTCTTGCTACGGATATAATTTGTAATTTGGAATTTTTGGTAAGTTAACTATAATTTGTTTTGTAGTATGTAACACGTGTTTTTATTGTTTAAATAACACAAAACTTGTATTTTCTAAATTTCTTTATTTATTTCCAGTTCTTTTAAAAATATGACGACAGAGAACGAAAATAAAAAAAGAAATACGAGCATGAAAATAGAAGTTTTAATAATGAGTGGGAGGAGAATTTATTTTTTATTGACAATAACGGAAAAGCATTATGTGTTATTTGTAATTCTACGGTCAAAAATTATAAAGCTAGCAATTTGCGTCGACATTATGAAAGCAATCGTCCTCAGTTTTCTAATCAGTATCCACCAAATTCCAAATTAAGATCAGATAACTTGCTTCTTTAAATCAAATATAAATAAACAACAGTCAATTTTGATGACCTTTAGCAATCAAGCTAATAATGTGGCTGAAGCCAGTTTTGTTATTGCCTGGAATATTGCTTGTGCAAAACGCCCGTATGGAGAGGGAGAGTTTATTAAAAAACTTGGAAGATGTACTTAAAGTTTTAGATCCAAATAATGCAGCATTGCACAAAGTTGTTTCGCAAATTCCCATCTCGAGACACACAACCGAACGACGCATAACTGCAATTAATACATCTCTTGAATATAATTTTAAAAATGATTTGAAGAACGGTATAGCATTCAGCTTATCCCTTGACGAATCGACAGATATCACAGATCTTCCGCAATTGGCAGTTTTCATACGTTTTGTTTCACCTGACTTCGTTGTTAAAGAAAAATTATTAGATTTAGTAGCACTTCAAGAGTCAACCCGCGGTGTTGGAACTAGATGACGGATGGCGTCAAACGGTACCCTTCCGATTAAGAAATAAGTAAGAATGCTGCTTCACGCTCTCTATGACGTCACACGCACACGCCGAGGATGGTTTTGCATCGGGCCGAAGAAGTTTAGTCAGAAGTATCTGGCATCTGAGCCAAGGATCTTTAAAAGGAGGCGTTGTTCGTGTAGTGTTGATGTGACAGCTGGTGAGAGTGTGAGGCAGCAGTAAAATACCCTTTTGTAATATAGTTAGTGGCAGAATTTGCTCCAGCATAAGGTTTATGTGTCAAGCTATATTTCCCGTCAAGAAAGATGAATAAAGCCTTTCTTTGGATTATCAACCAAGCTGGTTCCATTCATTTTGTGGTGTGTTCATTTAGGTAAGCCACTCTCATTACTCGTCACTACTATATTTTTACAGAACTTTTACAGAATAATTTTACAGAACAGTATATGTTTATAAGTAGACCCACTGCGTCCTATATTTTTCTATATATGTTCCTGCCCAGACCGGCTAGAGTCGGGTAGACGTAGCTTAGAGTCTGAGTCGACGAGTGCCCAGTTCGGTGGGAGGTACTCCATTTCTTACAAGTGGCGTCCGCGACAGGATTTTCAGTGGGTTTAGCTTTAGAAAAGTGTTTCAAAGTATTTCTTTAGTACCTGTTGAATATTTGTTTATTACTGTATTTGTAAAGAATTAGCCTTCATTATTAGTAATGGATCCTTTGACGTTAAAACGTGGGGGATTACGTTCCTCCTTTACCAAGACTGTTAAAATTCTTGATAAAGAAATTGGTAAGAATGACAGTTTAGAAGGCGTAATTAAGGATAAATTTACGAAGTTAAAAAGAGTGCATAAAGAACTCGAAGAAATTAATCAGCAAATTTTGAATTCTTTAATAACAAGTGAGGTGACACAGGAGGAGATTACGGCAGAAATGGAAACTTATTCCGATGCGGTTACGAAACTTATTCCGATGAATTTATCACAATGACTCGTTTAGTAAATGAAAGGTTTCCGGAAATGCTAAATTTTGAAGCAGGTAGTGAGACTTCACTAGCCGTTAGTGAGACTGGCAAGACGAAACGCTATAAGCTTCCAAAAATTAAGCTGAAGAAGTTCGACGGGGAGTTACTGAATTGGCTTCCGTTTTGGTCACAATTTGAGAAAATTCACGAGGATTCTGAGTTGCACGAGAGTAACAAGTTTCAGTATTTAGTCCAAAGCATGAAACCGGTATCGCGAGCCAAAGATTTTATTGAGAGTTATCCGATGACTTCGCAAAATTATTCTAAAGCCGTTAGTGCACTTAAAGAGCGTTTTGGTAAGGCTGACTTGTTAACTGAAGTGTACGTGTGGGAATTAATAAAATTTATTTTAACAAATGTAAAGGTTGAGAACCGAGATAATCTACCACTATCACAATTGTTCGATAAAATTGAAGCACAGTTAAGGGCTCTCGAGTCTATAGGCATCAAAATAGATGGGAACTCTTGTTGGTTGTATCCAATGGTAGAATCCAGTCTCTCAGAAGATGTTATGAGGGCTTGGCAAAGAAGCTCGCTGTTTAGTGCGGGAGATGAAAAGAAAGATACTTCTCGTCTAACCAATTTGATGAAATTTTTGAACTCCGAAGTAGAGGGCTAGGAAAGGCTCAAATTAGCACGTAGTGGTTTTGGTAATTTCGACGATAAAGAAAAATATCGCGATAGACAGAAAGGGGAATTTAAACGTAAACTTAAGTCTAAGAAATCCGCAAATATCCCCATAACAGCAGATTTTCTTGCGACCAAAGATAACAGTTGTATTTTTGCAATAGGCAGTATGATAGCAAAGATTGCTATGGCGCACGTACCCTATCGCGCCAAGAGAAAGTCGACAAAATAAAGGAGAAATAATGTTGTCTAAAGTGTCTGGCATATGGCCACATGGCTAAGTCCTGTAAGCAGTTTATTCGGTGTTGTGCATGTGGTAAGGCACATGTAATTTCCCTCTGTCCACAAATGCACTTGAAGGTTGAAAGTCAGCCGGAGAAGCAAACAGCTGAAGCCGTACAAGCAATCACCGCGAGCCAAACCTGTTCCACCGACGTGACTTTGATGACGTTGAAGGTTCGGATTGTGGGTAGAGCAGCTACTCGAGAGGTAAGAGCACTTCTAGACTGTGGGTCTCAAAATTCATATGTTTTAAAGTCAACTGCTAAAGAACTAGAGTTAACACCCATATCTAAAGAGACAGTGGGCCATACTTTGTTCGGCGGGATTAGGACTGAGACTAAAAAACATAGCAAATATCGCATTAAGTTACACTCGTCTAATTCAAGCATTAAACAAGCTTTAGAATTTCAATTCTTGGATCAGGATACAATTTGTGGGGACCTACCGCGGTTACCTAAAGGAGCTTTGTTAAAAGAATTAAAACATCATAAAATATGGCTTTCGGATATGGGATCAGGCTACCCCCAAACTGAAATGCTAATGGGTAGTGATATTTACGGTAAAATTCATACTGGTCAAGTTTAACAACTCAAAGGAGGCTTAACGGCCGTCAACACTAAGCTCGGATGGACTGTGTGTGGTCAATATAAGGAGCTTCCCAAACAAAAATCGAAGACATATCCGCGCTCTATTCAACCTCCAGTTTAGCTATTCAAAACTGGGATGTTTCGGATCTGTGGAATTTAGAGAGGGTAGGAATCTCGGATAACGAGGAAAACCTAACAAAGGACGCAGAAGAACAAATTGTCCAAGAACAATTTTTGAGTTCCCTCAGCAGGAACAAAGAGGGTCGCTATTGTGTTGGTTTACCTTGGTTAGAACATAATTTGGACCTACCGTCTAATCGTCGTATTGCCGAAAGAAGATTTTTAGCACAGTGCTAAAACTCAAAAGTTTAAACCTGTATGCAGAGTACGATAGAGTATTTAAGGAGTGGCTAGCGGAGAGCATTATTGAGGTAGTTCCAGTGGACGAATTAGATTCCAGAGGGCACTATCTTCCTCACCATGAAGTAATGAAACCAGACAGTCTTACTACAAAATTGAGACCGGTGTTCGATGCATCGTGCAAAGTTAATAGATCACCCTCACTTAATGACTGTCTACTTAAAGGACCCAATTTAATTAAGCAGATACCCGCAATACTGTTAAGGTTCAGAGAAAAGCGTATAGGAGTTACAGCAGATATCAGACGTGCAATTTTACAAATAGAACTGAAAAAGGAAGATCGAGATTTTTTAAGGTTCCTTTGGTGGGAGAAGAATGATGTGATAAGAGTATATCGTCATACACGGGTAGTTTTCGGGGTAACGTCTAGCCCATTTCTTTTAGGAGCAGTTATCAAGGCCCATCTGACACAAGTACCGACCAAACTAAAGGACATTGCGGAAAAATTAGAAAAATCATTTTATATAGATAATTGTGTTGCGTCCGTAGACAACGAAAGAGAACTAAAAGAATTCATTTACAAATCAAGTAAAATTTTAGCAAAGGCAAAATTTCTGTCCTCGGAAGAAGTACAGGAATCTAGGAGGGCAGTGAGTTTACTAGTTCAAAGGGAGAGCTTCTCTCAGAGTGAAGATGCCGTTGGCGGTCTTTCAATCGTTCGAGATCAATCTGGTTTAATTCGGGAAAAGACAAAAATTCTCGAACGAAATGATGACTTTAATTTCAAGTATCCTATTCTGCTTCCATCAAATCATCTCATTGTGGAATGTCTAATTCGGGAATATCACAATATGAACTCTCATGCGGGCATTCAAACACTTATGGCAATTATTAGGGAAGAATTTTGGATTATGTCAGCCAGACGTTCCATCAGGGCGGTCGTAAGAAGATGCATTAAGTGCAAAAGATTTACTAGCAAACCTCCGTCAACCGCACCTATTCAATTACCATTGGACCGAGTACGGGATGCAGTACCGTTTGAAGTTGCCGGGGTAGATCTGTGTGTTCCTCTTTATCTACGAGATAAAAGTAAGGCGTGGGTGGTGCTTTTTACCTGTGCCGTGTACAGAGCGGTACACTTAGAGCTCGTCACATCTATCAGTACAGAGATATTCTTGCAAGCGTTGAGGATATTTATAGCGGGAAGAGGACGTCCAGCAGTTCTCTACTGTGACAATGGCACTAATTTCACTAGGGCTTCTGCCGCCTTAAATAAAATCGATTGGACGAGATTAGGTGCCCATACAGTTTTGTGTCCCATTCAATGGAAATTCATTACACCCACCGCCGCATGGTGGGGCGGATGGTGGGAGCGGCTCATTCGTTCTGCCAAAAATCTCCTTATTAGAGTTCTAGGAAGAGCATCAGTGACCTACGAGAAACTGATAACTATCCTTTGTGATGTAGAATCGGTATTGAACAATCGTCCTTTAACATACATTTCAACCGATTCTGGGGATCTTACGCCATTGACGCCTTCCCACTTCTTACGGGACTTACAAAGATACGGGACACCTGATGTTGATTATCTGGATCAAGGAAAATTGTTAACAAGACAACGTTATTGTCAAGAACTCAGGCAACAGTTCCGAAACAGATTCCGCAAAGAGTATCTCGGCCAGTTAGTGCAAAAATCTGGTAGGGATAATTTCAACTTGAAAGTCGGAGACCTAGTGCTTGTGGGCTCAGAGAGCAAAAAAAGGCTTAATTGGCCACTTGCAGTGGTTCAAGAGCTCTATCCCGAAAGGGATGGTCATGTTAGAGTGGCCAAAGTTAAAACTCAGCATTGGAGCCTTGTGCGCCCAGTAAAGAAACTCTTTCCTCTGGAAGTAAGTTCTGCGAGTACTCCTACACCAGCGACGAAAGAGCAGCCAATCTCTTCTGTCTCCAGTGAAAAGTGCAAGGGAACAGCTAAACATGTTCCACCAGTCTCAGGAGGTTTCTAGAGAGCGGAAGAGCCCATCGTCGAGGAAACCAGGCAAGATGAACGATGAAAAGACAGGGGTTGTTCCAGGTCGGCCCTATACGACAAGAGGAGGAAGAGTGGTGAAAGCACCCCTCCGACTAAAATATTAATTGTTCAAACCTTCTTGACTTTATTTAGTTATTTTAGTGCATATTTGTGCATTGACTGTGGTCAAAGTGTTTTTATGTATATATGTTAGTTAAAATTTTTGTTTATTGATTTATCTACCGTAAATCAAGATGAGAGGTTGTTGGAACTAGATGACGGATGGCATCATACGGTTCTCTTCCGATTAAGAAATAAGTGAGAATGCTGCTTCACGCTCTCTATGACGTCACACGCACACGCCGAGGATGGTTTTGCATCGGGCCGAAGAAGTTTAGTCCGAAGTATCTGGCATCTGAGCCAAGGATCTTTAAAATGAGGCGTTGTTCGTGTAGTGTTGATGTGACAGCTGGTGAGAGTGTGAGGCAGCAGTAAAATACCCTTTTGTAATATAGTTAGTGGCAGAATTTGCTCCAGCATAAGGTTTATGTGTCAAGCTATATTTCCCGTCAAGAAAGAAGAATAAAGCCTTTCTTTGGATTATCAACCAAGCTGGTTCCATTTATTTTGTGGTGTATTCATTTAGTTAAGCCACTCTCATTACTCGTCACCAGTATATTTTTACAGAACTTTTACAGAATAATTTTACAGAACAGTACATGTTTATAAGTAGACCCACTGCGTCCTATATTTTTCTATATATGTTCCTGCCCAGACCGGCTAGAGTCGGGTAGACGTAGCTTAGAGTCGACGAGTGCCCAGTTCGGTGGGAGGTACTCGATTTCTTACACGCGGTGTCGATATTAAAAATGCATTAGATTCCACAAAGAAAACTTTTGATGTGCCTCTTAATAAACTTGTAAGCATTGCAACTGATGGATCTCCGGCAATGATGGGTAAAAAAAATCGGTCTTATTGGGCTTTTAAGAGATGATTCTCAAATTCCACAATTCATACCGATTCACTGCATAATTCACCGAGAACATCTCGTTACAAATTATTTAAAATATCCTGATGTTATGAAAACAGTGTTAGACATTGTAAATTACATTCGCACCAATGCAAAAAATCATTGACAATTCAAAAATTTCCTTGAAGAATTAAAGGACGAAGAACTTCCAAATGACATTAATTTCTTTTGCATTGCTATATGGTTATCTAGCTACAACATATTAAATCGATTTGTAGATTTGTTTGATCCGATAACTGCAGTTTTATAAGGAAAGGAAATAACCTATTTAAAATTAGAAGATGACGATTGGTTACAAGACTTAATGTTTTCAACTGATGTCATGGAACACTTGCAAACACTGAATTTACAATTGCAGGGGAAAGATAAAATAATATCTGACCTCTCACAGTGTATATTTAGTTTGAAAACTAAATTACAAAATTTTCAAAAGGACATTAAAATAAAACATTTTGTCATTTTCCTCGAATTAAATAAATTTGTTCCAATATTAAATAAACGAAAAAACTCAACGAGTATATAAAAACGCTAGAAGGAATATTGACGGAATTCCAAAATAGATTTAAAGATTTGAAATATTTTAAATCGTCTCTTGATTTTTTTCTGAATCCATTTGAAATGAACATAATTCAAGGTGCGATTTCCATTTCCAATATAATTATGACCCAAAAAGCATCTGGAGAATTAGAATTAATAGAGATGCAAGAAGACCAAGCTCTACAATTAAAATATAAGTCGACGCCGATTACTGAATTTTGGAAATTTGTACCAGAATCGAAGTATCCTGAATTAAAAAAGGCTGCTTGTCGAATTACACTGAAGTGCCACTGAATTAGGAATACCTACCCAGTAACGAGTTGGGCCTCCTCTGGCCTTGATAATGGCTGCCACACGACGAGAAATAGATTCAACAAGTTTCTGGAAACGTTCCACGGGAATGGCTTGCCAAATATTGGCTAAAGCTGTCCATAATTCAGTAAGGTTCTTTGGTGCTGTGTGATGGCCTTTCACGCCTTGTTCCAAAACATCCCAAAGATGCTCAATAGGATTTAAGTCTGGGCTTCTAGGTGGCCAATTCATGACAGAGAAGTCAGAGGAATGCTCATCCAACCAGCCAGTAACCAACCGGGACTTGTGAGAGGTACAGTTGTCTTGCTGGAAAACTCCATTACCGTGCGGATAACAGAACAGCATAAACGGATGGAGGTGATCACCCAGCAACTCTACGTACCGAATTGCATTGAGGGAGGTTGGTACACGCACCAAAGATCCCAAACTGTGCCACGAAAAAACACCCCAGACCATGATTGAGCCATCATGCCCTTGTACAGTTCCAGCCAGGCATGCAGGATCCATGGCTTCATGAGCCTGACGCCATATTATCAGCCTCCCGTCGGTGTTAAGTAGTCGGAATCGAGACTCATCACTCCATGCTACTCGTTTCCAGTCCTGTACACTCCAGTCTCTGTGCTCTCTTGCCCAGGCAAGACGTGCAGCCCGATGGCGAGTATAGAGCAATGGTACTCTCGTAGGTCGACGGCTCCCGAAACCCATACGGTGAAGCGAGCGCTGTACTGTCCGTTTACTGACTGTACGACTGGCACCGTCATTAAACTGGGTGGTAATTTGAGCTAATGTTTGGCTTCGCTGGCTACGTACAATACGCCTGAGCCGTCTCTCACCACGCACTGTCAAGGCTAATTGTCCTTTGCAGTTTTCCCGATCGCTAGTTTTTTTTTCCACCATCCATGTATTCTTGGTATACTCTTGACACTGTCAACCTTGAAAATCCTAGCTTTCTGACGATTTCGGAAATTGAATGGCCCATGCGTCGCGCACCTACGATTTGTCCGCGATCGAAGGCATCTAAATCAGGCAGTTTACCCATACTGGCAATTCCAACAACTAATTCAGAACAACCACAGAACGAGCTATATATGCAGTTACCACAGCGCCCTCACTTGCGCATACATGATGCGCAGCGCTACACAATTTTGCATAGGCTTTGCTATCCCTAATTCAGTGGCACTTCAGTGTATTTCAATATTCGGAACAACGTACTTATGTGAATCATTTTATTCCACTTTAAAATTCGTGAAATCCAAACACCGATCAGTATTAACTAACCAGCATCTCAAAGAATTACTGAGAAGTGCTGTCTCCAATTATTCATCAAATTGTAAAGAATTATCAACAGAAGTAAAATAAATGTGTTTAATTTTTAATATTTAAATTCAATGCACATATTTTGTACTTTTATTTATATGTTTTCAATAAATATAATTTCTGTAAAAAAAATTTTTAATACCTTTTTTGCATACCTTTTAAATTCGTATTTAATTGCGGCTCGCGAAAATTTTCAAAATTTGAAAAATGGCTCGGACTATCAAGGAACTTGGCCACCCCTGGTTTATACGATATTTTAATTAAATTTTCAACCTTTATCCTATTTTCATACCACAAATTCTTAATTTACCAGTAGGGTAATTACAAACTCGTAATTATTTCTTTAGATGCCTAGAAATCCTGATGGAATAAAGCGGTCAAAGCCTAATGCATATAATGTAACTGCAGAAGCAGTTTTGATTGATGAAGTTCCAGTTCGGACTGCAGCACGACAGTTTGGAGTAAGCAGAACAACACTGCAAAGACACATTGACTTTTGTAGGAAGACTAATGCTGAAAATACAGAATTAAATTGGGCATATTCTAACCAATGTGCTATTTGAATGGTATTTCCTAACGATGAAGAGAGTGCCCTTGTTCAGTACCTTGTCGTTGCATGCAATATGCATTACGGGTTGTCAAAACAACAGGTTAAAAAGCTTGCTTTTGAGTATGCAAAAACAAATAATAAAAAATATCCAAAGTCCTGGGATGCAAATGGTGAAGCTGGTTATCAGTGGTACTATGATTTTATCAAAAGAAATAATGTTTTATCACTAAGAAAGCCCCAAGCCTCAAGTTTATCAAGAGCTACAATTTTCAATAAAACAAATGTTAATACTTTTCTTTTGAGAAGTATCAGGGGGTATTAACAAACAATAAGTTTTTGCCTGAATCCATCTATAATGTGGACGAAACGAGCATTACGGCAGTGCACACATGGCAGTGCCAAGGTTATAGCCCCCAAAAGGCAAGAAACAGGTTGGCAGCATGACTTCTGGTGAACGAAGAACTAATATAACTATTATTTGCAGTGTAAATGCAATAGGAAATTCCGTCCCCCCTATGATGGTTTTTCCAAGAGTGAACTTCAAAAACCACATGCTGAAAGGTGTGCCTCTAGGAACCATGGGAACAACACATATTAGTGGCTGGTCAAATGCCGAAAAATTTGTTGAATTTTTGAAGCATTTTATTCAACACGTCAGATGTTCAGAGGATCAAAAAGTCTTGTTTCTCTTGGACAACCACGAAAGCCACGTCAGTTTTGAAGCAATCACTTTGGCTAAAGAACATGGCGTAGTTATGCTTACTTTTCATCCACATACCAGCCATTAGCTTCAACCTTTGGATAGAGGCGTGTTTGGACCCTTTAAGAAATACTACATTACACCGTGTAGTGTAATGTAGACCGACAGACCAGATCCATCCATAAATTGCCAAAATAACGATTTTCCTAAGGAAGAAAGTGAGTCAACAATGACGGAACTGGAAGTTTCTGTATCAAATTCAGTTTCACGACCTGGAGAATTTTCAGAGCCTTCGACATCAAACTCCATTCCATGTGCTGCTGAATTTTGTGAGCTTCGTTCGTCTAACTCCATTTCATTTGCAACGCCTGAACAGGTACGACCCAGTGGCGTAGCTAGTGGGGTACGGTGGGTGCGGTCCGCACCGGGCGGCACATATTTTGGGGCGGCATATTTTTATTTAGTATTAGTTGTAAAAAACCACTTGTTCAATTCATAAGTTCTATGAATTGCTATTCGATTACTATTCGATTTCTACTAATTATGAATTACTATATGATTTCTTCATACTATATTTTCCTCATCGTCAAGTCAATGTAGAGTTGAAAATATTATCTCTAAAAATTTTGCTCGGATACAGACATCAATGGTGCTGACGTCGAGTAGAAGTTCTATGTACTACTCCGTGGTCGATGTTTATTCATTGCTTAGTACCACCGTTAGAAATGAAATTATTTATTTTTATTTATAAATGTAAAAATATAAAATAAAACATATTTTATGGAATTTTTTTTATAAATTAGGTATATGTATTGTCTCATAGGTGGGGAAACTGCGACCTCAGTAAGTTTCTTGTGGTGTTTATAAAAGTTGCATTTATAGGTATATCAACTTAAGCGGCCTCCTTTCTTACTGCCTAATTTAAATATGGCATCCAATGGTAAAAAAGTTTCCCACGTATAGTTTGTCTAAATTACAATTATTTATTTATGTTTATTAATTTATAAAAACCACCAATTGATTGACTTAGAAAGGGCAGCAAATTGGAGACCGCCCCGGGAGGCAAAAGTTCTAGCTACGCCACTGGTACGACCTTTTCCAAAAGTAAAACCTCGTACATCCAAAAGAGGCGACCGAAAACCGGAGAGATGTAGAATCCTGACAGACACTCCAGAAAAGAAAGAAATTGAAGGACAACATGCAACTAGAATGGCAAAAAGAAAAAGAAAAATTGTGAAAAACGTGTGTTTCAAATAGAGGCAACTTCATCTGAAGAATGATGAATCATTATGAAAATACTTGTAATTCACTTATAATTTGGCACATATTCATTTGGTTTCTGTTATAAAATACATGTCTATATGTTTATTTCCTATTCATTATGGAGTGAAAGCTAACTTTTAGGGAATGGCCCTAGTTACACCAGCTACTGGCCCTAGGTACAATGCTGTCTTGTACCTAGGGCCATTTGTGAAGTTTCTTAAAAAACCTTCTAGTTCACAGAATTTATTATTTTCAGTATTTATGTTAATCCCAAGGGGATGGTAATTAGTATAACAATGTGTGCATATCAGTTTCACAATATTAAAGAGGTCAGTGGGTCTGATATCGTTTACTGAAAAAAAGGTGGCCCTAGGTACACAGGTCTCCCCTATATCTCGAAATCCGTTGGGAATTTGACATATATGTATATTGACAATTTTATAAAAAATTTAATTAGCTTTCATTTTTATGTTTAACATTTTTTTCTACAGTGCACCGTTTCCGAGATATAAGTGAAAAACCAAAATATGGGACCTTTCCACCCCCCTCCCCCCCTTTAGCTCACCCCCCAGGGGCGGGGACTTTTAGTATGTTTACCTACTAACTACTACTAAAAAAGTCCTGCAGTTAAAAATTCTCGCATATTCCATGCATTCTACACCCCTCTTTTGAGCACTCATTGACTGGACTAAAGGACCTACTGAATAAACTTTCAGTAGGTCCTTCGTTCAGTAGGGTTCGTGTTAAAGTTACAATGTTGCCACAATAGTACGTTTAATACGTTAGCTGTGAAGATGGAAATGCTAATTTCTTAGTAATTTACATTAGATATCTCAGGAAGTACGAGAAATTGCAGGAAGCAAATCATTGAGAACTGCAAACAGACAAGCAAAAATGAAGTCAATTCATACATCTTTTAGAAAGTACAGTTAAAGATACATGCATTATTTATAAATACTTCTCCTAGCTCCATCCATTTATTGTTAAGTTTTGTATTATTTTTTTATAGAAAGAAAGATAAAGCATCCATACAATTTTAATGGGGATAATCGCTTGTGAGTGACACTGATAATCTATTCATGATATGATGTATGTTGGTAAACGAATGGTACGATGAGTAGTGATATTCGCGACAGCTCTGACGGAGGGAGGCAGCCGGTTATCATCGTTGCTTAAACTCCAAGGCTGAGTACCGAAGATTATACAAAATTAGTGATCGTTTAGATAACACTTTCTCCTGTTGTCTTCATCAAAAACTATCGCTCAAATAGACAAATGTAAAAAGTATCCTTATCATCAAGATCGTTTGTGAGATGGACCTAAACATCTCTAAGGATAAACGGAAAGAGTTAAATATTTCCTTTTCTCCTGCCAATGCCTTTTACCTTGTTGAAAAATGGTGCCCCGTAAGATGAATTAACAAAAGAGTAAAGTATGATCATAATCAGGTTCATTACTTCATTGCAGGTGATTCATGATTGAGCCACGATGATTTTTCAAACAAATGACACGTTTCGTTGAATGAAGTAGTTATAATTATCAAAAGAAGTAACTGAGTAGGAGATTGAGGAAACTATTAGGGTTCTTTAGGAGTTTTTGATAGAGATGTTTATAATTTTCATTGTAGTATGAATTTTCTAATTTAGAAGCTTAATATTCGCATAATATTAGATTTTTGCCGAAAAAAAAGAAAATTCAATAAAGTTTTTTTAACCAAATAAATACACAACATAATACAGTTCATACACTACTACTGTAGTGTATTTAGTTAATTGAACTAAATACACTACAGTAAATTACAATATGTAGTTCATTTAAAATGTTTGGATTGTTTATTTTGGGGAGATACTGGGAAATTTTTAGATTATTTCTTTTCTTTCATTTTTCCGTGCACACCTATACATTAATAGCACAGATAACCCGGAGGTCAATATGCAGCAAATTAGAAAAGTTTTTCAAATGACTGTAGAATCGTTTCTTGTCATATTCTAATAACACCAGTATTTCTAATAAAATCTCAGCGCATAACAATGATGCATTTTATTCAGATTATACTTTATAGTCATTAATGGTATTGTACTTCCCTTTTTTCATTTATTGTCTTAAATATTAATTTTGAGAGAAATTATTTACGACCTAATATTTAGAAGTGAAGAATTTGCGAGTTATATTAACAATTGCTATAGTGCTACTGAATATTCAAAGGTGAAAAATATTTTTTTAATTTCCAGTAAACACACTGTAAATTATTTTAATGGGATATTCATTAAAATCTTTTTAACACAATATAAGAGTTTTATGTATACTTTGATTCGATAAATAGTTAGATAGATCTACTCCAAGCAGTGGCGTAGCTACATATTCAGCGCCCTGGAGCAAGTAAAATCGTTGCGCCCACTTGTTTCTTGGAAGAGTTCTGGCGAAATTTGTTTTCTATCTACTCTTATTTTGATTTAAAACCTTACTTAACAATTTATTTGAAATTCAAGACTTTCAAGAATAAGAAATTCAATTTAGTAAATATGAATATAATAATAAAACAAATTATAATTCTTTAAGTACGGAGTACCCACTAATATTATTATTATATATTTTATAAACTCTATTGACAAAATGTATTTCAGCATGTTTAGTTTGCACATAAAAAATCCTTCAAAATTGTTGTTTTCTCGTTTGCAAGTCGGTCAATCATTTTCTCCAGATCAAATTGACAAGCTATTGTTCTATCAATTGATATCGTGACCAAAGGGCTAAGACAGTGTTGTGAGAATATGTTTTCATTAATTTCAGTTTTGAAAAACTTCGTTCTGATGTCGCTGCCGTCACCGGTAAAGTTAAAAAAATCATGCATGCTGTAATAAAGTCAGAGAAGCTACTTGAGGCTGCGATGGAATTAAAAGTAGTTCAGCAACTTCGCGTATACAAGCAATTGGTTTTAATTGAATATAAAAGAATATTTTAAACTGAAACAGTTGAGGTTCCAAAATAGGTGAAATATCGGAAAGATATGCAGATTGTAACAATTCTGATCCTTCCAGGAAACTTTTATCGGGTGACGCGACAAGATATGCAGGTGATAGACATTTAAAAAGTGTACATAATTCACGAACGGATTTTAGTCTAATAGTTAATTCATTAATTATTAAATCCATTACTCTATAAAACACCTCGACTAATTCACCAAACAATTTTTTCCACACGATGCAATCTTTTTGGGGGAAAACAAGATTCAGTATTCCATAGAGCTGACAACTCAAGGGCATCGTTTTTACCAAACTCCCAATTATTCCTTAAGTTCTGGAATTGGATTAGGAGTGATGAAAACATCTCAACGGATTTGTTAACCTTTATGGTCGTGATCCGACAAATCATTGTCATGTAGAAGGAATTATAATTGTAGAGTCAACTCTTATTTCAAGAGGTTTATTAACATATTAAAATCTTGGTTAAATACGTTATTTACAAAGTTTCGTTCCGACGAACGTTAAAAATACTCGTGAGAGCTGGGCTCATTTTTTCCAAGTCCGACGAGCTCCCCCGTCTCCCGTAAGCGTGTTGACCCTTCAACAGTCCGAATCTATTCTTTCTTCCTCGTTCCCCGCGTCCTGCCTTTATCCATTCTTCTCGGCGCCTTCTCCACCCATCCATGACGAATTTCCTTTCCTGCCGACTTTTCTAAAGTAGAAACGTGCCGCTAATCGTTTCGCAAATCTTTCTAAATGACTTGCGTCCTTTTCAACTATTGCCGCACTTCCCCAAAGGTGTATATCGTTCGACACCTGTTGATGTTTCATTTGGGCACATTGAAGACGCTATTACTCACGTCCATCAATTCCACTTAGGGATGGGAGACGCGAGTCTGACATACGCCCCTTCCTTTAGAAGTGAAAAAAGTCCTTTGAGACGTTTTCACGTTGGAACAACAGTCCCTGTTGATTAGAGGATAACGAGGCGCACACATGGGGTAATAACTGCGCTTTTTAACTTGTGACGGGGACGCTTTGTAGCCACAACAATACACATTTTTACAAGTAATTGACTCCATGTTTTCATCTGCATATGAGATAGCCACAACATTTACAGGTAACAAAAATTACTTTTCACACTTAGCCTTGACACAAAATTAATATTATAATTCTTGTTCATTTCTTTCTTTAAACCAAACACTAACAAATTATTTGCCTACCAATCACTTATCTTTAAAGCAAGAATTTCTAAGTTAATTACACTTTTGATTCCTTTTTTTTTTCCAACTTTTTAGGAATTTCCTGGCTTAATCTTAACCAGTTAAACTTACATATTTTAATGAAACTTCCCCAAATCTCTAGGGAATACTTAACATTAACTTAGTTCTTCACTTAAAAAAAACATAAACCAAGTGTTCATACAACAAAACAATAAAAAAAAATAACTATCACATAACTTATACACTTAAATTCATCATACCATTATATTTACAAATTTAATCCGTTTTTCTTAGGATTCAACATTAGTTATCAATGCAATTACCAAAATACACATTTAATTAAATTTTCAATGAATTCTTCGAGATCAACTTAAATCAATTTTAGAACATTTATAAAATACACATTTACATGAGTTTCCCGGAATTCTTTGGGAATTACTTAACTTTGTGATTCTCTCTGCGATTTTTACGGGACCTTAAATAAATACGAATGGGTTTTTGGCTTTATTATTTCACTATCTCTCATTGACTCCTTTGTGGTGAATTTGTGATCTAGTGTCGGTTCAAAATCACCCTTTTCTGTGGAAGTGTTTTCTTCCATACTTTGCGTCTGTTTCCTACCCGTATCGCTAGAGCTTCCCTGGGCATTTAATTCTTCGTTTCGTGTTTCCCTTTGATTATTTCCATTCTCATTATTAGTTTCCTCTAACCCTTTATTCCTTAACCTATCAATTTGATCTTTCCTCTCTTTTTCCGTTGAAACTCTAATTTCTCGTACCTCATCCAAATTCTCATTGAGACTTAATTCCCCATCCAGAATTTTATCCATTTCTCTCACCTCATCTAAATTCTCACTGAGACTTAATTCCCCATCCAAAATTTTATCAATTTCTCTCACCTCATCTAACTTCTCACTGAGACTTACTTCCCCATCCAAAATTTTATCAATTTCTCTCACCTCATCTAACTTCTCACTGAGACTTAATTCCCCATCCAAAACTATATCAATTTCTCTCACCTCATCTAAATTCTCATTGAGACTTAATTCATTACCTCCTCCCTTATAGTTCATCTCCTCACCTGTGTCTCTTGCGCTTTCAAATCTATTCGGGGAACTAGCCATCTCCTCCTCTGTATCCCTTACAATTTCGAACATATTAGGAGGAATAATCAACTCCTCATCTAATATCTGATCTATACTGTTACTCAAATACCTTTGATAACATGCTACCCCTTCCAGGACCTCCTTTCCTTGAGTAATTACATCTCTCACTTCCCTTTCCTGTTGGGTTTCAATTTTATTCTCAGGTTGAATAATTTCGCCTCTGTTAAATTCCATCTCAAATTTATCTCCCCTCTGATCCCCTCTATTTCTGAGATTTTGAACTCTTTTGGGGCACTGATATTTCAAATGGTCTTTACTATTACAGACAAAACATCTTTTATCCTCCTTTTTCCGGTCACTTTTGGCACATACCTTATCTGTGTTAACTAGTGGTTCAAGAATAACCCTTTTTTCCTCTTTCAACACTCCTTCGAAATTATTATTAACCCTTCCAATACTTTCTCTGACCCTAAAACTTGAAAGTCTTTTACCTGCCCTCATCCTCAATTCTTCAACTTCTAATTCTTTCAATTTTAACATTATTTCTCTTTGTTTCTCTCTTTCCTGTCTATCTATCTCCTGTTTTTCAATTTCCCTTTGTCTATCCCTCTCTTCACTTTTTTCTCGTTCTAATCTCTCATTAATTATGTCAAATAACCGTTCCTTAGCGGACTCTTCCTCATATTTCTCACTTCCTAATATCATTTCCTTAAGATCAGTGTATGTCCTGTTCTCAGAAGACGGACAAATCCCTGTTAACTCTGTAGCTAACAAAATTAAATCGGCTTTCCGCCCCTTCCCTATGAATGCCATTTTTAGCTTATACCACTTAATCACAAATGCAGCAAACAAGTACAAATTCACTTTTACAACTATAACAAAATTTAACCAACTATACTTATCTTGAACTATTTACCTCCACAATTATGATAATTCTAAGAGCATTTAACTACTACAATTATAAATCACTTCCACTAATAACTAGTACGAACACTTGTACACATTTCCCGTTATACAAAATAACACTTTTTCACTTTTAAATTATTATTCCATTTACCAAAATTCAATAACTCAACAAATTACTTCCATCATTATACACATGAATCAACACTTCAAAACTTATCAAAAATAATTCGATTCCTTCAACTAATTACTACCGCTATCTCATACACAGGGAGAAAAGATAGAATCACTTACCCCTTTTTCACCTCGATGAAAAACTGTCACTCTAATCTTTCTCCGCTGCCGCCCTTTGATCACAGTTCAAGAGAGTTCAGTATATAACCACGTCGTTGATGCACACTTTACTCCGACTTTGAATTTCTCCTGTCCAAGGATTCTGCTCCCGTTTCTTGACCAGTTGCCGAGTAAATATCTGTCGCTGAAGTCGTGCCCAGTAGACTCGTTCGGAATCCAACTTCTCTTGAAACTGCGTCTCCTTGAAGATCTATCACCACTCTCGTACTCTAGATCATCTTTTTCTGATACCTTCCGTATCGCTGGGGTCCTCCCACGTTCTTTCATTCGACTACGCCAATGTTAACCTTTATGGTCGTGATCCGACAAATCATTGTCATGTAGAAGGAATTATAATTGTAGAGTCAACTCTTATTTCAAGAGGTTTATTAACATATTAAAATCTTGGTTAAATACGTTATTTACAAAGTTTCGTTCCGACGAACGTTAAAAATACTCGTGAGAGCTGGGCTCATTTTTTCCAAGTCCGACGAGCTCCCCCGTCTCCCGTAAGCGTGTTGACCCTTCAACAGTCCGAATCTATTCTTTCTTCCTCGTTCCCCGCGTCCTGCCTTTATCCATTCTTCTCGGCGCCTTCTCCACCCATCCATGACGAATTTCCTTTCCTGCCGACTTTTCTAAAGTAGAAACGTGCCGCTAATCGTTTCGCAAATCTTTCTAAATGACTTGCGTCCTTTTCAACTATTGCCGCACTTCCCCAAAGGTGTATATCGTTCGACACCTGTTGATGTTTCATTTGGGCACATTGAAGACGCTATTACTCACGTCCATCAATTCCACTTAGGGATGGGAGACGCGAGTCTGACAGGATTTCTCTATATTTTCAAGAGTACCTTGCAGCATTTTCGAGACTGTATTAATAGGTTCGAGTATTTTACTTTGTACAATTATCAAAATAATTGTTGAAAATTGTTCAAAATAATATATCAAATATTTAGCTACACGTTGCTCGTCATAATTTTTTCCATTCAATGATAAATACACTCTTAGACCCCCCCCCCCCCCAACAAACAAACATAAAAACAACGCACCAAGAAGGGGTAATGCAAATTGGACACAAATAGCTATGCATACAGGTTTCGACAGAAAATGCAAAATTTTAAAGTTTGGCGGCCAATGAATGAACACGTGACGTTGTAGCACGTCTTAACTGCGCAACTGGCAGGACATTAAAGAGGAAAAATTTCGATTCCAGGTAATAAATTCTTTGCGACTTTCATTCCGTGTACTCAGGTAGACAGTAACTATGCTTCGCATACAGGTGCGCGAACAATATCCGCAGATGTCAGCATTTGAGAGAGGACATGTAGTTGGGCTTAAAGAAGCCGGTTGGTCTAATCGGCGAATCGCTCGACATTTGGATAGGAGCTATGCCACTATTAGACGATGTTGGCAGGAATGGGTGAACCATGGCCGAACACAGTGTCAAGAAAGAAGTGGTAGGCCCAGAGAAACGACAGAACGTGAGGTCCAAGCAATCGACAGACCGGCAGTCACAGTCCCAGATTCATCATTATCATCGGTCGTACGGGCAACTGATGCTTCAATGGCCGCAAGGACCATTCATAGGCGGCTGGTAGAAAGGGGGCTGAGCTCACGGCGCCCCTTGCGTCGACTAACATTGACCTCTGTACACCGACAAGCCCGTCTGCTGTGGTGTAGGGCACATACCTGGAATGTTACTGACTGGAGTAGAATTGTCTTCAGTGATGAGTCCCGCTTCGAACTGAGCCCCGATGACCAGCGAATACGTGTCTGGAGACGCCCCGGACAACGGTGGGATACCAACCTTTCTGTCTTTCGCCATACGAGCCGACAGCAAAGAGTGATGGTCTGGGGTGCTATTGCATTTCATAGCAGGACCGCTTTGGTTGTCATCCGCGGCACCCTTACAGCACAGCGGTGCGTCGATGCTGTTCAACGCCCCGTTGTGTTGCCTTTCATATCACGCCACCATGGTCTTACATTTGAGCAAGATAATGCCGAGCCGCACACGGCGAGAGTTTCTACTGCTTGTCTTCGTGCTTGCCCAACGTACCTTGTTCAGCAAGGTCGCCGGATCTCTCCCCCACCCCATTGAGCACGTTTGGAGAATTAGGGGCAGGGACCTCCAACCAGCTCGGGATTTTGACGATCTAACGTGCCAATTGGACAGAATTTGGCGCGATGTCCGGCAGGACGACATCTGCCACCTCTATCAATCAATCCAAGCTGAATAACTGCTTGCATAAGGGCCAGAGGTGGACCTACGCGTTATTGACTTTTTCACTTTGTCAAGCTCTTTCTCTTGAATAAATCATCCAATTTTTCTCAAATTGTAATCATTTGTTTTTCTGTACATGTACATCACATCTACCGACTTTCGTCTCATTCGGATAACTTCGTCTTGGTGCACTGTGAGTTTTTTGTTCTTTTTTTTTCTAACAGTGTATATCAATATTTTAATTACATCAAAATAACGCGAATGTGGGGCATCAAGGGCCTGAACACGGGAAGACAATCGTCTTGGACAAACTCTTTTTAATGTTTTTGCTAAGTTGGTTTGTTTCGTTTTCCAACGCCTAAGAGAAATGAAAAAACGTAAATTTTTTTTAGCTGTTCATAAAATTGTCTGACTTCCTGTACATTGGTGATACTGTCAATTCACTGTTAATTACCCGTATCTAACCAAGAGCACTAAAAAAAGGTGTATTTTAATTTAATTAATCTCTAGTCTGGCTGTTAATTTTATTTCACGTATCCTGTGATACACGCTACCTGGAATACAACTCTAAAGTCACAGTTAAAATAAGCTACACCCCTTAAAGATTTTTTTTTATATTTCTTAGGGAGCATCTAGGGCCTAAGAGCAACACCACACAAAATTTTAATTTTCTAGAAAACATGTACCAGAGGTAGGTTTTTGTTGTTGTTGTTTTGGGGGGATTAAGCTCCTTTTAACCCCTTAAATTTTGTATTAAAAAAAAAAATTTTCTTTGTGCGAACCTAGGGTCTAAGACAAACTATCATACAAAAATTCAGCTTTCTAGGTCTCATGGTTCTAGAAATACAGTGTGTGCGTGTGTTTTGGGGAGGAGGATTAGGCCCCATTTGGCCCCCTTAAAATTCTAATTTAATAAAAAGATTTCTTAACGAGCACTTTGGGGCATAATAGCAACCTCCATGCAAAATTTAAGCTTCCTAAGACTTATGGTTCTAATAATTTGAGTTTCTTTTATTACTCATTTTGAATATTTTTTGTGTATTTTTGTTTTGTCATTAGCCCGCAATTTTTAATTAGATCTAAAATTATTTACAATGGTAATTTCGTTCTTCCTCTGCCGATTTTTTAAAAATTACCTCATGCATGTTATAAAAATACACATTTGTATTTTTATAACATGCTGCTCCTGAAAATGCTTACCGCAAACTTTCAGCTATAATTCGTAACTGTTAGGTAGTGCCTATTATTATTTATGTTTCAACATCAATTAACATACTACATAAACAAATCTCTTACTTTTGAAATTATACGTCTGTGAATCCAACAACACGCTGTAGATAAGTAATTTAGTAAAATAATAGTCATAAATTGTACGAAGTCACTTAAACAGAACAATAAATTACAATCCACAGTCTCAATAAGTTTTAAAAATTGTATAACACATTCATTCAAGAATATCTTGAAATTCTTACACTGCACAAAGTAAACAATGGAAATATGAAACGCTAAATACTAAGCTTGCTTTAAAAAAATCCCCGAATATTTGCCTCTATTCTGCGCCGATGTTAAGGCTTCTATGTAAAACAAAATATTTTTTTGGACCCCTGCATGTTTTTGACTCTTGTAGCGGGAGGAGTCAGTAAGTTGACCCTAGAGAATTCTACCCCCGCTCGTTTAGAATGACATTTGAAGGATTGTAATGACTCTCGCCATAGGGGGTGAAGATGCTCCAGCTATCTCCCTTTTCCTGATAAGAACACTCAACTGGTAACGTTTGAGAATATCTAGTGTCTAACACCTGGCAAAAATTCAAAGCGTGGCCTTGCCTAGATTTATTTACATTTTGTATTTATATATTTCATTTATATTTTGTATATTTTATAGAAAAAATTAATCTGACAAATTAAATAAAATAATTTTTTCAATTTAAATCTGACAGATCGAAATTATTTATACAAATGTTTTCGCAAATTTTTATTTCACTCTTTCAAATTTTGCGCCCCTTATGATTCGTGCTCCTGGAGCAGTTCGCTCCAACTGCTCCACGGTAGCTACGCCCCTGAGTCCAAGGGTATTTTTAATAGATCTTTGAATAGATGATATTTCAAATGGTACCGATATACCACACAGCAATCCTCCCATCGCAGCATGGAGTTGTAAAAAGAATGGTGCTTTATTATCTGAAGAATGGTCTTGCTTATTCACTTGTGCTATTTATAGGGTAATGCCTATAGAGTTAGTAACTTCCCTGTCCTCAAGAGATTTCTTACTAGCTTTGCGTAGATTTATAGCACGCAGAGGAAGATGTAACATTATCTATTTTGATAATGGACCAATTTTGTGGGTACGACACCTTCTCGCTGACATCCCAGACACCATTACCTCCAACCATCATAACCTCAGACGATTTAGTATAATACATTATCGTAGCAATACCTTAGCCTTCCAGTACGATGGTTAAAGCACTGACATGTAGTATGCGAGTCGGTAGGTTCGAATTCCAGTCCTGATATAGACGTTTGTAATTCTTCGGAAGTATTAAACTGTACGTCCCACTCTATTTGACTTAGTTTTCTTTTTTCTATGTAAATTAACGACAGGTTTTAGCTTTATGCTACTCGGATAACAAAAGTTCTCATGGAAGCGCTTTATCTTCGGAGAGCTGCGAATATTTGTATCTTGAACATGTTCAAGAGACTTCGGAATTTCTCAGTGGTGTACTGTTTCGCAGATTTGCCACAACACAATCAAAAATGCCTACAGCTGTAGCATTCAAGTCATGATAACCATGAACAAACAAGCTGTGATCTTACCTTGACACTGACAATATCACAGCAGTATGTTGTATTGAATGTCATCTTCGCACCGTGAGTAAAGCAAATGAAGTAAAGTGAAGACAGTGCGACACTTGTCCGTATTTTTAAAATGTTGTCTGCTAATTTTCGCTCTGTTTGGTTTATTTTGATATTTGATTTGTTTTTCGAGCGCGCTGCACCAAAATTTCCTATTCTCACAGGAAAATCGTAGGTTATCCTAGTTTTTCCTTAGGAGATAAAAACGAATGTTATTTAAGCATTTTGTGGGTGAATCGTCAGTGTATGTTATGTATTATTTTGTTATTTCTAAAATAAATTTTTTCGCGTACCTCAACTTAGACTATGATAAAATATTATATTTCAGGTATTTTCCAGATATCTGCAGTTTTGCGGTATTGGGCTACGCAATGCACAATTATACGAGAGATCGGAATTGGAAAACAAGAGAAATCAAGTAAGTTTTGTTTTATGTGTATAATCCCTAATTTTTATATAAAGATCTTCGCGTTTTACCAGTTTTTTAATTTTTTAGCTGTCTTAACTAGTTTGTTGGGACAAAAGGAATTAATAATTATGAAAATTAAGAGAGCTGTCGCGTGTGTGTTATGGAAACAGTATTAATTAAATTTTATTCTTATAATAAAGCTGTTATTCTTTATTGTATTTCAGAAGTGTTCCATGTTCATTGAGAATTATTTTCTCCTCTCTTAATTTCTATGTAATCTCTTATAGTATAAACAAATTATTAAAAAAATGGAGTAACTCTTAGAGGTAATATCGTGTTAGACACTTTTAAATTGATTTTCATCAGCAGAACAAATGCAATATTACAAATTTTTTTTTTTATATATTATGAAGTTGCATTTTAGTTGAAACAATGAAACAATTCACATTATTTCTGTGTTTCAGTGATTTTTTTGTAAAAAAATAGTGCTAGTTTATTTTGATTATTTTCAAGAACAGTTATTATATGCAAGAACAGATTATTTTAAAGAACAGTTAATGAATTCTTATTCCCTGTCAAATTCATAACCCAAACTTGTTTTCATGAATATATTCTTCAATATAGAATTTTTAAATCTATTGAGTTTCACAACAATTAACAAATTCTGTATAACTTAATAATTGTTATAAAACCAAAGTTTAGAAAAAACTGGTTTAAAATTAGCCTCTTTAAAACATTGTCTAGATTTAATTGTAATTGCTGCAAAATTATGTATTTATGTAGAATTAGATAAAAACCTTTTATTTGTTTTACTTGAAGTTATTTTAGATAATTGTTTGAGATTCTTTAGATAAACAATCTAGCTTCTTGAATTGTTTTATTCCTAAGATTCAAAAGTCAAGCAATGTGTCCCATTTGTTTGAACTGATAAAATTGTTTATAGTGTTTGTTTTTAAGCTACATATTGACATTCACCATAATAGCTTGTTTTTTTATTGTATTTCTGTTATGAAAAATCCTGTAAATGTTTACAAGTATCTTGGATACTTCCATATTATCCCATCGACCATTTTTAACAAACAAAAAATGCTGCCAGACAGGTATGATTTAGTGCCATGAATCGTTAAGTAGTGTATTGTGCATGGCACACTCTACCAGTGAAGGGGACGCCACTGTGGAGGTCCTGGGAGGTGGGGGGAACCCATGGTGGTCAGTCTGTGTTGGGGAGTTAGAGAGAGACAGACAACATAGTGAAAATTTATGAGAAAAATTAATGAGAATATGTTAAGAACTATCCTGAAAGATGATTTTTTTTTTGTGTGTGTGTGGGAGTGTGTAAGGAAGTTGGTCACCAAATAAGTTATTGTAATACACCAATATCCAATGATTTTGATTTGCTCTATGTAGGAAATAACAAAAAATACTTTTATAACTTTAATGTTAATTTTATGTTTTATTATTATTCTAAGTTGTATTTAAATTCCTGAAACTCTCTATTTTAAAAGTCAGTTTTCAATCTACACAATTACTGTATTAAATTAACATTTAATTCACTGTAAACCTATTATTAAAATTAATTTATACAATTCAGCTTTTTTTTTTTAAAATGCCAGGATCCAGCAACTTTGAAAATATTCCACTGCATGCTGTACCATAGAAAGCAGGTCCCAAATTTGAATTTTTTTTTTTTTAATGCGAGGGGAGTGGGGGTAAACAGAGAAATAGATGTTAAATTATATCATTCTTTTTTAATAATTTTTTTAATTAATAAAAAAATAAATGGCTTATTGAGGATTAGTCGGGGTTACATAAAACCAAGGTCAATATCTTATCGTGTGTTGGATCATCATGCTTACCCATTCTTGAAGCTAAATTATACAGTTTGGCGACAGTTTTTTTTTATTGAAAACGTTTGACAAGATAACACATAAGTACAGTATCTTTTATTGAAATACTACGTACATGTTGAATTTTAAATATACAATGAAAAATTTAATAAAAATTTGAGTCATTTAAGAATGTTTTTACAAGGACAAAATTTCTATGCATAAATGGTCTTAATAATAGAATGATTTTTATAGTATGTAAATTAATTATGTATTTTTTAATTATGTGTAAGTTTTTTACTTTTTACAACCATTTGTTAAGTTTATGTCTGGGTAAATATCTGACTGTATATTATTCTATAAATATATATCCATAGGTACTTTTTGAAATGGCAAGAATGGTTTTTGAAGAACAGAGTACAATTGAACATATTGTATACCGAATTATGACACATATTTTATCACTATTGCAGTGTGAGAGATGCCAAGTACTTCTTGTTGATGAATCTACTAAGGTAACTATTAGTCTTTATGGCTGCAGATATTAAAAAATAAATAAAAAAGGTTTTAAAATTGTTTTTCTTGTTTGTGTTTCAGTCATTTTCTAGAGTATTTGATTTGGATGTCAATGATTTGAAATTCGAAAATGCTGATTCAAGACAAAGGTTAGAAGACAAATATACAAAAATTAAAGCTTTAATATTTAGTAATCTAATGCTTAATTATTTAAAAAGTTTGTAATCTTTTTAACTGCTTTAATATGATAAGATAAATGTTAAATATATATTTTTAGTTATCAGTTAGAATTTATTTTCTTTCATTAAAATTATTTAATGGTAAATATGTTACTATAAGATAAAATAATTCATTAAGGAAAAGCCATCATTTGAATGAAAATAATCTTTTTCATATATATTCATGATGAGAATTTTTTTTTAAAGATTTAAATTAATTACATAAGTATTTGATTCTGTATTTGTATTTAAAATAACTAAATGCAGCTTTTTTGGAAATTTCATTTTTTAATTTATTTTAAACATTAGTTATGTATATTAATAATTCTAATTCAACTCATTTTTGAAATTTTTATATTAGTTCTTTTGAAAGTCGCTGCCCAATAAATGTGGAAATCACTGGTTATGTTGCCACTACTGGTGAGGTAATTGTTGATTGTGTAATTTTTTCAATTAGGACAATTTTACATTTTAATGTTTAAAGTTCTTTAACTGTATGTTTATTCTCATATAGACATTGAATATCCCAGATGTCTGTAAAGATGATAGGTTTGATTTATCTGTACGTAAGTTTATTATTATTTCTCTTTCAAAGCTTAGTTATTGATTCTTTTTCATGTGTACTTTTCCCATTAGTTTTTTGATGCTTCATTCATGTAGAATTAATTAGAGGAAGTTGAAGGACAAATTTTTATTATAATTGATTATCTTAAAGAATGCATATTATATATATATATATATATATATATATATATGTGTGTGTGTGTGTGTGTGTGATAAAGAGTTAAGACTGAAATCTAAATCATGATGATCTCCTGTAATATGTAAACTTCAATAAAAACAGCTCTTTCACTGTCCTAATCATTATATGAAAGATTTTTTTCCTAGGTATTCTTTTTCAATCATGAAGTTAAATTCCCCTTCATACTGAATAATGTCTCAGATTAATGTATAAAATTACGAAGCTAAGGGAAAAAAATTTACAAAGGAATATAAATGCGTAAGCGACAGTAACTAAAGCGTACTGAATCAACCTCAACTATAAATCCTGTCACCTTTAAATATCATTTAAGTCCTTACAATCCTGAAAGATAAATCATATTGCCCTTTAAATTTTTTTCCAAATTGTTTGTAAATATCAGCATATTTTTAGCTTTCTGCCCGCCAACCTGAATAGCTCCTGCTCCTCTTGGGTTTCCTGTGTTCCTGGAGTGGGGACACGTGGGTGCTCACCTTGGGTAGTATGAGTGGGGTGGTTGCCTGCTCTGGTCTCAGCTCAGCTGATGGAAATATCTCATCTGGAAGGCGTGGTAATTAAGTTGGACTCCGTCTGATGCATTGGAGTGGTAAAATGATGGCAAAAATACAGTAGATATTTAAAATAACAAGAAATTATTAAAAAAATTAATAGTTAAAATTTTATAACTTTATAAATTATGGAAAAAGTATAGTAAAAATGAAAATTATTTAATAAAAAAATTTTTTTTAAATATAAATTAGTTAAAATGATGTTTAGTGTTAATATTTTACCTCATCACTTTTGATAAATCTGAAGACTGTATATAGTATTTATGCATGTATTCCTTGTTTCTAAGTATTCTGTTTTCTTATGTTCATCTTTTGATTTTTTTTGCCCCTGTTTAAACCATAACCCTATTATGATAACGCACCTCCACTATTTACCCTCATAGGTTGCTTTTTTCCTGACTCTGTGAAAAATTCAAAAAAGTATCAAATATAAATATGCTCTGTGAAAAATTCAATAACGTTTATTTTTAAGATTTTATACATTATAAAAAGAATTATGATCACTTAAAAACTTATTACAAAATTGATATAATGTAAAGGTTATTTCATATTGAAGGGAATGAAGAGATAATGTTCTTCTTCTTCGCTAGCACTACAGCCTGTTACAGGCCAAGGCTGTCTTGCCAATTTTCCTCACCTAGCTTGATCCCATGCAATGGCCCTCCATCGGTTCACTCCAATTGTTCTTAGGTCCTTTTCTACCTCATCCAACCATCTGGTTGGGGGTCTTTCTCTCCGCCGCCTTCCCTCCAAATTTGAAAAGGTGACTTTTTTGTGGGAAACGTGTCATCATATCTGAATATGTGGCCTAGCCACCTAATGCGAGATGCTTTTGTCACCTTTAAGATGTCGGGTTTGCCATACTTTTTATATATTTTGTGGATAAAGTGCTTATTGAACTTAAGCATTATCAAGTTGTTTTTAAATATATATATATATTGAGGAGGTTTTGAGGAAGTTTTAAATATATATATATATATTGTACTATTTATTAAACTTTTATGAAATTTATGTGTTTGTTTTTGAATCTATTGAATCTAATTATAACATATCTAGCCACAAGGAACATTGATAATTTCAAATTTTAGATGCATTTTCTAGTTTGCATGCTATAGGACTTAAAAGGTGCTATAAAGGTTAGGGCAAGAGGGGATTATACTAGACACAAATAGGCTGCCTTCTCTTAAGAACAGTCTAAATTGTGTGTGGTATGTTTACTAGTATCCTCATTTAATATTATTGAAAATATAATTTATTAACTGTGTCAGGATTAGTTTAATTTCCTTAGAAAATCTTCATGAACTGACACTCTGTAATTAATCATATATTTTGAAAATTTTGAATAAACTAGGATTATGACTAGCAGCATATTTATATTTGATTGAAATATTGTACATGTATGTTTTGATATTTTATGTCTTCAGTTCTATCATTTTCACTATTTCATTCAAGATTTAGATTGCTTGGTTTTGTTTACATTATTTATGTGTTCTATGCATGACAAAACTTATTCTTAGAGAAAATAAGATTAAAATTTTTCTTTTTATCATGGTTGATATTTATGATGTATGCAAGAAGATAAGTTGTTTTTAACAACATAAGGTTTGATATTTTCCTTTTTATTTAGGTTGATGAAAACAGCAGTTTTCGTCACTATTCTGTTTTGTGTATGCCCATTAAAAATACTGCATCAAAAGTTATTGGTGTGAGCCAACTTATAAACAAGCTGAATGGGGCTCCATTTAATAAAAATGATGAATACCTCTTTGAGGTAAGGGTTTAAATTTTGTATGGATCCATTTGTTGTATTTTTTAATTTATATGAGCTGCAAAAAGTGATGCTACATTTTATGTTATAAACTAATGTAAAATAGGCTTGATTTGTAAATAAATAATATTCAATAAATATAAATCATTATAAATTCTTTTTTGTTGATTTAGGAAAAATAATTCTGACAGTAATTAGGTTATTACAAGTGTACATTTATCCAAACTATAGAGTCACAACAGGATTTTTTTTTTTTTTTTTTTTGGGGGGGGGGGGGGGGAGGGGGCATATGATTGAAAAATGTTGTAGTAGTTTGTGTTTGTGTTTTGGATTTGGTCTTTAACTGATTTATATTGTTTTGGGGAAATTGAACAACTCTAAATGTATTGCTCTGCTCTTCTACACTTAAATTATGAAGTTTCTGATTATTAGCATAACACATTTAGGTGAAATATGATCTGTAATATAATAATTATGAATAGCATTTTATGCCTCTTTTGATAAGTATAAAAAGCAATTAAATATTATTACAATAAAAAATATCTGTGTTAATATTATTTTGGTTTGTAATTAAAACCTTTAAAATTAGTATTACTGAAACTATTTTCAGTGGATTAATCATTAGAATTTGATATTTTATATAGTTTGTATGCTAAATGAAATAACTCAAAGTTTAGATGGGATTTCTCAATTTTTGGCTGTTCAGTTAAACATGTTTATCACAAATTATTATTAAAATTGACAAACTTTTAAGAAATTATTTGTTGCTGCTAATATTTTTTATGGTACTGTTCACATACAGCCAAAACACTGTGGTAAAACCAGAATATAGTTTATCAAGAGAATGAACAGAAATGCAAGTGTAACAACATAAAACTCAGCTGCCATTTTTTTTTTTCCAATTAACCATGATTTTATCAGAGTTGGAATTGAACTGATTTTAATGCAAGATTTAGCATAGTCTTTTTATCGTGTTGTGCAAATATATTTACTTTCTTTTCTCTCTTTGATTGCTGCATAGAAGGACTGCTTTAATCTAGGATGCTATCATTGCATAGAATATAATATTCTGTTTTTTCATTGTAAATGTATTAGGTAAATGTGAATGTATGCAGTCACAACTTATTTTTGTTATTTTTTAAAAATGTATTATATTCAATCTGCGTATTTTATAAAAATATGTATTAACACTTACATTTCCATTTTCATGCAGGCATTTGCTATATTTTGTGGTATGGGTATACAAAATACTCAAATGTATGAAAAAGCCATGAGAGCCATTGCAAAAACTCAAGTTACCTTGGAGGTTTTGTCTTATCATGTCACAGCTCCTCTTGATGAAGCTTTACAATTAAGTGTAAGTCCAATTAAAAGGATTATTTTCATACAATAGATAATGCTTTTGACTTTTTCCATTTGTTCTAATGTCTCACTTATTTTTGTCCAAAATTACCGACAGTAATGTCGAATCCATAGTTTTTGGGTCACTAAGATGATAGGGACATCCCCAATGCTGTTTAAGTGCAAGTTCAGACTCCCATCACCATTAGGGGGGAAGAAGGTATAAATATAAAATGTCCAAAATGACTGATAGTAGTACAACTTTAAGTACAAGTTCAGTCCTCGTCAGGATTGGCAGACAGAGAGGAGGGGGGGGGGACAAAATGTCCAAAATGACCGAGAGTAGTATTGAATCTATAGTTTTCGGGGTCACTGTGATGAATAGGGGAAACTAAAAATGCTGTTTATAGTGAAGTTATGAGTTAAGTTAATATTTTAGTGAATTTGTAATTTTACTTTATAATTTATATACTGTACATATGCTTTTAAAAACCTGTAAATAAAATTACTTAGATTTTACACTATAAGTAGAATTCATTCCTTTTTCTGTGTATTAAAATATTGGGATAAATAAATACCTGGGCTATGCCAGGTAAACAGCTAGTATATACACTGGTTATCAAAAAGTAAGAAAAAGTCGCAAAAATAGCGATTACTCAAAAAGTTACATGTAGAATTTAATGAAACATACACATTATACAACACATAGGTAGGTATAAAATAGCATAAAAAGAAATTGCCAGACAATTATGATGTTATAGAAACTAGCATATGTATACAATGAACAAATCGGATGTGTCAGTTTGGTATAGGTATAGTACCTTTAATATGGCGTATGATCCCCCCGAGAAGCAGTACAGCACATACAGCGATGTATGATGCTGTCAGTTATGTGGTCTATGAGTTCGGTAGGAAGTGAGAGCCATTGCTCTTGCAAAGCAGTTGAAAGCGGGGCTAGGGTCCTAGGAGGAGGATTCAGAGCAGCTATATGTCATCCTAAAGCATCCCAAACATGCTCGATAGGATTCAGATCCGGTGATCCAGCTGGCCACTCCATGTGCTGAATTGTTTCCCGCTCAAGATAAGCATCCACGATGTGAGCCCTGTGCGGTCTTGTGTTATTGTCCTGTAGCACGAAAGCATCACCTATTGCCCTGGCATAAGGGCACACATAAGTATCAAGGATGTCATCTCATCTATAGGTGTGAGCATTCACATTTCCACGGGGTAAGACATTGAGGTCTGTGCGTTCACCCAAAGAGATACCACCCCAAACACAGACACTGCCTGATCTGTATGCATCTCTTTCACGGATGTGTGGTGGATGAAAACGAGTTCCAGGTTCTCTCCAAATCAAAATATGCCTACTATCGCTTTAGAGGCTAAATCTGGACTCATCCATAAAGAGAACAGCCCTCTATTGATCACACGTCCAGTGGATATGTTGACATGCCCACTGCAAACGTTCCTGCCTATGGTGTGACGTGAGCGGTACACAAATGGCTGGTCACCTCTCAGAAAGACCACCTTCAGGAAGCCTTCTACGCATGGTTGACGTTGATACCAACCTTCCGGAGCTTGCAGCGAGGGGGGGGTTAACTCCGTCTGAGTTCAGAGTTGCAGTTCTATTCCTTCGTATGAAAAATGAGAAATATAGGTCATCGGCACTTGTAGTGTATAATCGTTCTTGGCTGAACTTCCTGGATGCTGAATCCATGGTTAGAAATTGTTGTCAAAGTCTATGAACCACACAGACTCACATTTAGCCATCTGGCTTATTCTGTCTGACTTTGTCCTGCCTCTAGTCTCCCAATAGCTTGCCATCGCAGTTCTTCGGTCAAATGATGCTTGGAGGTCATTGTTACAACATGGCTATGCCAGATGTCTAATCTCCGCCTCGCAGCGACAATTGCCGCCTTGCTCTGAGACATGCACTTTTATGTTCCTTGCAAATGACGTATTCCGACTGTAGCACCACTATATTGCATAATGTAGTATTGTTCAGCACCTTTTTCTTAACAACATAATCAAATTTTAAACAGATTGGCCTAGAATTGAATGTGTTATCCCTGTTTTTGTGATTTTTTCCTTAATTTTTGATAACTAGTGTATATATATATATACACACACACACACACACAATGTCAAATTCAGGAATATTGATAAATTCACTAGTGACTGAGCTTTTAGGCAACATATTTTATCAAAATTTCTCTAGTTATTTTTCTGACTTTTTTCATCTATGAAACTGTTATGAAGATTAGTCATGGAAGAAGTTAAAATTGAGAATTAAGGCAGACTTTCAATACTAGACAATATATTCAAAATGACCTTTTCTTCCATTTTGAAATGTAGAGTATGAAAATAAGTAAAAGAAATTTTTAATATTGATTGTGAAATGAGAAAATTTTCTTTCATATCTACCTTCTAAAACAATTTATTAAAAAATCCCTTTTTACTTGTTTGAAAAATTAAATTTTTGAGACAATTTTTAACGTAGTAAACTTAAGCAGTGAAAATTTTGTGATGCGATAAGCAGTGTTCCAAATAATTAATATACAATCAATAATACAAAATCCTGGTTATAATCATGAAAATTTGTTGATTGTTGTTTTAGTATTTCTCAAAATTTCTTTAGTTATAGGTTAAGGTAAAAATAATAATTATTGAAATCTATATACTATTAAAAGCTTTATTTTATCAAAAAATAAATATTACTGTTAATAAATAATAAATGATGTTAAAAATGTTAATATAAATTTATATTTAGAACTGCATAAATGTATGTAAAATAAATTCCTTTTCAGTTTTACAGAAAAATCATCAATCCTATCAGTCTTAATACCATGGACAATTTTCTCTTTTAACTCTTTTTTTTTCCTTTTAAATTGAAGTTTTTTTCTCAGTTATATTAACATTTTCAAATTTCAGTCGCAGTCATTTAAATTTTTCATTTTATGTGTTGTGAGATGTAACTGTCTTATGAGTTATGATTTTAATACAATTCTCTTATTTTGTTTTAAAAAAATCTAATTTATTCCAAACATATTAGAAATGTGTGGTTCCTTCAACTCAAGTGTACAGGCTACAAGACTTGAAGTTCAACGACTTTAGTTTAGATGATCAAGATATGCTGAAAGCCTGCCTCAGGATGTTTATGGATCTTGATCTTATTGAACGATTTCATATTAAATATGAAGTAAGCATTGCACAGAAGTATGCTATACAATATGCTAATCAGCTGTTTATTTATAACCTGCTATTTTCTGTACTATTATCTTGCATTACAGAAAAAAATCAGTTTATTTTCAGTATATATTGTACATCAGGGGTGTCAAACTCACAACCCGCAGGCCGCATGCGGCCCACCACGAAAATTTTTGCGGCACGACCAATATATTGGCTCACAATAATATATAATAAAATAACCGACACAGAATTATAATAAGATAGGAAGAATTCGCTAAATGTTTTTTTAATGATACTTCTTTTTTGCTATTATTAAACAAAATGCATATATTTATGTTGAATATACTGTAATTAGGTAAATAAACCTACGTTTCTATTAATATGGATTTTTTTTTGCGGCCCACCTATAGTTAAACCTTGTTTGTTTGGCCCAAGGTAACCTTTGAGTTTGACACCCCTGTTGTACATTGTTTTTATTTTGATAATATAACACAAAAGCAGGCTGAAAGCTTTTCTTTAATTTTTATTATACTGAGAGGAAGTAATCCACCAGAAAAAAAAAATGTCCAGATATTCCTATCAAATCTTAAACAAGAGGTTGTTTGATATATTAGTTACATAAATGGCTTATCTCTTTCTAAATATTCTCACATATTTGAATAAGGATAGTTTGATGTAGATGAAAAAAAAGAAATTTTAGTAAATAATATTAAATCTCAAAAATATCAACTTTTAAATTTTCAATAAATTTCCAGAATTTAGTTTTTTTCATTGAAGACAAATGGAGTTGATTAAAATGTTACAAACTTAGTGAAGAAATTATGGGAAGTGAGCAAAAACTATTGTACTGAGTATGAAATGTATTGTTTATTCATAGTATAAAATAATTGGCTCCAAAATAGAGTATAGATTAACATTTAAAAATAGTTTAAAGATTTGGGAGGAGTGGAATGACATTCAATGAATTACAGGTTTAACAAGTCTTATATTTAATCTAACATCTGTTAAGTTATAAGTATGATTTGAAATAATTTGTTTATGGGCATAAGTTTTTGTATAGTTTTAAATATGCATTGTAATTGTTATCTAACTATTTTTAGGTGTTATGTCGATGGTTATTAAGTGTGCGAAAGAATTACAGGCATGTTGCTTACCATAACTGGAGACATGCATTTAATGTAGGACAAATGATGTTTGCAATCCTAACTGTAAGTACAAAATTACTACAAATCTAAATTCTTTATTACATGAGTTTCTTTATTATGGTTGTGAAAATGTTTTTTCTTACTAAATTTGGAATTTTTTGTAATAGTTATTTGATTATTTGTTTTTTCAAAGCATAAATTTTTAGAAATGTTTAGCTTTTATTCCCTCTCTCTGTGTGTTATATTATGAACTACTCTGAGTATAACTGCTCAGAGGCTCAGAAAGGATAAATTTTATTGTGCAATGTAAAGTGCAATAAAATAAGTATAGAATCATTGTTTATTTATGGCATATTTTTGTTTAATTTATAATATGTAAATTAAGGTATTTAACATATTTTTTTCATTAGATTACAAAGTTTTGGCACATCTTTGGAGAAGTGGAGACTTTAGCCTTGTTGATTGCCTGCCTATGTCATGATTTAGACCACAGGGGAACCAATAATTCATTTCAGATAAAGTGAGTTAGTGTAGTTCTTATCTTTATGAATGGTTTTGATATTTCTCTTATGGCTTCTGTTCGCTTTTACACCAAAAGGATATGATTGTTACATTAAAAGAAAAATTTAGCTGTCTTGAACACTTTTAATGGAGTTAAAAGTGTTGTCAAACAAAACAACCAGACAACCCCTGGCAGTGAAAATATTTAGGTTTTGAACTAAAGAATGCATTTAATTATCTTCGGACATCTTCTGTAAAAAATGGCCTCCTGTTTACATGTTTTGGAGACTCCAAAAAGGATGGTAGTAATAGATAATCATTAAACTCCTCGGGTTATTCCGGCCTCAGTTTGTCATAAATTTGTGCATAAGGCTATAGTTCCCAGATTGAAAATGCTGGTGCTATCTTTGTGCTTGACTCATGTTTATAGTGTCTAAATCATAAATCTTGTGCAGTTTGTCCACTACTGATGATGCATTGTGGCCTTGGCAAAACTCCCAAGGTAGAATGTGTCATTAAGTTTTGGTTCTTTCATGATAAAGGGTTAATAATTTTATGAAACTCGCGTCTACACTGCATTAATTTGACTCCAATACTAAGAAAACATTTGACTGTACAGCAGTAAACATGAATCTCACCTATTTGCCAATATGACGCAGTAGTGTGTCATTCTTTTTAGCCAAATCCAAAATACTGCATTATTTATGAGCTGACCTCTCTCATGTCATTTTAAAACAACAGGGATTGATATTTGCTTTTGTCTTTGGGTTATACACTAAAAAAAATCACCAAAGAATAAAAGAGAATTTTTTTTATGGCAGAGAAAAAACAAATTTCATATCATATATTAATCAGAATTATCAATTACCTGATAGTCAGTTGACAACGATGAAACCTAGAAGTGACTACTGTACAAATATACAAGAAAGGCATGTGTATTGCATTTACATTCAAGCATTTTCTTATTTATTGAGTTTTAAATTGTTTTATTATTTTTCATAATGTTTTAGATTTTTTATAAGATTGTTATGTAAGATTGTTTTAAACTATATTTTTTTGGAGATATGATTTATGAATTATATAAAAAATATATATGTGATAATACATATAAAGGAATTTAGCTGGAAATTATATTTCTTGAATTAATTTTAAAAAATTCTTCAGATAGGAGGAAAAATAATAATATGTAAAAGTTTCGTATCTGTAAATGAATGCCAGTTGTGTTGCTACATTGTTGATGATATTATTAAAAAAATAATTGGTTCTTGCCTTTGAGGTTATCAGCCACTCAGTCAAGCAAGGTGAATTTAGCTGATGTAACTTTCACAGCGTCACAGCCAAGTCTCTTCTCCAACAGCCAATCAGCGAGTGCCAGTCAAATTTTCTCTCCTTCGTGTGGCGGATGTGGTACTATAAAAGGCCTGGAGTTAAATTGGAATGTATCAGATTGTATCAGGAATGAATCAGTATATACCCAGATGGACACTGTGTGTGTGGCACTCAATAAAGATATTGTGTTATTTGAAGCAGTTTTATTCGTGGAAGAATAACACATTTTGCCACACCCTAAATAGTCATTTTTAAGAAATTTGTCACAAAATTTGCTTCATTTAGGAACTCTATTTCTTGAATGTGTTATATAGCATAATTCTGATCACTTATTGTTGTTTTATTTTATTGAAAATGTTTTTCTGCATGTAATTATGTATAATTTCCACAGGAAAGAAATATTTATGAGGTTTTTAATCATAAACAAAATTCATCAAAATGCACTTTATATGCAAATAGAAAGTGTGTCAATTGAAGTATTATAGAAAGTGTATCAATTTACAGTTTAAATATTGTGGAAAATGTTTAAAGTTTTGGATATGCAATGAAAGCATTGTAAATCTTTATGAAGTAAATTAACAAAAATTGTAAACATATACATTAATATATTGTAGGTCATGTTCACCATTAGCCGAGCTTTACTCCACTTCTACAATGGAACATCATCATTTTGACCAATGTATCATGATTCTTAATAGTGAGGTTAGTATTTTTCCAAGCAAGCAAATGTGATGTTTTACATTTATGCATCTAACCACACATATACACACACAAGAGAAAAAATGGTGAACTATCTTAAGAACAAAATGATATGTTTACATGCTTATTAAAAATGAATAGCAATTTATTTTTCTTTAAGGCATTATATCAGATACTTTTTTGCATAAAATAAAATGAAATACAAATATATTAAAGGAACACTGCACAGGATCCTTTGATTGCTTTGATTCACAAGTTCCGTAGAAATGTGTGAATGAAAATTTGGCTGTCGTATTATCATCCTTTTCATGTTGCTAATCTATTTTTGTATTGCATATTACAGTTTTGTGATTTTATAACACATATACATATATAAGAGAAAAAAATAGTGAACTCTCTCATGCACAAAATGATAAGTTTTCATGCTTATTGAAAATGAATAGCGATTTCTCATTCTTAAAGGCAATATATCTCAAATACTCACAAAAAAATTTGTGCATAAAATTAAATGAAAAAAAATATATATATTAAATGAACACTGCACAAGTTCTTTTAGAAATGTGGGAATGAAAACTTAGAAGCTGTATTATTATTCTTTTCTTGTTGATTATCTATATTTTTATTGCATATTACATTTTTGTGATTTTATAGCTTTTAATACTTATTTATGTCATCTACAATATTATGGTTAATCTAATGTATCTTTGTTTAGTTTTATGAAAAAGGAATAATGTTCTTAAATTTTATCATTTAAAACTTGTCTTCTCTTTCTCACACACACACACACATGCATGCATGCACACACACACACACACACACACACACATATATATATATATATATATATATATATAGTTAAAAAACTTTAACTTTGTAATTCTCTACAATCTAGGTGGAGCCCAGTACCACCAAATTTGTACAAATATAGAATGCCTCATAGGAATAAAATTTGAATAAAGGGAGAGTCATGAAAATTTGTTTAGCAATTAAGCATTTATAGATATTTTTAATCCTATTTCATAGTGTTTTTCACATCAAGTTCACAAAAAAGAAGTCACATTCAATTTTACATTTGATTGATGCCCTTGGTTGGTAGAAAAGATATTAGTTAAAATCTTGAAAGTTAAAATCTTGATGGTAAATGAACCAAAAAGTTAGCATAAACAATCTTTGATAAATCTATCTAATTACCTCTTAAAATAATGAATAATATTTTTTCTCTAAAGTGGGGCCAATTGTCATGAGTCATTTACTGTTTGTTATTCACTGCAAAGTCTTGCTGGCTACTTTATTATGGGAGCACCATTTAGGTGAGCCAGCATTGCTGCGTATGAGGGTACAATACGGTAATGACCAAGCCTTATTTGGGATTTGAACCCATGTTCATGCGCAACAGCTCACAGCGCTAACACTATAAATGAAGAATAATTAATCCTGATTTTTTAATTTCATAAAAAAGGAAATATTATTTGAATTCTATCAAAACATTCATTTTGGTGCAGTGCTGAAATTAGCTTGAAATCTTTATAGTCTACAAATAGTGAGTAATCCAATGGACAACTGGTGATATTGTATATTGTTGATCATATACTTTTTATATTATAAGAAGTTTGCTGATTAAGTGAAGAAATATGTCTATAAATAAGTTCAAAGTCCTCTTTTGGTATGCATGTATTTAGAAGTAATGAAATGGCTTTTATTCTGAGCTTTAAAATAGCAATATTTGATCATTTGTGAATAAATAGTCACTTGCAGTATAAGGATGGCAATAAATATTTGAATGGGAAATGATGTTCAGCAGTAAGATGTTTGTCTGAACTTTTCATTCATTAATGATAACTAATATATTTTGTACTTCCTTCTTTTTATTATAAAATGAAATATTAGATGAAAAAGCATCATTTTAGTAGGTTGAAAATACAGAGAAAAAGTTTTTGTTATTCACTGACTTGATGTGATTGAGGACAGGGCCTAATATTCCATGGGTTTATGAGCTCTTTGGCATGGCATAAAATCTAGAAGAATGCTAAGAATAATTTATCTAGGCGAAGCAAGCAGTCTTTGCATTTCTGTAAATTCATCTTTCCCAGTCTCCTACCTTTATCCTAAAAGCTACTTATATATACAGTGGTACCTCGATTTACGAGTTTAATTTGTTCCATGACGGAGCTCGTAACACGAAATACTCGTATCTCGAATCAATTTTCCCCATTGAAATGAATGGAAATGCTATTAATTCGTTCTGGGCTCCCCCAAAACACCACAATTTTATGTTACATGTTTTTAAATAAGAAAAATGTGATTATAAAGGACGAACATTGTATAAAAATGCAATACAATAGAATATACTGCATTAAATTTGTTTTATTAAGTGCAATGTACAACATTGACCTTGGAGATCAGACTTGAAGATGCTGATGGAAGAGGAGGAGAAAGGCTGAACTGAAAAATTAAATCTTATTCATTGATTTTTGACCTTTTCGCCCCGCTTTCCTCACTTTCACTTTTATTACCAGCTACTCTCTTAAAGTGAACAAGTGAGACACGGAAGCTGGGTGATTGTTGCATCGTTCACTGTGGCTTTAATGTCCAGATTCTTCTTTCTGAGAATCCGAAGAACGTTTTCTCAGAATCCGTAAAAGGGGGAGACCTTGCGATCCTAGGACCAATGTCATCCGATCCCCTAGACCCCATGGGGAGTTCCAGTGTGGGGGAGGGAATTGAAGCTATCTCTCTGCGAGAGAGGTTGGGTGCTGTTCGGTTTCTGAGGGCGACTCAAGTTTGGGCAGAGCAAGCTGCTCTGGGTGGTAATTGTTCAGTGTTAATCTCTTGGTTTAAGACTGGATAGTAGTCTCATAATAATATGTATACAATTGCATAATAATTGTACATAAAGGTTATAAATATTATATGCTTCTTGTGTTCTCATTTGATGAGCACGTAACATGGCATTCGCTGCTCAAACTAGCGGTAGGATATCTGAAGCTTACTCATAACCCGAATTTCAGCTCGTATATCGAAGCAAAAGAATCTACTGAGAGAATGCTCCTATCTCGATAAACTCGTAATTCAAGGTACCACAGTACCAACAAATAATGAAATTTTAATATGTTTCTTACTGAAGAGGTAATTATATTTTAAGATTAAACAAGTGGCCAAAAGAGGGGGTCTTTTCACCCAACTTCACTTTGAAAAAATCATATTGGAAATTACTGATACCTAAATGCTTTTTCTATATGAATTTATTTTACATAACTGTAGTAGAATTTAAACTGATGCAACAGAAATTATATACTCAATAATTAGATTATATCTAATTATTGAGCTTCATGATGCATTTCATTCTTTCTAGTTTTTACATAACAATTGAACAAGCTTGTTTGTGGTAATCTTATTACTTAAATTGTGTAAAAATATTTTAACAAGTTTATTAATACCTACACATATATATTTAGGGAAATCAAATTCTTAGTCACCTATCACCGGTTGAATATACTCAAGTTGTCCATGTGCTGGAAGATGCTATTCTGGCAACAGATTTAGCAGTATATTTTAGGTAAGTAATTAAAACAGAATTTGTCTTCAGCTTATGTATGTTGTTGAATATTTCATTAATATGGTTTAAGATAGAGGTATAGATAATTTTTTTTTTTAATTTTAAATTATGTGTCTGTATCAAATTACGGTATGCAAATGCAATAATCTTAAACACCCTGATGAAATACACTTATTTTCTCTGTACATGTATAAATAAGGAGAGTAAATTGATTGATAATACTTCATGAAGTTTGTTATGGTTCAAGCAATACTCACTCTTATTTTTATGTAGTTTTGAAAATAACTTAGTTAAAGTATGATTTATTACAAACCTCACAATCCTACCATTTTGGAGGAGCAAATAGAAGATATATGTGAGCCCCTTATGAAATCAGGGGTGGCTCCAGTCCGGAGGTTTTTTTTTGGGGGGGGGGAGAGGGGGGACAACATCGGCTCTTAGGGTTATATATATATATATATATATAATATTATATTATATTATATTAATATATATATAAAGATATAAACATAGTCTCATTTTAAATTTAAACTCATTTAGTATTAGGTCTACGATTATATAATTTTGGGCTATGGGAAAAAAAATACGCCAGGCTTTTTTTTTGGGGGGGGGGGGGAATTACCCCTATTGCCCCCCTTGGAGCTGCCAATGTATGAAATGACTTTATTTTTTAAGGTGTCACTATAGTGACTCAAACAATGCTGACTTGTTTACTTCATCAAAACAACTTAATAATGTTGAGAAAAGAACTTGACACCTCTTCCTTCCCAATTGGCAGTGTTTTATCACTACAACAGCAGCTTTACTTATTCACTACTGATTTTCATGTCTTATTTTCAAGGTCTCTGTGCCTTAGTTTTTAGGTTCTGGTGATATTTTTAAAAATACCTTTAAAGTCATAACTTAATAAATATGATATAAACATGAAATGTTCAAGAAACATGTTTAAAAAAATTTTATTTTCAATTTTTAATCTCTTAGTTATTTATTACCTGTTTAAATGTTTTAATTATTTTTAAGTTTTTAATTCCTTTTTCTCTTTTTAAAATTTTTTCTTAACTTTAAATTTTAATTACTGAACACATGTACCTTGAAATAATTACCTTGCAACAGGAAATAAAGTTACCAAGACCCAAGAACTCCACTTCAAAACTTCAATTGCGTCATATTCGCGTCAAGCATGTTTACATTCTTTCATTTCAAAATTTTTACAAATAAATTTATATTCCTTTAATTTTAAATATACAGAAACTCAAAATAAAAATATACTTTGTTTCAAGGAATCAAGTGTCAATAAAAACAAGATTTCTTTAACTTAAAAGAAAAATTGCTTTTACATGCAAAAGACTACACATGTAAAATTTACCTGTGAGGGAGATATAGGATGGGTATCCCAAATATTGCCCCTGTGACTAATATCGCCTACTCGTGTTTCCAAAGTACGATTCGCACTATGTATGAGAAAATGCAGTAAATTCTTAGTTCTGGGTTTGTAACGCTCTTAACACTGACAACAGAAACTATATGGAGTCTGAAGTTGTTTTGGCTGTTGTCCTTGTAAATTTTGGCTCCAACGAATCCAGTGAATGACCAGGTAGGTGCATCCAAATTCTAATTTTGCTTATACCATTCGAAAGTGCATTAAACAGAGAATACAGAGGTGCTATTATTCTTGAAAACAACTGTGTTTTAAACTTCGTTCTTAGCATGTTTGTGTTGACTTTGATGTGTTCCTAATATTGCCTACTAAGTTGATCCTAATTTGGACTACCAGGTGATATATGGAACAGCTACTTTAATTAAAAACTAAGTACTACATTCTTATTTCTTTATTTACTTTTAGTTATTTTATTATACTTTCTGTTCTTTTTTGTTGGAGGTCTCTTGTCTAAGATACCACAGGAAATTAAAAATAGACAGACATGGAGTACGTCGAGTATACAGGCCACATGTCAGGCAGTTCTGAAAAAAGAAATGGGAATGTTAAAGGCTTCAAAATAGTTTGGTGTTCCAAGATCTATGATTCGTAAATACATTAAAAAAGATGTGAATGAGAAAAACGATGGAACTGTGGAAGTTAGAATAGTGGTGAGAAAGAAAGTAGGGAGAAAACCTGTACTGACAGATGATTTGGAAAAGGTGATAGTTAACTACTGCAAGGAAATAGAATCCAATTTGTTTGGTTTGACTCGAAACAATGTTAAGCAGATGGCCTACCAACTTGCCTTGAGGAACAAGCAGGCAGTGGAGAGCGCAGGGAATATATATGTTCCTTCTGTTTGAATGATTAAGTGGCCAAAATAGGTTTAAATTATTGGTATTACTTCTGTTTAACTTTTTCCACAATAGATTTTCTGTTCTTTGTTGTTTTTTTATTTGAGTTTTTCTTCTTCTCTTTTTTCCTCTCCTCCCCCCCCTCTCATAAAACTCCAGCATTCAGTCTCACTCAGAAGGATTTTAATCATTCATTGATAGCAATGCCTTTGAACAGGTGCTCCTAATTTTGCCTGGTAGGCGGTAATAGGAACAGATTTAAAAGATATTAGGAACCACTCTGGGGTTCACTGGAAATTTTAATTTTTCCTATTCAGCTACATAACTTAAAATCACACTGATTTTTGAGCTCGTTGATCGCAGGATACCAAAGGAAATAGTTCTTAGTGATATTCTTTGAGTTTCCAGCCTAATCAGAAACTAAAAATTGGATGAAATGTTGAAAAAAGGTTACAGTAGGCGATATTTGGGACACCTACCCTATTGTACTGTTAAAGTTATAAAATATTGTAATGAAATTTTCTGTATAATATACAACTTGTATAAAAAGATATTTTTCTATATACTATGAGCTTGAAAGTACATGATTTATTCCTGCTTAGTAAGATTGACATACTTTGACCTTTTACTCTAGACGAAGAGGATCTTTTTTTTATCTAGTAGAAAATGAAAATTATAACTGGCATAGAGAAGACAATAGAGAATTACTAAGGTATGTAAATGCTTATGAATATTCCCAATGCATATAACAACTGGTATTGTAATTATGGATGTAGATGTTAGTATATAAATTTAAAAGTAAAAAAAAAAATTGTTTCTTTAAATCTACAATACAAATTAAATTTTAAGAAGCCATATTTTTTATTTTATCATTCTTAACAAGTTTCAATTCAGTAAGGCAAAAAGTTCTAAAAGGTATATTTAAAAAATTTTAAATGACCTGGATTATCTTCATTTTGTCAGTAAGTGAAATAGAAATAGAGGATAAGATTCATATTAATCTTGTAAATTATTTTAACATTTTAATTTTACTTATTTTCTGTATCTGTTTGCTTATTTAGGTATCATTCATTGTAAAACTATTAAAAAGTAGTTGATCTTTTGATAGCTTGAAATGTTTCTATGATAAATATTGATTAAAATTTCTTTTAAATTGAATTTACAAAATATACATCTTCTCTAATATATAATGTAAATATTTTTAAATTACTTATATGGCTTTAAAAAAAATCTGATGTTCTTTTCATTATTTGATCATATTAATGAAGTTAAGGTTTAAATTTCAGGATTTTTTTCTTCAAATTACATTAGCGCAACAGTTCTCAACCTTTTAAGCCCCCCAGGTCCCCCAAAACATAAGAATAAAATGAACACTTTGCAACCCTCTAGACTAGAATTTTATAACAGTAAAAATAAATAACAGCACAGGTGACTAGTTCAAACTAATAAGCTGCCTTTATAGTGATCTTTCATGATCTCCCTAGGATGTCACTGCAGGTGAGTCGTGGGCCCTAAATTGAGAAACACTGCATTGAAGTTTTTTTTTTTTTGTTAAGGATAATGTTAGTTAGGATAATGTTGTCCTGTTAAGGCTAATGTCTAAATTATAGTTTTTGTAAAAGTATTGTAAAAAATTTGAGCTTCTTAATTTTATCCAGATTTTAAAATTTCAAGATTGAAAGTTTTTTTGTTTTTTTTCTGAAAAATGTACAATTTAATGATGTTATTTCCCTCCCCCCTTAAGTTGCATGTATATCATAGAAATGATTGAAAAATAGAAGAGACAGCAATTTAATAATTATGGAATGACTTTTTCTACTGTCATTAGCTTTTGCTGTTTCTGCTGAGTAAAATGTGCTTAATATTTCAGGGGAATGTTGATGACTGTTTGTGACACTGCTGCAATCACCAAGCCTTGGGAAATTCAAAAAGTAGTAAGTGCATTTTACATACAAATCATACCCAGAGGGGGGCAAAGGCACCCTGCCCCCTGCCCCATCCCTAAAGAATACTGGAAAATAAAATGAGAAAATATTCCCAAAATCTTTTTCTAGTTAATTTTTTTTAAAAATTTATGCAGTCATCTATTTCTAAACTATTTATGAATGAGCAGTTATATAAGGCGGGAGTATCCTACAGCTCTCAGATATCTTAGCCGCTGTGAACACAAAGCAAACAAAGTAGAATGGAGATCACATATCATGTATTGGTGATCACTGCAGATGCTCATGAGCATCTGCAGTGACTGCAGTCGAAGGTCATATGCAATGTGTAGATATCTTTACTGGTGCAGAATGCTTTGGATATTTTTTATGTAATTAAACCTATTATGCCCAGATATTTAAATATTTTATTCTGATTCTTTTTAAATAGAGAGTAGTTTGGTAATATGTTCATTTTATAACATTATGCAATATGATAAAATGGAAAATATAATTTAATATCTATTATTATGAAATATGGTTTTATAGCAATATAAAACTAGATAATTGCTTGTACTTTTTGTGACACAAGCCATAAAAATTTGCGGTAAAAGGATCTAAAAAATTGAGAACTAAATCATTTGCATGCTTAGTATTAGTTTAACATTGTATAAAGCTATAAATAGAGATGGCTTGTGAATTTCCTTCTACATAATAGCATTTTATTTTGTTTTAATCTTCCTGAAAACACTGAACTATGTTCTGAAAAATATAGGATCTATTTATATTTCTTATGAAAATGGAGCTGAGATATTTTATACCTTTAATTTATGTATTATCAGCAGGCTTGTCTAGCTGATTACTTAGCATTCTACCTTGCTTAAATTAAAAGTAAGATGCAAAATTAATCTGTTTGCAATAGGCATTGAGTCAGTTTGTACCCATCATGTCACAAAATGTATTCTCTTTTATAAAGCACCTTTGTAATTGCTTTCATACAGTCTTCTATCTTATTCAAGGGGACAGTGATGTGAATTTTTTGGAACAAGCATATCAATAAAATGTTTTTTGTCTTGTGACGTTGTTTCACTTTTTCAGTATATAGTTCTCTAGAAAACTTTCTCAATTATGAAGCAACAAAGTTTATTTTATTATTATGGAAGTGATTTTGATAGACTAGTGAAAAATTGGAACATGTCAAGATCAATATAAATATTTCTCTTATTTTTTATGCTAAACATATCTTTCTATGTTTCATGATTTGACTAAAGACAAGAATTGACTTGATATTAGTGAAATTTAACATATTTCATCCAGAGATAGATGAATAAAGAAGAGTTAAACTGTTTTTTAGTGAATTTATAATTGGATATTTTCTTTGCATATTTTAAACTTTTCTGGTTAAAAATTTATCATAAAATTTTAAAACTATTTTGAAACACTTTGGACTGGATACTCATAATTTCAACCTTAACAGTTCAAATGCTGTTGAATATGTTTTATGTTTAAAAAAAATTTATTTAAAAAATGATCTTGTATTGTAGGAATGTGTATAACATATAGTCATACAATAAAAGCTTTAAATATAAGTTAGATACTTTTATGTTGCTTGACTATATGTTTAAAAATTAAAGGTTATGCTGATACAACTCATTTTTCATGAGGCTGATATTCCCTTCTCAAGTGATATTTCTCTGATAAATTAAAAAAAAATTATAATCGAGAAGCAAGAAATTTATATCATTGAAAATATGACATATAATACTTATGAATTTCAAAATAAAATAACCAAGAACATAGTCTTTATTGTGTATTAAACTTTGAAAATGAAAAAGAAAAAAAACTCTTTCTGAACTGTAGAATCATGAAATATGTCAAGAAAATATATGAAATTTTTCATTTAAATTTGCATCATGTTTATCTGTTACATAAAAAGTCACAATCTTAATATGTTTATGAGCCTGTCTAATGAGATTATTATGTAAATGTTCTGGCGAATATATGTTTATTACTTACTTTAATTTAGGTTGCAGAGCTTGTAGCTAGTGAATTTTTTCAGCAAGGGGACATAGAAAAAGAGCAACTAAAAATACAGCCCATTGTAAGTAATAATTTGTGTATTACATTGTTCTTTGAAGTATGGCCTAAAATAAATGTTTTCATACATTTCCCGATATTAATACAATATTATGTTAGAGTAATTAAATCCTCAATGAACTGATCCTTTCCAAAATTAATTTAGAGATTTAATAATTTTCACTCTCCTATTGCTTATAGACATTTTCTATCTATTACAGCTAGGAATTTTAAATTTGTTTGGTAATAGAAAAATTATTTTCTATAGGATATGATGAATCGGGATAAAAGTCATGAACTGCCTCTGATGCAAGTTAAATTTATTGATTCAATATGTGCTCCTGTGTATGAGGTAATTTTTTATATATTTTCATATCCTTTGTAATGAAATCACTTGATATTTTCAGTGACAAATCTTTTCTTTCGCCTGTGTCAAATTTCATTAGAACTTTAAACATTTAAAAAAAAAAATGTATGTTATAAAAATTAATTCAGTGTCAAATAAGAGGCAGATAATGAAATGATATATTTAAATACTGACCTGAATATTGTTAACTTTAATCAAAATCCTAAAGTTCAATATTTGTATATAATTATTGATGAAAACTAATTCAATTGTTTAAAATGTATCCATTACTTTTGGCTTACATAGAAATGAATTCCAGGATTTTTATTTTTTTACATTATGATTTCTGCTATCAAAATTTAGTATGGAACCTTTAATAGCTGATATAATATAATAATAAATTATCTGGGAAATGTTTTAAAATTTAGGATATTTATTAAGATAACAAGGACTTACTATTACGTTATTTTATTAGAAACAGATGGTCACTATTTACTTTTTTCAGAATACGTTAGTTCTGGAAAATAATAAACAATATAGTCACTATCTCCTATTGTATTTAGTATCATGTTTCAGCTGTAAGCATGATAGTTATATAAAAAACATATTTCTCTACTAAGGCATGAGTCAGATTTGGAAGTTTATTCAAAAATTTTTACAATGTTTTTTAGATAATTATTTTAAAATTTTGTTTAGTTTTCGGAATCAATAAATTGAATTAGAATTAAGAGATTTATTATTTTATTTTATAAAATTTCTCCAATATGTTCCAAAAGGAAAAAATATGACCTTAAACATCTTCTTAAACCATAAATTTCTTTTGAAGTTGCAAACACGATACTAAAAATACACACCTTTATTTGAGAAAATACAGTATACCCACCTATTTTTTTAGAAAAAAAGCACTGTATATATTTATACTCTTGAATACATATATGTATATATATATATTTCATTCAAGTATGTCATATCAACGTGGTTCCTGACCTTCTTTGTACCTTGTGTGATGTTCACGAGGAAATGGACTTGCCTCACCTGTCCAGATGTCCTGCTCTTCCTCGGACATCAATCTCGGAACACTACTGGATTGCTTGCTTTCATTTATAGATTTATTGTTGTCTTTTTTATGTTCAATTGTCTTTTAATGTGTCATTGGAAATTAAAAAAAAAAAAAATTCATTCAAGTAACATTTTCTTATTTTTAGGCATTTGGAAAAATTTCTGACAAACTACATCCTTTAGTTCATGGCGTCAGAGAAAATAGATCACAGTGGTTGAAATTAGCAGAAGAAAACAACCTCCGTACTCATTCTAAGATGTGAAATATATCATGTTTCTTTTCTAGTTTAAGATAATGTGATAAGAGCATGTTGCTACTGTTTATTCATTCAATTACATATTTAGTTCTTTTTTATCCCATAAATGTGAAGTCACCAGTAACAACTCTATTGATTACAGAAACTTAAAGTAGGAAGTATCCTATTCAACTATTTTTTGAGCTTCTTTATCCTTTTAAACTAATTAAATTTTTAAAATTTTATCTGAATAGTGTTGTTTCACCATGTGGAATTCCAGTTTAATATGTGATAAATTATCCGCTTTATATGAAATTTTATTTTATGCCAGTGATTATTTCAAATTTGATCTCACACCGTCTCTAATAAATACTCTGAGCTCTTGTCTTGTTAGTTTTTTTGTACCATGTTTTATATGCATTTTGTGTAATTATTTAATCTTAAGGCCAATCACATGTTAACATTAATTTTAAATGAAAATTTTTATATTCCAATGTTTATTCTTCAAATACGCAAATTATTTTGAACTAAATAAGAGCAAATATTTTATAATGCTTGCTACTAAGATAATGGAAGTCATTTCAGGACTATTCTAATTTTTATAATGAAAAGTTCTGTAGACTCAGATTCTAGACTAATACGGGTACCTACAGGTAATCTACGGGTGCTTTCTGTTAAAATGTATATTGTGAAACTGTTTTTAATCATAAGTTTAAGATGTTGCATTTTATCCTACTTCACATTTTCATGCTTGTTGTATTAAAATTTTAATTTACCTCCTTTTAATTATGTCACTCTACTGTTCCGCTGCAAAACACTCAAATAATAATAATAATTATTTTTTTACCTTTATAAGTGAGTGACTCATTATTGTAAATTACACTGCTAGCCTTTAAAATTGCAACACATGAAGGAGGGATGATACAAACGTCAAATATGCATGAAAGGAAGAAGATGCTGGGATATGTAAATGATTAGCATTTAAGTGCAATGGTACGATGCAGGAGTGTTGTGATGATAATTAATAGTTTTATAAATAATTAACGTTTATTTTAATCTCGGGTTAAGTAATTAAGCTTAAGTAAAATAATTCTTTGTATAAATAAATTTGTTAAGCCTCTACTAAATATTTCTTCTGTTTGAACTTGTGGTGATAAAATATTCATTTATTTGATTAATGTCATCGCATTTGTAGAAGCGTGCGCAAGTTTCTCGAAATGTTTTGATATTATGAAGAATTAAATTGAAGGAGATCATCACATGTTATATCTTATTATTAAAATATTGGATAATTAAATCTCCTTTATAAACCTTGTAAGTGGCTGGGGTGAAGTTATTCTTTGTTGACTGGTGAATTTTACTTCAAAGTTTTAAGAAATTTAGATAAATAGTAAAAGTTTTTGATATATTCCTTGTTTTTCTATCTTTTCAAAAACTGAATCTTGGCTTAGTAACAAACTCTAATCGCTATCTTTTGCTGGTGGCTGTCCTTAGTAATTTTGTTGGGAATCATGCAAAAGATTTCATTGAAAATTAAAAAAAGAGTGAAATTGCACAGGAGCGCTCTATAGAAATGAAGCCAAAAATATTAAAATAAACTACTTATTAAATCTAACTAAAAATAGGTGAAGAATACTAAAGTATGTGCGTGGAGGTGAGGTAAAAAATCACTAAAACATTGTTAAACTTGAAACGGTTTAATTATCCGTTCATAAAAATAACAAAATAATAGTAACATATAAAATATTTACGCGAGTCCTGCTTAAAACAAAAACATAGCAGACTTTGAAACACGGCTGGCGTTTCCTCTTATCGGAACAGGCGCGGCATCTTCATTCTTCCATCGGCGGCGAGTCCGGCATCGACAGGGAACGGCACTTGAACGGGAGCGGCAGGCGGAATCAGATTGACGAGTCTTGAAAAACCTTCCTTATTGTGGTGTATTCACACTACACCGAGGTTCTTTCTTTGGCATAGGGACAACGAGGTAGATAAAACTAGTCGTCTAAACGACACAAACATTTATTGACAATTTAACAAAAGATTATAACCAAAACTCTGAGCACGAGGTGGGCAAGCCTATTGCATCTTACCAGACCCCGACTCCTACTAGAGACGCTCTCCGTCTGTCCTTTCTTACTGACTGCCCGACGACCCCCTCCCCCCTCTTGGGTTCAACGCCCCCGCAGCCAATCCCTGATTGGTAGAGGGGTGGGGGGAATCACGGGGCACAACACTTTCGCTTTAACCAGCGCTGTTAGTCAAACATTACACTACACCTCCCCCGCAAGATAAGTGTTGGGGGTTGAAAACAACAAACACTAATCTGAAAATCAGTAATGTTTGACCTAAATTCTAACGTAACTTGACATACTCAAACACAAGTATCTACATATCAATACACATTACTCATAATTCAAATTATTAAAATACCAATTAAACAATTATATACCAATTACCAATTATAAACATGAAAAATTATTGATTTAACCTCTACTCACAAATTTAAATTAATAAGATGCCACTTAAACAGTTATATAGCAACACACTAAACAATTACAAATGATACATATGAAAAGCATTGAATTAAACCCTACTCCCAAATTTGAATTAATAAAATACCACTGAAACAATTGCATACCAACACACTAAACAATTACTAATTATGATTATGAAAAGAATTGAATTACTTCTACTCACAAATTGAAATTAATAAAATGTCACAATTATATAACGATACCTAAACAAATACTACTCATAAGCATGAAAAATATTAAATCAACACTTTTACGTTAATAATAATAAAAATATACCACTAAGGGAATCTAACAGATGTAAAGATGACACCACACAAAATTCACTTCAGGATCATGCAAAACACTTTAAAGAAATATACGTACTTCTATTTGGTATTCAACAGACGTACAGAAGACACCACACATATTTTTGGGTAATCAGGATCATGTAAAACACTTTTAAAAAATAACGTACCCCTATTTGGTATTCAACAGATGTACAGAAGACACCACACAAATTTTTGTTCATCAGGATCATAAAAACACTGTGCTCAGGATCAAGTAAACACCAAGACATTAAAAGTTTGCACAATGGAATACAGTTTCACTCACCAGTTTGAATGTCTCGAAACACCACAGTTAGTTACTACGCACTTCACTAAAGTTTGAGTCGACGCGCTTCACTCAAGTTTTGCAGCAAGAATCGATGAGATGAACATATCACTCAACGTGATCACAAATACACACACACACACACCAAAAAAAAAAAAAAAAAAAAATTAACACTTCGTCGCTCACGCATCGATTACACTTGGGGCTATCATAAGGGCCAAACAAAACCCTTGAAAATCACATTACCCTTCATGAAAATTACTGGACGTACACTCAACTCTTTACGATGACACACAGAACCATGTTCACTAATCTTTCCTTTCCCACAATTAAAATACAATGTCACAAGCGGGTTGGCAAAATCTGTCGAACTCTGCAATATTATAATCACTAACACATTTCTGTGATATTGACTCTCCTGTTCCACCACATTCTGTTCAGGTAAAATGCACCTCGAGGATTCACCACATAAGATTGCACAAATTTCCGAATATGTAGTCTTCCCTCTGCACGACTCATATTTATTCTCCAGTTGAATCACTTTTCCTTTTCTCTCCTTAGTATCAGTTTCTCTTCCATCTTCGTCCAAAGAAATTCTTTCTATTACTTCAGAAACACACAATTTTCTAATTTCGGTATCATTTCGGTCAAGCTTGGTTTCGAATATCGGAGCAACATCACTACTCACAACAGAGTTTAGTACCGAAGTCTTATCAGCCCCTCGATGAAGAGAAAGTTCATTTTCTCCCCTGTCCGCAGCTAGTGTCAATGAACTGTCATCTTCCTCATTCGAAACATGGTTGCGGTCAACTTCACCCAAAGAGATCTTATCTCTGCAACCCTTCGATTATCACCGAACTCATTCCTCCCTTTCGTTTCCTTTTGACTCTCAACTGGGGGTTCGTTGCGGGGATGCGCTGAAGATCTTTCCACCCCGCTCGTAAATTCGGACACTCCGTCTTGCACGGCCCTCTTGGTGTCACATTTCAGAGAAGCCCCGATATTCTCGCTTTCACTACAAATTTCGGCGAGGGATGATTCTTGAAGATCACTGAACTTCGCGCTAGGCAAAAATTCACCCGCGTTCTCTGCATTCGTAGAGTGGAGTGGCTCGTTTGTACAGATGAATTCTTCCCTTGTGGCTTCTTATAAGCTCATCTTTTCAGTCTCTTTCTTGTCCCGTTCAGGAAAAACACACGAATTTTCGGCCAAACTTTTGACTGAATTTCTTCTTCCAGCCATAATTCTAGCGAGCTCACGTTTTCTCTCATTTTCTAATTTTTCTTTTTCACATTTTCTCTCATTTTCTAATTTTTCCTTTTCACGTTTTCTCTCATTATCTGATTTTTCTTTTTCCTCCCTAATTTGTCTCTGCTCTACAATATCCTCTGCCAGTCCCTTAACGAACTCAGGATCATTTTTAAACTCATCACTTTCCATAATGCTATATTTAAGGTCTACAATCCTCGCATTGGGGACCATTTCAGCTCTAATCTCTTCACAAAGAAGTTCGAAGTCTTCTCTCTTAAACCCTTTAAACATTTTCTTAACTTCGAGCGTTCGTTACCTTATCAAAATTTAAATCTTCTTACCTTCTTGCTGGTCATCCACAGGTATCTCACTGTTCACTTCATTCCGGTAAACCACACTTTATATTCAGGTAAAGCACTCTATCTCACCATCACTAATTTCTATACTGACTATTCTAGCATGAAGCCCTATCATAAACACTAACCTCGTCCCTTAAATGCCATGCTGCCGGCTGCGCCAATGTGGTATATTCACACTACACCGAGGTTCTTTCTTTGGCATAGGGACAACGAGGTAGATAAAACTAGTCGTCTAAACGACACAAACATTTATTGACAATTTAACAAAAGATTATAACCTAAACTCTGAGCACGAGGTGGGCAAGCCTATTGCATCTTACCAGACCCCGACTCCTACTAGAGACGCTCTCCGTCTGTCCTTTCTTACTGACTGCCCGACGACCCCCTCCCCCCTCTTGGGTTCAACGCCCCCGCAGCCAATCCCTGATTGGTAGAGGGGTGGGGGGAATCACGGGGCACAACACTTTCGCTTTAACCAGCGCTGTTAGTCAAACATTACACTACACTTATATTCACGGCGGCTGGCGCGAACGTCCAATTACAGATCGGGCGAAGTACGCATGTACTGATAATATTTGCATGTACGATATTTGCGCACATTTACATTTCGCATTTTACATAAAATTTAAATACTGATTCAACGTGATACAAATTTAATCTCATACGATTTGTATGACGCGATACCTGTTAAATTCCGTTATGGAAGGTAAATATTTTTATAGTTAAAATAAGATTGTAAAGGAAAATGAAAGGGTTAGTGAATCGTGGCAACGATTCACGTAGGCGTTTAACCAATAAGAATTGTTTACAGTATGGCGCGGCTCCGGCAAGCTTTAAGCACATGGGGTGAACAGGTAAGGAAATGATAATTTTTTAAAAAAATATTCCTAACAAGATATACCCGATCTTCACGATTTCTTCGTGGTGCACAACCAAGCCCTCGAGTCAGGGAGGAGAAAAGATCAGAATAGCAGGACATTGGAATGTGAGCAAGAATACATCATCTTGTGGATGGCGGTGTAGTGGAGAAATTTTAATAGAGCGTTAGAACGAGTTCAAAAGAAAAAATAAAATTGGACTACATATCCAGAAGGTAGAATTTGTGGCCTGCAACCTTTTCCCTCGAAGTTTATGTCTCAAATCGATTGCGCCCCAACGGATTTTTTGCAATCATACATCGCTGCGCACGACTACAAGGAATGGAGCGGTGACTCGGGAAGCGCGGGAGAGTTTGAAAAGATATTCTGGACTGGAGCGAGGGGGTGTAAGACCCAATCTTGGGGTCGTCCGGCTCCCGGCCTCGGGATGATGCAAGTTGTCCGATCCCGGAGAAGTTGAATTGGCCATGGGTGATATCCTTCTTTTCCTTTCTTTTCTGTTCTTTAATTCCTACCTCTAATTTCTTTTTTTCTTTGGAACGCTGCAGCAGGGTCCTTAAGACTCATTTTACTTTTATTTTTTTTATTATTAGCAATTACAAATAGAGTAGTTAAGTTTTGATTCACCAGCAACTTCACTTTAATTCATTGAATTTTTATTTAATTGTTTATGTTGTAATGAGATTATATTTGGTTTTACCACAAATGTATTTTAAGTAATTGAATTTGGTTTGTCGAAATATACAGAGAAAAACTTTAGATTATGAGGATGATTGTTATAATGTTAGTAAAATTGTTAATAAATTTGTTATTTTTAGTTTGTAATGTTGTGTCATGTCGGTCTTTGCTTTTGAGTTAATTTTATAATTTCCAGCTTCAGGTTTTTTATTTCAGCAGAGTTGATTTCTTTGAGTTTTCTTTTAGGAGAAATAATTTTTATTTTTAGATGTGATTCAATTATAGGGAAGTAATTTTATTTGATTTAATTGCATTATTGTTTTTGGCTCATAAACCACCACTGTGGTGCAAACAGTAACGAACCAATGTATTACTACTTCTTATGGGTTATTGCATTTTTATAAAAAAACACAACGCAACTTTTCTATCTAACTTAAATGTACTAACCACCTATTGCTAATATTGAAGTTAATTTTTATTGATACTAGATATTAACTGTTAATTGAAATTGTTATGATTTTCCAAACTTTAATTAGTAATTATTAAATATATTTAATTACCCCTTATATACAAAATTTCGCCCCCACAGGAGGGAGATACGGCATCTCAAACTCTGTATAAAAAGAAAGTTACGCAGCGGGCTTCTCATTCGGAAATCGCATTTGAATGATGGTTGTTTGTGAGAAGATCGTGTTATGCCTCCTATAAGAAGGATAAACGGCTACCAGCACGTGTCAGAATTCGATAGCCACAGGATTGTGTCCTATCGAGAGTGCGGTTTATCATTCCGTGTTATTACTACTCGGATTGTTCGGAATCCAACGACTGTCATGCGAATATGGAATCGATGGGTTCAGAAGGGTCATACTGAACGCCAAGCAGGATCTCTACGGCCTCCCGCCACTAACGCCCGAGAGGACAGCCATGTTGTCAGGTCGGCCTTGCAGGATCGTACAGCCACCTTACGGACCTTGAGTCAGGAAATGGGCTTGTTTGCAGCACGACGAGAATCAGCACGGACAGTTCGACGACGTCTGGAGCAGTACGGACTGTCTGCACGGCGACCATTATTGCGGTTTCCCGTGACACTGCAGCATAGAGACGCGCGGAGACAGTAGTGCAACCAACGACAAAACTGGTTACAGGAGTGGCACCACGTTGTATTTTCAGACGAGTCCAGGTTCTGCATGCAGCATCATGATGGATGTATCCGTGTCTGGAGGCACCGACGTGAACGCACGTGGCCTGCTTGCATTCGATATCGCCATACGGGCCCTGCACCTGGTGTGATGGTATGGGCAACCATTGGGTACAAGACACGAACATCTCTTGTTCACGTCGTCGGTAATTTGAACAGCCAGCGTTACATTTCACAGATCATAAGGCCGATGGCTGTGCCCTAACTTCGATTCCTCGGAGACGTCATCTTTCAACAAGATAACGCAAGACAACATGTTGCCCGTCGTGTCCTGACCTACCTGGACCCAGATGATGTTCGACTGTTGCCCTTGCCAGCACGTTCTCCAGATCTCTCACTGAAAACATCTGGTCATGGGCTGCTGAGAGACTGGGCCGCCACCGCTCTCCAGCCACTACGATTGATAAAGAGTGGCATAAACTTGAAGCATCATGGAATAACTTGTCCGTATCTGTCATCCATGTCCAGTTCGACTCGATGCCTAACTGGGTTAGAGCCGTTTTAGCTGCCAGAGACGACCGCTGTGTGTACTAATTTCGAACCTTGTATAACCCTAAATTGCCTACAAATTTAATCATGTTTTCTTCCTACAATACTGTATACGTACAATAAGTAAAGTTTTGTTTTTTGCTTTCCGTCCTGGTGTTGCAATTTTAATGGCCAGCAGTGTAAATGTGTTTATTATGCAAAATCATTTGAAACTTTTTTGGTTTACTCTTCTCTATTACAAGTTCTTAAGATAAAATATTATAGCATGTTTCTTTATTTGAATATGATTATTTTTATACTTCATATGATTTTAAGAAGGAAAGAAGCTTGTATAGACTTACGATGTTGGAAAGTTCGGCAATATCGAAGGTAACTTATCACTAAATGAGAATTAATGTTGCTCTTCAAGCCATTTTTCTGTGCTCAGTTTCAAACGTCAAATTGTGTGTTAGCTAAATTAAAATTTATTTTATACTTTACAAATTTTTAAGGAAAATGTAATATCCTGAATTTTTAGAAATGTTTGCAAACTATCCTTTTTTTATAACTGTAAATTTATTTACTAATTTATGATGTGAATATATATATAGCATTTTATTTTATAAACACAGTGGTACCTTGGTACTCCTCGTTAATTGGTTCCGGAAGGCCCAACGAGTGCCGAATGAAAATTTGCCGTAAGGATTAATGTAAATTGAATTAATTCATTCCTAAAAACCAGAAATTTCACATTTTATCAAATAATTTTTAAACTGATGGGATTGTTTTTTTTATGCAAAATCTTTAAACTAGACAGACATAATTTAAAACAATAATTAGATAAAATAAAATAAATTTATCTTCTCTCAACCTGTGCTGAAAGGAGTTGATGACCTCATGAGATAGTGGTGAAGTAGAGAAGGAGAGGGGTTATTGTTTAGAAGGGGAGGCTCCGTCCAATAAAATCACCAGGCACTTGCACAGGGATTCTTTCTCTTTTCTGTCTCTTAACACCCCTGATCTCTGCTGTAGACTTTTTTTTAATTTCCAAAGGCAAGGCAAAAGAGATTACAAAGGAATGATGAAATAAAAACAGAAGACCGAAGTCATTGCCCTAGGAGCATTCTTGCTTCCCAATATCTCGACACCTCTGTAGATCCGCAAAGAGTCTTACATCGGAACAGGTGGTCTCTTCCCATTACTTCTCCAGAATCACATAGCGGGCAAATAGGCTTGGTTGAAATGCCTATGCGGTGCAGATGGGCGGCGAGACAATCCTGTCCCGTAGACAATGGGAAGGCCGCAACCGCATCACGTCTTGGTTTATCAGGTATAAAAGAAGGGTTTACCCTCCTCCAACTTTTTTAAGCTTTACGAGTCTGAAGATCCCGCAAGAAATTAGATGTAAATAAATTTTAAGAAACAGTTTAATCTTCCAATAGGAAGTAGCTGTATTTGGATGTTGTAGTAAGTTGACACCTATTTTAGCAAGGAAGTCCTCTTATTCATTACCCCAAAGACCACAATGGCCAGGCACTCAATGAAGAACGATTCGTTTTCCCTTTAGGGTTAGAGTTCTCAGAAGTTCTTGGCACTGGGAAATCTCTGGTGTCAATGGGAGTTCAACAGAGCTAACTGATTGGATGGCTGCTTGAAAGTCCAAGGATAGAACCTCACAGAGTCCTCAGTTAAATTAGCCTCCATGATTGCAAAAAGATCAATATTATACTTCAATAGAGACTGTTGGATGTGGATTTTCTTGGACTGGGATAATCCACCCGTCAAACTTTTGGCAGGTCAACCAGTTGGCAAACTTTTTCACTAGAAGGGCATATTTCAGATATGCGGGAGTTTGGCGGGCACAGCTGGATGAAGGGGAGGAGGGGTTAATACTTAAACACGAAAACAATGCGACATAAATTTTTAATACATAAATTCAAATTTTAATTTAAACAAAACAATCTTAAAATTGATAACGAATGCGATATTTGACATTGTAAATCTGCCGCCAACTTGTTGTAATGTGACACATAAGTTGAATTCTCAGATCTCAGGAATTTATCCAAACGAGTGTCAGTGAGGCTTGATCGGTACTTTGATTTTAAGCATTTCATATTGGAAAACAAAGATTCATAAGCATATTTCGATACGCAAAGAGAGTTTAATCTGAGAGCAGGAAAAAGAAGTTGACTCACAGCGAGGGGAGAGCGACGTTGTCAAGAGAGCGGGCTGCTCAGTTTTTCAATTTTATGGTTTTCCGATTTTTAACTTTTTTTTACTAAAATTATTCATTACAATTGCGAGCGTTTATTGTTCAAATATATAAGATATTTGAACGGCGGGCACTTTAAAATTGTTTCGCGGGCACCGCGTTGCCGACCCCTGGTATAGCTTTTTGATATGTCCTACTATAGTCTTGTATGTTGTAAAAAATTCATTCTTCATTTGACAAATTTTCATAGGGTATATAGAAAAAAGTTCTTACATTTTTTATGCATGAAAGAAAATACTATGGAGAGCTTAGCATTTTTCTTTCTTTTGCATTTATATTTATTATTTGTTTAAAATATAGTATTAAGATATGCTTGATTTTATTACATAATAGAGTTACTTGGTAATTTTTGTCAAAACGATTATTTATTCATTTGTTTTGTAATTTTAGTTTACACAAAATCATTAAATTTGATGCTTTAAATATAATTAATACTTTAGGCCACTCATGGGTTATAGAAAAATTATTTGTGCTACACTTTTTCAAAAGAAGTTTGATGTTTTACTTCTAATAACATTTAAAAAATACTCTACACGTGTTACACACATTTGTTTACGGCATACTTTTATGCAGTATTTTTTACTGCATATTTTCCTTTTTATTCGACTTGAAAGGACTATTATTACACAGGACAACAGTGGTTTTGGTGCCGGGGTATTTGGAGCTGATTTCATATGAATTTTATGCTCTGAATTTAAATATGGCGTTAGTTTTTGCCTAGGAGCTCAACTTTCTAAGATATAACATTTTAGTGAAATATACGTTACACTATTTTAAGTTAAATCCACGGATCAAATTAAAAAAACTAAAAACTGTATTTTTTATTATTATTGTATATTTTTTAAATGTTAAAGTAACATAAAAATCATAGAGAATATTGCAGTAATACTTATCTAATTACAAAGAGCAAGAAAGAGGAAAAAGTCATTGATGAAACCAACTAGTCACTGAACACTTTGGAAACTTCTTTTCCATGACATTCTTGAATGTATTTTGGAACAGTCTCTTTTTAAACTCCAGCAGTAATCTGCCATTATGTGCGTATCCTATCTTCCTTGGTAGTGGTCCTCCATAGTTTTAATATCCTGGTGAAATCTTGCACCTTGTTCCTCACAGGTGTCTCCTAAATTTTCAGAAAAATAGTTCAAGTGGCTGTGTAAATAGCGCACCTTAATGTTCATGTTACACCCAAGGGATCTGAAACTGTTTAGCATCTCGTTTACCAGTTCAACATCAATTTCAGCTTTGCATTTGCCCAGAAAATTTCTGACAACTGCAACAAATGAAGTCCAGGCTTTTCGCTCAGCGTCATTCATGGAATTTACGAAGGCAGGATCCTTAATGAGTTGTCTTATTTGTGGGCCGTCAAATATTCCTGCTTTAATTTTTTCCGTACTCAACTTAGTACTTTTTATATGCAAAGCATGATCCGTTCTTATCAAGAGCCTTTGCAAACTGCTTCACTAGGCCCAGCTTGATATGCAGTGGAGGAAAGAGGATTTTCTTTCGTCCAACTAAGGGGTCGTTAATGACATTCTCTTCCCCATGTCCACGTTTTCTCTCTTAGGCCACCCTTTTCTAACCCAGTGGTGTGTTTTGTCCCTGCTATCCCAGAGGCACACGATGCAAGATATTTGATGTAGCCACTTTGCTGTCCAAGGAAAAAATTTACCATTTTTAAGTCCATACAAATCACCCATTGATGTTCATGACACTTTATCTTCTCCAAGACCAAAGCTATGGTATCATATTCTTCTTTTATTTTCGTTGAGTGAGCAATTGGTATTGAACCATATTTGTTCCCATTGTATAGAAAGACACATTTCACACTTCGCTTTGAGCTGCCAATAAATAGGCGCCAATCATCTGGAAAACATTCAGGAAGACCCATTTTTTTCCAGGAGTCTAGTTTCCTAGGAGGACAAATTGCCCATACTTGAATGTATTGAATAGAAAAATATATCGATAGATAAGTGGATGTACAGTAAAACCTCGTTTATTCGGCTCTCGTTGATCCAGATCTCCAGATAATCCGGATCAGATTTGTAGACATTTTTATTTAATGTTCACATTAGATAATAATTTTTCAGTATGATAGCAAGAACGTCACTACAAGTACACCAAATATTCGCTTTTTAGTTTGATTCAATGTACAGTTTCTGCATAGATTATACAATAAATTATAGTAATAAAATGCTTTTTGTTGAGTTTAAGAAAACTTCACTAGACTTACCAATTCTTGTTAAGAAATGATGCGAAAATATTTTATTTTTTAATGTTTTGTAAACAATACTATGTAATTTTGTTACAAAACAAAGTAAGTCTTCTTAGTTAAGGATTTGGTATTGTTTATTACCCATATTACCAGAATTATCCGGATTGCCTATGGTCCCAGTTAGTACGGATAAAAGAAGTTTTACTGTATCTAAAAAAGTAGAGCTGATAGAGAAAAAGTGATTATATTTAGATTCAGCGCCCCAAATATAACTAAAATCAGTTCTAAAATCCTAGGCACCAAACAAAAAAATTTTTTTGTAGTCCTGTGATATTATTTTTATTTTGCTGAACACATTTTTGTTTAATGGAAAAATTTCAGTTTATTAAGAACAGTTATATAATGGGTAAATTTCCTTGGGAAATTGTTTCTTAAGAAAATTTTACCATTTCCTAATATAATAGAATTTTTAGAGATTAGTTTATAACTTTTATTAGTAAGGTAAAATTTTAAGTCTCGACCCATGTGAATGGTGTTCAATCTGCCTTATAGAGGTTTAAGTTTTCAAAACAGTTTTAGGAACTTTATTATTTGTCTATTTATTTATTTTTTGTTTAAGTCTTCAAGTGGTCTTTCTTTTTAAATATTTGCAATTTTATTTAATTCCAGTGTATGGAAATATAAATAGTATTAGTTTTGTAATCTAAAATAATACTTCTCTTTTGATAGTATAAACTTTTGGAAGTTATTAAATTTTTTGAAGTTATTTGTAGCTTGCAATGTAATTTGTCATTTGTAGAGTAGGAAACATGTAATTGATGTAAAACTTATACATATTCAATTTGCATTTAAACTGTTGCTATTGATATCAAAATTTGAACATGCCTTATATTGTATTTTGAGCATTAGCTCTCAATTCCTATGAAAGAACTTTCTCTTACCTGTAGGATTTTGATAAACGAAAGAACTTAATGAAGGTTTTTCTATCTTCTGTGTTCATCTTTTTCATAACCCTGTGTATCTACAGGATGGTTCAAATTAAAGTATCCCTGTTTTGGACGCCCTGGCGAGAAAAGCAGTGGACGTAACGTCTTCATATTTGGAGGGTATACATATCAGGCCATGGGGAATTGATTGGTGGGAAAAAACAGTTAGTTCTAACAAAGACCGCTAGGTGCAAATGAGGCGCTGCGATCGGTTGAATGTAAGGAAAATGAAACATGACTGTATGAAGAAAGGAAAAAATACGATGTGTCGGTAATTAACTTTATTAGTACAGTTCGTTACACAAGAACTGTCGATCCTACAGAAATGTTAGTGAAGGCGCAAATGAAAGGCATGCGCGTAGTAACAACAGTACACAAAGATTTCACTGGTGGTTTTCAATGTGTCCACAGTGCTTCAAGGCCAACGCGTGACACCGTGTTATAGAATGATCCACAGCGGCGTGTAACTGATCGGGACCGATGTTGCGTAATTGCAAGAGGATGTTGTTCTTGAAATCCAGCACATTTCCTATGTTTCCTCGATAAACTTTATCTTTGAGGTAACCCCAAAGCCAAAAATCGAACGGGGTTAAGTCGGACGAACGCGGAGGCCATCTGGTAGGAAATGCACGACTGATAATGCGATCCTCCGTAAAATGACGTCGCAGCAATTGTTGAACCTCACGTCCAATGTGAGGAGGGGCACCATCTTGTTGAAATACCGTTGTAGCGAGACATCCACGCTGCTGGAGTACTGGAATGACCACACTTTGCAACATTGCCCGATAACGTGGTGCAGTCACAGAACAGGTTTTTGGTCTCTGCGGGGTGATTTTTTTCGAAGAAAAATGGCCCGATCATAAAGGTCGCAGTGAAGCCGATCCATACAGTCACATGCGGTGAATGCAGGGGCATTTGGTGGACCGAGGATGATTCTCAGTGGACCAGATACGGCAGTTATGTGCGTTCACTGTTCCGCACATGTGAAAGATAGCCTCATCGGTCCATAGGATGTTCCACGGCCAATTCTGCTCCACCTCCATACTTGCCAATAACGTTAAAGCGAACGTTTCATGCAGATCGTAATCGCTATGTTTTAACTCTTGTAAGCGATGGAGCTTATGAGGATAGGCTTTGTTTTCCGCATGCATCTCCATATCGTAGTGTGTGACAATCCGAGTTGCCTTGATACGGTGCGAGCACTGCATGTTCTTGTTATGTTCGAATTTGCCTGCTCAACGACAGCGGTTGTGACATCATCCATAACCTGCGGTACCCGTTTCCTTCGCCCTCGGCCTGCTTGAACGGCAAAGCTACCTCTTTCCTCGAAACGTTTCACCATTCGCCCAGGGCACATGGTGTTACTGGACCCGTGCGCAAAGCTTTCTGCCCTCGGTACAAGCGAAGCGCTTTGGCAGCGTTATCGCCGTTTTGGTAAAATAACTTTAGCAGCAAAGCACGCTCCGGCAACGAAAGAACCACCGTGGCGGTCAAAGAATGTTCCGAACCTGCGAGTCCTCATTTTTATCTGTTACGACGGCTCTTTCGCCCAGCTCGTATGAAAATTTTGTTCCCCGGTACTGCGCGCACAGTCGAATATTCAAATTCTCACTTAACTAAGGCTGGAAAAGGGCTGGAATTTTAGTTCTGCTGCTGCTACACAGGAAAAATAACGCGCACGCTTGCAAACATAAAGCTTAGTCAGCGTAGTTTAGTTCCTGCATGTAATGAACTGTACTAATAAAGTTAATTACCGATACCTCGTATTATTTTCTTTCTTCATACAGTCATGTTTCATTTTCCTTAAATTCAACCGATCGCAGCGCCTCATTTGCACCTAACGGTCTTTGTTGGAACTAACTGTTTTTTCCCACCAATCAATTCCCCATGGCCTGATATGAATACCTTCCAAATATGAAGACGTTACGTCCTCTGCTTTTCTCGCCAGTTCGTCCCAAGCAGGGATACTTTAATTTGAACCACCCTGTATATATATTGAATATATGTCTATAATTTGTAAATACTAAATGTTGAAAATGTTGTGGTGGTGGTGTAACTACTTTCTTGTCATTTGTAAAACAGTTATGAAGAAGCTATTCAGTGTTTATTCCAAAAAATTATTTCATTTTGTAAGCTTGGTATACTGAATATTTGATTTTTTTCTGGAGTAATGCTCCAGAAATTACTTTACATTTAGACAGACGAAAAGTTGTCACAGTTTTTGTTACGTGTATGAAATTTTCTTAAAAATTACTACTTGTATCGTTATTAAAAATTTTGAAAATTTAAGTTTGTCTGGTTGTACTTTCACATTACTACTTGAAGTAAACTAGCTCAAGTAAGGTCCATGTTTAGTTCTCTACTCTGTGAAGATTTTTATCGCTTTGTAAAAGCTGCTCATCTTGATTCGTAATTAATAAAAATTGCCTATCTTGATTCGTAATCTTCCGTATTTTGAAGATATATTTTATATTAGTAAGATCGAAAGAAACGAATGAAGATTTTTTCCAACCTAATAATTACGCTGATTTTTTTAAAATTTAATAAAACAGACGTTTAACAGGTGCAAATTATGCAACCATCCCCTAAAGAAACCTCTAATTTCGGACTTAACTGCCCCAGTACAATTGCTTCTACAATGGCTAGACTAAGAACTAATCCCTTTAAGTGTATGAGAATCCACCTTGATGGCACAAAATACTTTATGAACTGTAAAAATTGTCCAGAAAACTAACTTTCTCCAGAACACATCTTTGACTGTCCAGCCATTGTGGCTGCCCTTTTCCAGTTTGTTTTGTCGCTGCAAGAACAGTCCACAGTCACTTGATCTGGCAGCTGCTGTTATCCAGGCTTTTCGTTCTATTTAAGACTTTTTCTTCTGCACTATTCGTAGACACGAGAACAACAACATACGTTGGAAAAAATTCAGAAGAGATGCTTTTGCAGGAGAGTTCATTAAATGCAAAAATATGAATCTTCTGCAATGAAGCGCACTCATCTGTCAATTTGCGTTGTGGACTTTTGTCGAGTGGGGTTTTCACCCAAAATCGACAAGGAGTCGTTTGTTACGATTTTGCTTGAATTAACATTTTTATAATTTGGGATTATGTCGACCTCTGTTTTTTCTTTCGATCTTTCTTTTTTCACCCCTTCAATTGCTCGATACAGCGTAATGAACATTAACAAAAAGTGATGTTCATGCGCATATTCCATCTTGGAGTAGTTGTAGCTTATGAGGGGCCAAATACAGTCTTATGCTGCAGAAAATCAAACTTTCAGCTGCTTAAAATGTAGTATTAGGAAAAATACTTACGCAAAATGGCATTTCCTCAACGACGACATTTCAACTGAAATTAGACTCCCTCCTATTTCAAATTATCTACTAATTTTAACTCATTCTAATATTTTTTTCTGTAAACTTGAATATTTTCAGTAGTTCCACAGATTATGATCATTAAACCAGAAAAAAGGGCCATGTACTGCTCTGTCTTTAATTGTTTGATTATGCATATTTAATTTTTAATGAAAAAATACAAAAAATGATAACATTTCGTATCACCAAAACACAATAAAAAATTCTCAAAATTAATACTTCTTCGACGTATGTCGTAATTTACAAAAACATAAAGACTGATGATGTTGGAAAGATTTATTATTTGTATATACCTAGATCACAAGAACAAAGCATTTTCAATTTTTTATGATTCAGACTCATTGATTTTTTCGTCCCGTTGTCAAATTTAGACGCGTTTTGCAGTATAAAAGTTCTAACAATTGAAAAGTGACAACCCCAAGGTTTGGAAGGAATTCTGCTTCGTCCCATAAAACATTCTTCTTCTTCTTATTATTATTTTCCTTAACGCGGTTGACATTTGTCTTTTTAACATTCGTCCATTCAATACAGTGAATAAGCTGTCTTCTTTATTAAGGCTGCTGTGTACTAACCCTATTGGATTCGCTTACCTCAATGTTAACCTATGTAGAAAATGTGTCTACTATTATTGACAGCTACTCAAATGCTGATAATCCAATAAACATGGTATTTTTAGATAGCTTGAACTTTTCTGCACCTTGCAACAGGATTCATTTTACAAATTTCGTCCACTAAAGGAATTTAGGAAAGTTTAAGGCCGGCATTACTCTATAAAAGTTCTCTGACAAAGATCTTTTATAAAACTTATTTCTATCTTTGAATAAAAGTTATAAATAAAATAAATGCTATGACCTCAAAATACTCCTATTACACTATAAAAGTTCTTTGACAAAGATCTTTTGTAAAACTTATTTCTATCTTTCATTCATTTAATTTCAATTAACTTTAGCAGTAAGGTGGTGCCATTCCTCAGGAATCCATTGCAGAATTTAACGACAGTTATCCGACTTTAAATGCAGGTTTTGGGTATTTAATTTTTATTTTGGGGATTTAAGCCTGTTTCATGTTCACGCCAATTGATGGCGTTACGGTTGCGTGAACTTTTGTTTCTTTTTATTAGTTTTATTATTTGTCAGAGTTGGAGTGTGTTCTTGTTCGAGAAGTGGCATCGGATGCTTGTTTTGGAGTGATGTCCTAATCTGTTTCAGTCAAATGTATAGATCAACTAAATGAGCATACGAATAAACTGGTGTTTAGAAGAGAAGTATTTTCATTTGTGTTTGAACACGACAAAAGTGGTCCGTCGGCTACGAAGTAGTAACTCAGCGAAATGTGAATTTTTGTGAAAAAGTTGCCTAGTGTTTCGTTTTACCGAGTGTGTGTTTGTGTGTGCCAAATGAAATTTCATTTCATCATTATTGGATTAATGTCCGTTTCGGTTTCAGGGTAACTGTGAGTACACTTTTGTTTATTTTATTATGTTTTCCAAATTTGTGTATTAGTTTCGTTTTTATGAGTTGCATATAGTCAGAGTTTTCTTTTCAATCAAAATGCTTTCAAAACTTAAAAAGAGTGAATTAATTGAAGTTGCCGAAGAACTAGAAATTAGTATTCCTTCGGGTGCCAAAGTAGTTACTATTAAACAGTTAATTGAAAAGAGCGATATTTATAAAGATAATTATGAAGCCGTAAAAACTGTGGTTGAGTCAATAATTGAAAAGAAAATAGAGTACGAGAAAAATGAAGCTCAGAAACTAGAATTGGAAAAACTTAAACTCGCGCAATTAGAAGAACAACTTGAGCTTGCAAATTTACAAAAAGATGTAACACAAAGGGTTAATGTGATGAATAGTGATTGCGATTCGAATTTTAGTTTAGAAAGTTTGATAAAGAGTGTCAAAGCTTTAACAATACCAGTTCCTACACGAGCAGAATCGTTTAATTTATTTTTCCAATCGCTTGAAAGAGCTTTCAAAACCAAAAATATCCCAGAACAATTTAAGTCAGAAATTCTATTAAATATCTTAGGCGAAAAGGCTACCAATTTAATGATATATTTAAGTGAGGATGAACTGGGTATGTATGAAAAATTAAAGGAATTAGTATTAAAGGAATTTCAATCCACCCCACAAGAAGTTTTAAATAATTTCCGTAAAGCGAAAAAACGTTCAAACGAAAGTTATATCCAATTTGCTTCGCGACTTAGTGCAGCATTTGATCATTATTGTCAATTAAGGAAAGTAAATGATTTCAAAGGAGTTTGTGAACTTATGGTTTCCGAAAAAATATTTGATTCATTAGATCGTGAACTACAAATTCATATTGGCGTGAAACAAGGAGAATCTTGCTATGTGCCACAAGAGTTAGCCAGGCATTGCGATATTTATGTATCGTCAAATTCAAAAACGATAGTAATGTGTTTTCACGGCCGCAAGTTGTTAACCATTCGCAAAAATATCGTAAAGAATACAGTACACAAAAAGTATTTGTATCGGAAGTTAAAACTCCGAAATATGTAGTCTGTAAATCTAATGAAAAGCATTCTTTGAATGTATGTCTTGTGTTTAAAGATATGCTTGTTAATGAGAGAATCGAGGTAGTTAAAAATAAGCAATTATGTTTCAATTGTTTAAATCACCACAAAGTTGCTAACTGCTATTCAAAATCCGGCTGTTTTGTTTGCAAAAAAACGACAACACTCTTTTGCACTTAGGAGAAACCGAAACTGATCCTCGTCCGCGGAATGCAAGTGTAACGTTAAATCCAAGGTCAAATGTATTTATTCCGCGAATTGAAAATCCCAATCCCAGTAGTAATTCTTCTCAACTGTCAAATGAGGCACCTGCGACCAGCACGCATTCATTCACTGCTACAAGTGTAAATGTAAACAAAATGGTTTTGTTAAGTACTGCGAATGTGATGATTCAGAATAATGTTGGAATATTTACGAGTGCACGTGCTTTACTTGATGTGGGGAGTATGAGTCATTTCCTTTCAAAAAGGTTAGCAGATAGATTGAATTTGAAAAAAGAAAAAAGAAATATCGTGGTTTCTGGACTAAATCAGTCGTCTTCTGTTGTTAACAGGACCATAAAAACAAAAATTTCGAACGTTAGCGGAAGCTTTGAAAGGGAAATTGAGTTATTAGTAGTACCCCAAATAACAGATTATATACCCTCCAGACAATTTGACATTAATACCCTAGAAATAGATAGTTTCAATCTAGCGGATGCGAGTTTCAATAAACCTGGAGAGGTGGATATTTTATTAGGTGCTCAAATATTTTATGAACTTTTAAGAGCGGGTCAAATTAGGATTCCGGGTACAGACATTGTTTTTCAAAATACCGTGTTTGGGTTTGTTGCTACTGGAAGTGTTCCAATCGAAAACGAAACTACTGATCATTGTGGGTTAATAATAGAGGATTTGGATGCAAATTTAAGGAAGACTTTGGGAAATTGAAGATGTTGAGGGGGACAAACTACAAAATGAGGAGGAGTTAATATGTGAGGAACATTTTATGAAAACGCATTTCAGAAGGGACGATGGAAGCTATGTTGTTAAAATGCCGCTTAAGATAGAACCCCATGTTTAGGCGAGTCAAAACACATAGCGACTAAAAGATTTAATTCCCTTTGGAAACGTTTGAAGGCAGAACCAGAGTATATGCAACTATACCGGGAATTTTTAACTGAGTATGAGAATTTGGGGCATATGCAGGCAACTTGCGAAACTCCAAGGTATATTATGCCTCATCATGGCGTTTTTAGGCCAGATAGTAGTACTACAAAATTACGCGTTGTTTTTAACGCATCGGAGGCAACGTCATCTGGACAATCGCTTAATGATAATTTGTATTCAGGATCTGTTGTCCAAGATGATTTATTCGCTATTTTGTTGCGATCTCGAAAACATTCTATAGTTTTCACCGCCGATATAAAAAAGATGTATCGGCAAATTTGGATACATCCAGATCAGTGTGCCTTACAATGCATCTTATGGAAGGGTTTAGAGGAAGAGAAATTACGTGTATTTAAGTTGCTCACTGTTACCTACGGAACCAAATGCGCCCCCTACTTGGCAACCAGAGTATTAAAGCAAATATGTTGTGATGAGCAAGAAAATTATCCTTTAGCTGCCGCTGCTGGTAAGGATTTTTACGTCGACGATATCCTAAGTGGTACCGATGAGTTATCTTCTGCTCTTGAACTACAAGACCAGTTGATACAGTTATTAAAATCAGCCGGCATGGAGCTTCATAAGTGGAGCTCAAATAATCCTGGTGTGTTACAAAAGGTTCCAACGTTGGACCGAGAATACAACTTCGACAATCCTAACTCAGCAACACTGAAAACTTTGGGATTACAATTTAATCCTGAAAAGGATACATTTAGCTTCAGTATTCAAAAAATTGTGAGTCCTGCAACTAAGCGGACAATGCTATCGGACATCTCCGGATTGTTTGATCCATTAGGTCTCTTAGGACCTTTGATAATTACTGCCAAAATTTTCTTGCAGAAGTTATGGATTTTAAAAATTGATTGGGACGATGAAGTTCCCTTACACTTACGTAAAGAGTGGGAAAAATTCAGTTCTGAACTGTGTCAATTAAATAACTTAACTGTAGAACGACATGTTTTAAATTCTAAGGCGCTGAAAGCGCAACTTAAGGCTTCGCAGATGCTTCGAAAGATGCATACGGTTGTGCCGTCTACATTAGGTCTGTGTCAAGGTATGGTGACATTAAGGTGTCACTCTTGTGCAGCAAATCTCGTGTGGCTCCCATCAAAGAATTAAATATCCCACGCTTGGAGCTGTGTGCAGCAGATTTACTTTCGAAACTTATCGTTAAGGTTCTGTCATCCTTGCAACTAGACATTCATGATGTACATTTGTTCTCGGACTCCACCGTGGTGCTGGCTTGGATCAAGACTCCACTTAGCGCTTTGAAGGTCTTTGTTGCAAATCGAGTCACCAGAATTCAAGAGAATACTAAAAACTTTCATTGGCATTATGTTCACACTGCGGAGAATCCTGCGGACTTAATTTCACGAGGGATTTTTCCTTCAAAGATCCAACAATTAGACATTTGGTGGAGTGGACCTTCTTTCCTGTCATCTAGTTGCTGGCCACACTTAAAGGACAATCCTGATGTCTCAGATGATGAATTTTTCCTAGAGGTGAAAGGACCTGCAAAGAACTCGGAGCTAAATAAGGATCATTTGATTCACCTTTCCCTTTGTACTAATCCTAGTTTTTTAGAGTGTCTTTTAGAAATTAGTAACAATTACATTAACATTGTTCGTGTTTTAAGTTATGTTTTTAGGTTTGTCAGGAACCTAAGAGGAGCAGTGAGGACAACAGGTCCACTGAATGCTGAAGAGTTGAACGATGCAGAGACATTTTTAATTAAAGGTGTCCAAACCTGGACATTTGCTAAGGACATCAGTAGTCTTCAAAACCACCACTGTGTACCTCTAGATAGTAAATTAAAAGCGTTGAATACTTTCCTGGATTCTAAAGGATTGTTAAGAGTCGGAGGACGGTTGTGTAATAGTAATTCTAAGTAAAAAGCATCAGATAATTTTGCCAAAAGGTCACAGGTTAACTCTAATTATAATAGAATATTTTCATAAGAAATATTTACATGTTGGTGCTTCTTCCTTACTGTATCTTGTTAGAGAAAAATTTTGGCCTCTGAATGGACGTAATAGCTGAAGAAAAATTGTTCATCAATGTATCATTTGTTTCAAAGCACAACCAATTGTGTCTGCTCAAATCATAGGCAATTTGCCCAAGGAAATAGTTTCTCCAGATTTTGCTTTTAATTGTGCTGGGGCCGATTTCTGTGGGCCGTTTTATATTAAGAATAAGGCTCAGCGCAAAGGTGCTTTACATAAAATTTATATTTGTATTTTCGTATGTTTTTGTTTTAAAGCAGTGCATATTGAAATTGTTTCAGATTTGACTTCTGATTCATTTATAGCGACTCTAAAAAGATTCATGGCTCGCAGAGGTAAGTGTGCAAAGTTGTTTTCGGACAACGCCAAAAACTTTGTAGGAGCTAATAAAGAAATTCAAAGACTTCATGAAATGGTTAGAAAACCAGATGAAAAGCTGGCAGGCTATTTAGCTGCAGAAGGTACTGAGTGGAAGTTTATTCCACCAAGAGCCCCACACTTTGGCGGCCTTTGGGAGGCAGCGATTAGGTCATTCAAATATCATCTAAAAAGAGTTGTTAATGGAATAAACTTAACTTATGAAGAGTTCTTAACTGTGATTGTGCAAATTGAGGGAATTTTGAATTCTCGACCTCTTTGTCCTTTGTCAGCTAACGAGGACGATTTTGAGGTTCTTACTCCAGCACACTTCTTAATAAATAGGTCTCTAACCTCTTTAAATGAGCCTGATTTGACAATTTTGAAGGAGAGTCATCTCAAGAGATGGCAAAAGGTTACTAGACTTGTACAATATATGTGGAAATTTTGGCATCGTCACTATTTGAGTCAATTACAACAGAGATCTAAATGGATGTTCGAGAAAAACAACATAAAATTAGGAGATTTAGTGTTATTAATAGAAGATAATTTGCCTTGCTATAAATGGGCTATGGGTAGGATAATTAAAATTTATTTTGGTGATGATAAGAAAATTCGTGTTGTTAAGATTAAAACACAGTCTAGTACTTGTAAAAGAGCCATTTCAAAAATTTGTGTATTACCTATGGAAAACAATTAATTTGTAATATTTAATTTTGTAATTTGTGAGTTTTGATTTCTTATTTCTTATATATATTGATTATTATATTTCTTGTGTTTTACTAGCTTTGTGTAAAAGTTGTATTATTGCTTATGTTATTGAACTTTTGTAATCTCTTGAAACCCTGAGGTTTCAAGGTGGGGAGAATGTTTCATGTTCACGCCAATTGATGGCGTTACGGTCGCATGAACTTTTGTTTCTTTTTATTAGTTTTGTTATCTGTCAGAGTTGGAGTGTGTTCTTGTTCGAGAAGTGGCATCCGATGCTTGTTTTGGAGTGATGTCCTAATCTGTTTCAGTCAAATGTATAGATCAACTAAATGAGCATACGAATAAACTGGTGTTTAGAAGAGAAGTATTTTCATTTGTGTTTGAACAAGACAAAGCCCACTTTATAACCTCCTTTAGAGTTACTTTTTAAAAAGCCTTCTTCGTCAGCACCTAGAGCCTAAGAGGAACCGCCATGCAAAATTTTTGTTTCACAGGCCTTACGGTTTCAGGCATACAGTGATCACTGTGTTTTATTTTGGGGATATAAACTCCTTTTAATCTCCTTAACGTTTGAACTTTTTAAAAAAGTTTTCTTAGTGAACCTCTAGGGTCCAAGAGCAACCTCTATTCAAAATTTTAGCTTCCTAGAACTTATACTTACAGAGATAGAATTATCAGTCAATCAGTGTTTAATTTTTAGGGTAAAATCTCTTTTAAACTCCACTGAAGTTTGAATTTTTCAAAAAGATTTCTCCGTGAGCACTTAGAGCCTTAGAGAAATCACCATGCAAAATTTCAGTTTCTTGGGCCTTATGGTTCTAGGGCTAGTGTTTTGTTTTTTTTTTTTTGGGGGGGGGGGGGACCCCTTAAACTTTGAACTTTTAAAAAAGATTTATTGGCATGCACCTAGGGCCTAAAGGGAACCAGCAAACTAAATTTCAGCATCCTAGGTCCTGTGGTTCCAGAGATACAGTAGGGTTTTTTGTGGGGGAAAAGGCTAAACCCCTTAAAATTCGAGCTTTTAAAAATAGATTTATTGTGCACCTAGGGCTCAAGAGGAACCACCATAAAAGATTTCAGCTTCCTAGGTCCTTTGGTTCCAGAGATACAGTGGGGTTTTTGTTGTTTTTTTTGTAGGGGGGGGGGGGGAGGGTTAAACCCCTTAAAATTCGAGCTCTTAAAAAATATTAATTGGTGTGTGACTAGGGCTTAAGGGGAACCACGATACAAAATTTCAGCTTCTTGGACCATATGGTTCCAAAGATACAGTGGGTGTTTTGGGCTTAACCCCCTTAAAATTGTATTTTTTAAAACTATTTCTTATTGGGCACGTAGAGCCTAGGAGTAACCACTATGCAAAATTTTAGCATCCTAAGACTTTTACTTGGAAAGATTCGCGTTTCTTTTAACATACTCATTTTGAATATTTTTTTTGTATTTCTGTTTTGTTATTAGTACGTAATTTTTAACTAGAGCTAAAATTATTTCGAATCGAAATCTTGTTCATGATCTTCCGCGTTTTCCACACATTTGTATTTTTTAAACATGCTATTGCTCGAAATGTTGTTTATAACTTCCGGGTACCGAAATCTTTTATAAAATATAGGACGAAGAGCCTAACTTTGATAAAAGAACTTTTATAAAAGGGAGATATTACACTATCATATTTCTCGTCCAACTTGTTTTATAAAAGATCTTTGTCAAAGAACTTTTAATGTGTAATACCGGCCTAAAACACACTAGACCAGGCTATTTCCTCGAATAATTTTAATTTAAAAATATTATTTGCATTTTTTTAAACGAAAAATGCTGCAAGGTGTAAGATTTTTTTTCCGTTTGCTTTAATTTATTTTGTTGGAAAAAGTGCATATAAAATTACATTTAAAAAAAAATTTGATTGGTTTTCATTTATATCTATCAAGTCTTTAACTTATGTTTTTAATAAATATTTATTTTTACAAATAGAATAACTAAAACCTGAATAAGATTTTGTGGCGTCTATCAGTCGCCACGCGACCATGCCTGCAATTTTTATATACGCGACCAGTGCAAAGTTAAATTGATTTCAGAATTGCGTAGTTTGGGGTTGTGAACAATTTATCACAGTAATTCTTCAAACGGTCCCCAAAAAATGTTATCGAGAACATAAAACTGTTATTTCCGTCCGAAATTTGCTGATATATGTGAAATATGTATTTTTGAATTTCTCAAAGGAAAGTACTTTTATACCCCTCTTGGCTTGCATATCCGATGTCTGCGAACACTTGTGTGCTGAGTAAGCTCGAAATATCAGACGATGTAGGCATAATGAGCTGCGAATTCGATGACGCGAATTCATGGAACATATTTCTCGCGATTCGGGTACTTTTTCTTTTTAAAACTGTTAGTGGTATCGTGAAGAAAAAATAAGAGATTAGAAAACAAATTTTAAAAATTGCAAAGAATGGAAACAATGACGAAATTATTAAAGAAAAATCAAACATGCAAATCATTAGTTGAAGTCTTCCAGGGAATAAATTAATAGTCGCTACATTAACATTTTTTAATTTCTACCAACTAGATGGCTGAGAAATAAAAACTGTACATAACGAATTTGGATATTAAATTTTTCCGTAAATACACGAGTGTAAAAATTTTAAAAGGTTTATATATATATATATATATAAATACAGGTGGTTATCAAAATTATGGAAACACATCAATATTAGTGGTGTTTATAAATGTGCTTCGTATTCCTTAAATAACAAGTCTGGCCACAGGTATTTTTTTTATATAATATAGTGTATGTAAATTGGATAATCTGTTACTGCAACCCCCCAGGCTAATGGGTGTTTTTCGAGCTATGGTATCGAAAGTCATGATAGCATACAGAGTGCACGGAAAAACATCCTTTGCCAAACAGAATAGTGGACGAAAGGGACAGCTGAGTGAAAGAGACGGGCGAGGTATTGAAGCGGATTGTGACATGAAGAAAGAAAACAACTGCAACCGAAATGACCGAAGAACACAATCTGTTAGGAAAAGGTAACTATAAAATATTTCCCCAACACTTAGAGATAAAACTTTAATATACTAAATGTCTATATCGACCTGATATATGCAGGCAAACAAAGAACCCAAAAAAAATGACACACTCTTTACTGCCCAAACAAAGAATCAACCCATACTGGAAAACGAAATCATTTTCAGACTTACCTGGGTAGTTCAGCAGTACTTTAAACGGCAACGACACATTAAACTAACTCAAATAAAAGAATATACATCATCATAATATATCCTTTATAAACATAAAAATTGACGCGCCGTACATAGCGAAACTTACAGAGCGCTTTCTGCGTAGTAACAGATTCTCTGCAAAAAGAGCTGTGACCTCATTTTCGCACAGCAAGCAAAATATACAAAATATCAAAAAAGGGATATAAACAAGCGGTTCTATTATAGGACACCTAACGCCATCTAGGGCCATTAGTGTCCTGTAAAGTTCTTCTGTTTCACAACACTCCCACCTTTTTGATTTGTAGAGGAATAAATCAAAAATCAAATTATGGAGTCCTTGGTACACGAGCACACTTCCAGTGGGTATAGTTTGCGTACAGGGCGAATCAGTATACTATTTTTGGTCTTGACTTTGACCACTCTGGTGCGGCCATCTCTGCCGGTACAAAGTTCTTGAACTCGAGCGACTGGCCAGTGAATCCTTTTAAGGTTCTCCGAACCTATTAACACTATGTCTCCAACGTTTATCTCACAGTCCTTCTGTCCATGTTTCTGCACTAGCTGTCCAAGATACTCCTTGCGAAACCGACTGCGGAACTGTTCCCGAAGTTCTTGACAAAAACGCTGTCGTTCTAGGAGTTTGCTTTTGTCTATAAAATCTAAGTCAGCTGTACCGGATTCTTTAATGTCCTGTAGAAACATTGATGGTGTCAACGGCAGAAGGTCTTCAGAGTCATTGGAAATATAAGTGAGGGGTCGACAGTTTATTACTGCTTCAACATCACAAATAATAGTGAGCAACTCCTCATAATTTACTGACGCTTGTCCCAAGACTCTCACGATCAGATTCTTGGTGGAACGAATTAATCGCTCCCACCATCCGCCCCACCACGCAGCAGTTGGAGGAATGAATTTCCATTTGATTGGGTTTAACGTTTCTTGAGAAACTACCTTTTCCCAATCAACTTTTCTCAGTACCGTCGAAGTTCCGATAAAGTTCGTGCCATTATCTGAATAAATGACAGACGGTCGGCCTCTTCGCGCTATGAATCTACGCAAAGCTTGGATAAAACATTCCGTACTTATGGACGTCACAAGTTCCAGATGCACGCACCTGTAAACGGCGCATGTAAATAAAACTACCCAGGCTTTTGATTTAGATCGGAGAATCAGAGGGCCGCATAAATCGATACCGGTAATTTCAAATGTAGATGCGTCTCGAATTCTGTCTAATGGCAATTGAATGGGTACTGTTGTCATATGTTTTGCTGAAAATCTCTTACATCGTACACATTTCTTGACAACTGATCTTATTGTGCGTCTGGCGGCAATTATCCAAAATTCCTCTCGGATTATAACAGTAAGAGTTTGTATTCCAGCATGGGAATTTCTTAAATGATATTCTCTTATCAAACATTCAACAATATGATGCTTAGAAGGTAGCAAAATAGGGTATCTAAAAGCATAATTATCGTCCCGTTCGACAATTTTTGTCTTTACTCTCCTTAGGCCACTCTGATCTCGCTGCGTTAAAATGCCATGGATTACGTCTCCAGCCTCAGGAAAACTCTCCATCTGAAGCAGCAAAAGAAGTGTGTTTTTAGCTTCCTGCACCTCGAAAGCTGACAGGGAAGGTTCTTTATTCACCATTTGCCTTTGGCAATTTTTGATGAATCTTTTTACCCAACTTAAAACTCTTACCATTTTTGAAAATTTGGAGAATCTCTCAAACCATTTAGTTTCTTCAGGAATTACTGATACATTTATATTTACCTTTAAATTTATTCCTTTCCTACACTCAGAAAAAACTAAAGTCTCATCGGGTTTAACATCTAGTTTTGGCCAATTATCTCTAGGCTCTTTTAGCCAAATAGGTCCTTTCCACCAACCAAGCTCAGAAAACTGAAGAGGGGAACAACCTCGGGAAGGCAAGTCAGCCGGGTTTGATTGACCCGGGACATATGACCACTGATTTACATTTGTGACAGAACAAATTTCCCTAACTCGGTTGCCCACAAACGTCCCCCATATATCATTTCTTTTGATCCAAGATAAGGCTGTGGTGGAATCGGTCCAAAAATGTTTCGGAATGTGATTTAGTGAAAGCGCTTCCGTCACATATTTGGAAAGGCGCACACCCAAGACACACGCCAGAAGTTCTAGGCGAGGAATGGTAATTCTCTTTAGGGGTGCGACTCTAGATTTAGCCGCTACAAAATTAACGAATATTTCTCTGTTGTGTTCACACCTCAGAAAAATTACTGTGGCATAGGCCTGTTGGCTGGCATCACAAAACACATGTAATGACCAAGAACTTTTATCACCGAACCCTATTCGCCGCGGTATTTTCAAGTTAGATAGAATTTTCAAATTACTATGCCACTTTAAAAATTTTGTTTTCATATTCTCTGGTAACGAAGTATCCCAGTCCGCTTTTATCGCCCAAATTTCCTGGAGTAATAGCTTTGCTGGCAATAAAACAGGTGTTAAAAAACCTAGCGGGTCAAAAATGGTCTGTGTTACAGACAGGACTTCTCTTTTAGACAAATTTTTTGAAAGTGATGCAGTTTTAATGTCAATAGAAAGGTTATCTTCTTCTCTGTCCCAAATAACCCCTAACACTGGCACGGGATCCTTTAATGGGGATTCTGTATTCAAATCTATCGGTATGAAACCAACATCCTTCTCTACTGGACCAAAGATCCACATACGCAAATCCATTTTTGCTTCGGCTAGAATTTCAGTAGAACATTTTATAAAATCCACGAGCTCTTTCTCGTTATCTACCGAAGTTACACAATTATCGACATAAAAAGACCTATCTAATTTCTGGGTGATAAACTTTTGTTCTGTTGGTACTCGTGACAAATGAAACGCAATAACTCCCCCCAATAAGAACGGGCTGGATGTCACTCCAAAAACTACCCTGGTATGGCGAAATACCTTAAAGACACCCTCTTTCTCCCACCATAAAAATCTCAAAAAATCCCTATCTTCTTTTCTCAACTCTATCTGTAAAAATGCACGCCTAATATCAGAGGTCACCCCAATGCATTTTTCTCTAAACCTCAGTAAAATTGAAGGGATTTCTTCAATCAAGTTTGGTCCTTTAAATAAACAATCATTAAGGGAGGGTGATCTGTTAACTTTACACGACGCATCAAAAACAGGTCTTATTTTAGTCGTGCTACTATCTGCTTTGAACACGGGGTGATGTGGAAGGTAGTGACCCTTAGAATTAAGTTCAGCCTCTGGCACTACTTCAATTACACCCTCATCTATCCATTCTTTAAAAACCTTATCGTAATCCTCATATTTGTTCAGAGACTTAAGTCTTCGTGTTACACTGAACAATCTTTTTTCAGCAACATGGCGATTTGATGGCAACTCTACATTATACCCTAACCAAGGTAAACCCACACAATAGCGACCGTCTTCGTTTCTTGTGAGGGAATTCAAAAATTGTTCGCGGGCAATTTCTTCCTCGGCAGTTTTCGTTAAGTTCTGCTGAGCATCTAATATTCCGATCGTCTCTAAATTCCATAGATCGGAAATTTTAAAGTCCCGGACTGCTAAACTACACAACAATGATGCACTTTGTTCTTTAGAAGTAGAAAAATCATCATATGCACCACACACGACCCAACCTAATTTTGTACAAACCGCAGTCAATCCTCCATTTAATTGCTTTACAAGTCCCGTGAGAATTTTTCCATAAATATCACTGCCAATGAGCATCTCGATTTTAGGACAATCTGATCCTACATCAGACAACCAAATTTTGTTACGCTTTAACTCTTTTAATATTGGACCTCTCGATACACGCGGTATATCCCCACAAATTACATCCTGATCTAAAAAGTCAAACTCTAAATCTGGATATTTCTGCTGACTCGGGGAACACAACTTTACTCGATATTTATTGTGCAGTTTTGGGTCGGTTCTAGCACCCCCAAATAAAGTATGAGCTACTGTTTCCTTAGATACTATTGGTAAACCTAACTCCACTGCCAATGACCCCAAAATATAAGATTTCTGGGACCCACAATCTAAGAGTACTCTAACGTTTCTTATCTTATTGACTCCCGCGACTGTTACCTGCAACGTCATTAACGCAACTTCCGCGGTACACATTTGTCTGGCAGTAGCTGTTTGTATGTTTTCTATTACTGGCTTCTCTGTTGAAAATTCACCTCTAGTATGCATTTCCGGACAAAGAGAAATTAAATGCGCTTTACCACAAGCATAGCAACGAACAAATTGTTTACAGACTCTTGCGAGATGGTTGGGTTCTAAACATTTTAAACAACACCTTTTCTCTTTAATTTTAGAAATCTTTTCATCAAGAGTCATAAAACGTGAATCGTAACAATTTTTACTATCATGTGCTTTACTACAAAATATACAACAACGATCTTTAGTTGTAATGAAACCTGAAGCAGTAGGAATATTTGCTGGTTTCTTAAATTTAAACTTACCCTTAATTTCACCCCTTGCTCTATCATGATGTTCCTCTTTATGATTAACACTATCAAACCCACTACGTGCCAGTTTTAATCTTTCCTCACCCTCCACTTCAGCTTTTAAAAATTTCATCAAATTTGTGAGGCGAGAAACGTCGGTTCCTTCAGGCTGGTTAAAGAGCGAACTCCACTGCCATGCCTTTAAAACTTCTTCCGTAAGGCTCGATTCCACCATCGGATACAGCCACGATGTGTTATCTATTGATTTCAAACCTAAAGATTCTAAAGCCCTCAACTGAGCTTCAATTTTATCATAAAGTTTATCAAGGGGCAATTTATCTTTGCTATCTGCCTTAACATTAGAAATAATTAATTTAATTAATTCCCTTACATAAACTTCAATTAATAACTCACTTTTCCCGAAACGCTCTTTAAGAGCAGTAACAGCCTTATCATAATTTTCTGAAGTCACCGGATAACTTTCAATGAACTCTTTAGCCCGCGATCCCGACTTCATACTCTGAACCAAATAAGAAAATTTGTCACTGTCATGCAAATCAGGATCATTGTGGATCTTTTCAAACTGGGACCAAAAGGGAAGCCAATTAAGCAATTCACCGTCAAACTTCTTAAGTTCAATTTTCGGAAGTTTATATGCTTTAATTTTATGACACGATATGTTAGAACCATCCTGTGACCTAGTCTCGAAACCCGTTTCCTCAGGAATTTCTAATTTCTCATTTACTTGACGGGTCAGGGTGATAAAACCATCTGAATATAATTCGCGGGTTTCAATTTCAGTTGAGACTTCCTTTTCCGCAGCCTTCCCCTCTATCATCAAGTCAAGAATTTGGTCGTCTAGTTCTTTTAATTCTACATGCAAATTCTGCAATTTAGTAAACTTATCTTTTATTAAACCTAAGTCAATGTCCTCTTTAACAAGTTCTGATTTCAAAACATTGACTGTCTTTGTAAAAGAAGTGCGCAAAGCCTTCCGTTTAAGTATTAAAGTTTCCATTATCAAAAACTAAAGCTACACTTGATTAGATAATTCAAATATTAAATTTTGAGCAGTTAAAACCGAAAGAATCCTGTCGCGGACGCCACTTAAATGTTAGGAAAAGGTAACTATAAAATATTTCCCCAACACTTAGAGATAAAACTTTAATATACTAAATGTCTATATCGACCTGATATATGCAGGCAAACAAAGAACCCAAAAAAAATGACACACTCTTTACTGCCCAAACAAAGAATCAACCCATACTGGAAAACGAAATCATTTTCAGACTTACGTGGGTAGTTCAGCAGTACATTAAACGGCAACGACACATTAAACTAACTCAAATAAAAGAATATACATCATCATAATATATCCTTTATAAACATAAAAATTGACGCGCCGTACATAGCGAAACTTACAGAGCGCTTTCTGCGTAGTAACAGATTCTCTGCAAAAAGAGCTGTGACCTCATTTTCGCACAGCAAGCAAAATATACAAAATATCAAAAAAGGGATATAAACAAGCGGTTCTATTATAGGACACCTAACGCCATCTAGGGCCATTAGTGTCCTGTAAAGTTCTTCTGTTTCACAACACAATCTGCATCTGCATGTTCCGGTATCAACCATTAGAGGTAGAAGGGAACTTCACAAACAAAGAATTTACGAAAGAGCAGCTATTCCCAAGCCACTTGTAATAGATGTCAATACAAAATATCGTCCACAATGGTGCCACGAGCGCAGATACTGGTCGAGTAAGCCTGGCCACACACCGAATGCAACAAAACATTGCGCAACGTTTCTGTTTCTAGCTTTCTGTATCGGATGCATCGTCTGCAATGTAATCAAAGGAGAGTGCTTCACACCGGATGCAACATTGTTTTGAAACACGTCGCGTCATTTCGGAAACGTTGCTGCAACAAAAGTGTATGCTTCTCTGACCGATGTTCTCGACACACAGCTGGTGAAACATTTCATCTGCGCATGTGCAGGAACACGCGCATTTTATTTTCATTAATGCTCCGTGTTTAGGATTTTTGCATTATTATAATAAAAAGAGATGGAGGTTGATGCTGACAAGTTGATAGTTCTTGTCCACGCAAGGCCAGAAATTTATGATTTTCGAGCAAAGGAACCGAGCAAAGGCCACAACCAAGATGTAATAAATAAAATTTGGCAAGATATAGGTGAGGAATTGACTATTCCAAGTATGTACCACACCAATTTATCACATTTAATCGAATAAACCTTGCTCTCAAGTAATCCAGACACCCCCATTTTTTAAGATATTGGTAAGAAAGAAAACTAGCGTTGCGTCACTCAGGGCCAGATCTAGGGAGGCTCAAGCAGGGCATCTGCCCAGAGCGGCAAATTTGAGGGGCGGCAAAACTGGTACAAGGAAAAAAAAATTGCGCTTACGATGTTTTTTTTATTGATTTTTTAAAACATTTTATAAGATATGTTTTTCTTAGATTTAAAAGTAGATACTTAACTATTGTCTAGTAGATACTATTTGTCTTTCTTTTGTTACTGCTCTTTATATTAATACGTTTACAAAACAAAAAAAGCTGTTATTCAACAATGTTATTAAAAGTTATTCCGTAATGTTATTAAAAGCCTTTCTTCTGGAGGTATACTCTTTCGGTAGTTTGTGTTCTTTTTCCGAATCTTGTCTTCAACAAGTCCCAAGAGATAATCAAACTTAGGTATGCTTAACCTACAATAATTGTATAACTTATCTGGGTCATTTCTAAGTTCTTTAATAAAACTGCCAATGTCTTTTTTTTTTATTGATTGGATGAATCCAACAGCTTCTTTCTGGTTTTTCATCCAAAAATTTTGTAAATTACCACAAAAGAATAGCTACTTCTACTTCCTCACTTGCCATATCACCCACAATTAAGACCAAACTACTTTCCCAAAACTTCCCTCAACAAACACTTCCCTCAACAAATAACAAAATGCTGCAGACCTCTTCAACTCCCGTGTTCTTACTTACTACTGATGAAATATCAAATCAACCTAACGTTGCGAGTCAAAATTTATCACCATTTTCCACGATAAAGCATTTTGGTTGCACAACCGCTAGCAACAGAAACGTTGCGCAATGTTTTGTTGCATTCGGTGTGTGGCCGGGCTGATATGTCGGAAAACGGCATTTGGTCCGACGAATCATTGTTTACATTGTTCCTCGCAACAGGATGTGCGTATGTCTGGAGAACACCTACACAAGCGTAAGATTCTGGCTGTCTCGTCTCAACTGTCAATCATGGAGGTAGACCTATCAGGGTTTGGGATGGCATCTCATGGTTTTCGTCAGGCCCTATTGTAACCCTAAAAGGGAGATTGAATGGGAAGGAATATGTCGAAATTTTAGCTCACTAGTCCATCCTATGGTGCAAACATTGTTTCTTGCAGGAGAGGTTCTTCAGGATGATAATCCCCGTATACATACAGCTAAATCTATCAAGTATTGGTTTGAAGACCATGAAAAAGAAGTCAAATATCTTATCTTGCCCTGTACAACCCCCCGATTATATATCATCCAACCACTGTGATCTGTATAAGCGGATAGAGCCAGGTTTCGATATCCACCACAGCATCTCTACAGGAACTTTCATAACTTTTCCCTGAAGAATCGTATAATATATTCTTAACCACTATTGATGACTTGTATAATCCAATTCCAAGGTGAATCAGGTGGTATTACATGACAAAGCTGATCCTACGCCGTATTAATAAAGGTTATCATGGCATTTCTTAGTGTTTCCATTATTTTGATAACCACACACACACACACACACACACATATATATATATATATATATATATATATATATATATATATATATAGGGTTAGTGCGTAATGCGGGTAAGCTTAAAATGAATTGAGGGCAGAAAATAAAAAGTAATTAAAGATAACTAGACCCCCTATTATCCGATTGGTCACCTGCTCATTAAAACAGAATGAAATTTATTATAATAATTAGTTCCATATAATAATAAAATTCTTTAAAATTGCATTAAGTGCTTTACAATAATACAAATTGTTTTCTTGAAAATTAAAAGAATATCTATATGATCACGTTCAAGAAACGACTCTATAATCCGTTTTTCAAGAAAGATGACGAAAGTTTTATTTAAATGATACTGAAAAATAAATTAATGTATTCTTATTTACTGAAAAACAATGATTCGTATTTTTGATTTGAAGTTTTAAATATACAATAATGCCTTGTTGTGGCATTTGTCTGTTAAACGCGTTCGCTGAACGATTAGAATTACTGATCTGCAACAATTCTGAACATTTTAGATTAATGCACTTCGCCATTCCTTCTCTATTATTAATCGTGTTCGGCACGCTTAGAATTCGTGCTGCGACCCAATTCTGCATGGCTAGTATTCTGCATCACATCTGTATACATAAATTTTTCTTTCAGCTGGCAAATGGCAACAATGAAATTTAAAATGGATGAACTCTTCGTTATGCTAGTTTAAACCGTACTTAATGTAAAATTCCTACAGTGAAATATATTTAAACTATCTGAATACCCATGCTTCACGACGAAATATATTACTACTATCCAGTGGCTCACTAAGTATTTAATCTTGTGGGGGGGGGGGGGGGGTTAAACGGATAAAAATAATTTTTGATGCGAATTCAATAACATTCATTAGATAATTATAAAAATTTATTTAAAGAGTAAAATTCGATTTTCATTTCTTTTAACAAGGTTCTTGAATAACTTCAGTCAGGGTTATATTAATCTCTCTGTGCATACCGGCGAGCCAAAAGTTGGTAAAAACTTTAAAAAATCCTAAAAAAGGAAGAAATTATGATAAAGAAGTGCGGTTGGCAAGAAAGACACACAAGGAAGTGGGATTTTTTTTTAGCAGCAACAACAACAACAAAATTAGTTAAAAAGTTACCGGTAGATGGCGCTGGCGTGCGAGAGATTCAGCAGAATTATGCAAATCAATCTTGCAATAAAATAAACCGTGATACACGAGAATTTCTCATTCGCTTTCAGCATGTTATCATGACACGATCGAGCGTTGTTGGTTGATCGAAGTTGTTAAGAGTCGCCTTAGTTGTGTCGTTGAATGTTCTGGAGGTCATGTTGAACAATTGTTATAGCAAGAATAAATGAATGGAACGTACACTAAATGAAGTTGTCCTGTTCATTGTGTTTCGTATCGTCAGCGCCTTCTACTGGTGACTTTTTAAACTAATTTTTATTTTGCTGCTTAGAAAAAATCCGACTTCCCTGTGACCCCTTTCTTGTAAACCGCACTTCTTTATCATAATTTCTTCCTTTTTTAGGAATTTTTAAAGTTTTTACGAACTTTTGGCTCGCCCTATACATATAGCAAAGCAAGTCCGTTCAATTGGGATTGTGTCATAGTATAACAAACAGGTTTTCAAAATTTGTAAGGAAGAAAGTGACCTTTCACTGACGCATGTTGTTACCGGAAGCGTTGCGAATATTTTTAATAAGTTATTGATGCTAGGCTATATCGTTTTGTCACACTTAGAAACTGCATAAATCATATTTTTGAATGGAGCTATTGCAAAATTTTTTCAAATTATTTGTCACACAGCCTGCATTCGGGATTCAAAACTCCTGGATTAGTAGAAGGCAAATCGCGGACATAACATTCACTCAATTGACGAAATTCTTCCATTGCACTTGCTGTTGCAGCATTTATTTTTGCATTTTGTAGAAGAATGGAAAAATATTTCAAAATGTTGCGGTGATGAGATATATATTCGGGAAGTCAATATTTTGTTATGATATGGAATAAAAACTGTTCTCCTGAAATATCGGATGGAAAATTGAACTTAAATATCAGTAACTCTTCAGAGATGGAAAGCCCAGTTTCAAGTTAAAGATATACTTTTCAATAAACTGTGCAAAATAGCACAGAATACGAACGTTGATTACACGATTTGAGAATATACGCTACACATCGCATACGACCTAGAACATCTGCAGTGATCGCCCATACATGGTAACCGTGATCTCCGTTGGCTCGAGCACTACTTATTCCCTCGCCTTGTGTTCAGAGAGGCCGAGATAACTGACAGCTGTAGGATACTCCCACCTTATGTCACCGATCGTTCATAAATAGTTTAGAAATAGAAGACAGGACCCTGAATAAATTAAAAAAAATTACTAGAAAATTGATTCTTGGAATATTTTCTCGGTTTCTTTTCCCGTTTTCTTTGGGGGGGGGGAGAGCTCCTTTCTCCCCCCTCTGGGTGTGCTATTGCTACCATCAATTAGGTTATCTAGTTAATTTAATCTAAATTAACATTTCTAGTAACGTGTTTTCACTCATCAGAGGAGTTTTAACGACAGTAATCCGACATCAAATATGGGTTTAAGATTTTTTTAATTTTAGGGGATGTAAGGCCCTATTTCGACACCCTTAAAGGTTGAGTAAAAAAAAAATTCTAGGTGATTACCTTTGGCATTAGAAGAATCACAAGGCAAAATTTCATCTTCCTTGGCCTTATGGTTTCAGAGATACCGCGATCAGTCAGCCAGGGTTTTATTTTTGGGTAAAATCTCCTTTAAACCCCCTTAAAGTTTGAATTTTTCAAAAAAAATTCTCAGTGAGCACATAGGACCTTAGAGGAACTAGCATGAAAAATTTCAGCTGCCTATGCCTTATATGGTTTTAGAAATACAGTTCGAGGGAAGGGAGATTAAGCCCCTATTAACCCTTTAAAATTCGAATTTTTAATAAAATATTTCTTAGCGAGCATCTAGAGTGGTGATTTCCAACTCGTAGAAGCATGCGGACCACCAAGTCAGAAATTGAACCATGTGGGGTGAATGAACCATGTGGGGTGAATTGAACCAAATTACATAAAAATCCATAAAAATTAATTCAAAACCTGATTGTCAACGGATATATTCGGCCCATCTAGTTAAATGAACATAGCTTTCAAAATCCCCATTTATTTCGCAACTTTTTTATATGTGGTACCGGACCACTCCCGATGCTCTCGCGGACCACCTATGATCCGCAGACCACCGGTTGAGAACCACTGATCTAGAGCCTAAGAGAAAACACCGTACGAAATTTCAGCTTCCTAGGACTTACGGCCTCAGAGATAAGAGTCCTTTAGTCTGTCCGTCAGTAGTACTCGCCTTTTAGATATGCAGTGGACGCTCGTTAATTCGAACTCGAAGGTTCTCAGAAAAAAGTTCGAATTATCCGATGTTAAGAGAAAATATATAACTTTAAATGTGTATCACTGAAGAAGAAACTCTCCTAGTATGTATAACCCCCAAAAATATATTATACTATGTTATCTAAAGTTAAACATATTAAAAAGCAATACAGACTTACATTAATCATAAAATGAAGCAGAAGATATGCAGTATAAAGTAAACTTTTATTAAAAATATGAATTACACTTTGGGGAAAAATTGTAAAATTAATGTTTGGTTCTGTTTATGATACCTACATTGTTCACCCAGCTTCTCGATTTGAAGTAAACATTTCAATTCATTTTCAGAGGAAGGTTCCATCTAAATAAATGCTTTCAGAGTTTTAATAGAGTCTATTATAGCTTTGACCATTATGGCCGCATTAGAAATATCTTTCGGCAGGTAAGTAGAGAAAAGCCCTGGCAGTTTCCTACCGAAATTAGTGCATACGTCTTCGATTACATCAGAGCTTTGGCCACATACAGAGATAAGAAATATTGTGCCTTGACTTAAATCGAGAAAGCCATTCATCACTGCATTTAAAATCTTCAATACCCATTCGAATTGCCTATTCATCAGCCTTCGTCAGCACTAGGGGTCCATTTATCGGAAAATTTCGAGATCTAACATCCTGGAACGATAGCAGTAGAGCTTTTTCTAGAACTTCTTGGGACGCATTTCCCATGCGTTTCCTTCCTCTAGCAAATTTTGATTTTTCCCATGAATCTAAAATTGACTCCTTGTTTTTCAAATTAGTTGACAAGGCATTTTTTTAAAATTCTATAGTCAGCTTCTAACTTTGTTTTACATTCGCCATTCTCTACTTTCTTTAAAATTTCTACCTTTGTCTTCAAAGTTAGGATTTTGTACTTTCCACGTGTAGACATCCTGAATTTTTACACGTTCACACCACACAATGAGGAAGAAAAACTAGACAACATTAACTTGTCTGCACTACAGTTATAACAGACGCAGCTCCCTGGAATGTATAGTAAAGACTAGATTTTCTGAAATTCTAAGAAAATCGATCCGAATAAAGGAAAATTGCTTTTTCCGTTTAGCACTAATAAGAAGGACAATAGCTACTAACGTTTAGCGGACATGCAATAGTCTAGGAATGCAGGCATGGGCCTCTTTACACACAAAAGAAATTTTGACACACAAAATAATAAATACAGTGTGTATTTTCTCTATTAAACGAGGAAAAAGAATTTTTTTTTGTCAAATTTTTAGTTCGAATTAACCGAAGTGATAAAAATTTAGTTCGAATTAATGAGATATTTTTAACATTAACTCCAATACAAGTTTTTTGGGGCCTTTGGATTACTTCGAATTAACCGAAAGTTCGAATTAACCGAGTTCGAATTAACGAGCGTCCACTGTATATAGATAACTGTAACTGAGGAACAATAATTGCTGTGTTGAGCTTAGAAAAAAATAGAAAATTTTATAATAAATATTTTTCCGAAATGAAAAGTACGAATACCTCGTAATTTATAATGCAGGTACTCAAACATAAGAAACATTCATGACCATGCGAATTAAGGAATTATACATGATCTCGTTCAACATGTTGCAGACCTAAACTTCTACAACTAGTATGCAGGTTCCGGAATCGACGATGGAGCCTTGGCAAGTTTTATTAAAGAATAAGACATAACAATACGTCCAAGCTACTTATAAGGATGGGAGAAGTGAGTTTGGAGAGTTTCAGGTTACCAATGGAGAGATTTGACAACAAGAAATGGACCTAAGTTTTAAAGTTTATCAGCTATTGTCCAGAACAGCGGCTTCAGCGAGAACCCTCTTTTTACACAGAGACTAATTTCTTGTCACGCGAAGAGAGGCAGCAATCGAAGTCTAGAGAATTGAAAGTCAAAATTTTTGGTTAAGAATAGATTACTCTGATGGTGTAACATTCGGTTAGCATTCTTCTTAGTTTGATTGTTTGTTACTTTATCTTTAGCTTACCTTCACAGGTAGTAGTGGGGTAATAAATTTTCTGTTTGTTATTTTACTTACAGTTTAATTTATTTTGCTACTTGGGAGTCGCAAAGTAACATACTTCAGGTTGAAAAATTAGATTTTCTAACTATCTATGCACTTTGAATATCCTCTCTAGTCAAAATGTCGATTTCTTTGTTTTTTTTCGATGTGTTATAAATCCCAATCCTATCGTTTTATAATTACTCGTAGGTTTCAATTTTTTATTCATTTGATCTAAAAGCTTTCTGACAGCTATTGCAATTCTGCTTGACTGTGAACAAAGAACTGTGATTAAAAGTTGTTTCTTACTTTTTTAACGAGGAAAATTTTCATAATTTTTCATCATGCCAAACATCAAGTAAATAACTTTAATCAAATCATGTTTTATAAATGCTTGTGAAGACTAGCTCTATTTGACATTATACGGTTTATAAATGGCTATTCATTGTATAAGTTTATTATAAATGCCATATTATTAACAGCCTTTCTAGTGAAGGGAAGATAGGATCTTTATCAGAAATATTAAGTTGAAAATCCTTATATCATATATATCTAATTTAAAAAATACCCATGTTTCTTTGATACATCTTTTACCGGACTGTCAATTATTTGCCCTTTTTTTCGGTTTTTCTGAAGCTTTTTTTAATGTATCAGCTTAATTTTCAGAGTTCTAAAATTTAGGCCACATGTGATTAAAAGTGTAGAGGTGATGATTACATTCACGTAATTAGAGAAAGTTATCCTCAAAAGCTCAACGATGTCTTAGAGTAAAAGATACCCAAAACTAGGAGATAAGCTGGGAAAAAATTAATTTTGCACGAATACCTAAGTGACCTTTGTTTTCCAAACTACACTTAATGGAGAAAACAACGTTATGCATAGTGTGCCTTAACTTTTTATCACTCTTATTTTTCCCAGAGAAATATTTCTATTCTGACGAATTCTTTTAGCAACAGACTTAATAAACAAATCCTTCAATCGTCAGAACAAATTAGTTTCGGTTAAAACTCTTCCGTGATGTTATGTATTGATTTTCTGTCTTGATTTTAGTAAACCAGATAGAAAAAAGTCGTGAAAGTTAGTTGTCTATGCTTTAACCTGTTTTCCATAGTTTTATTGCAGATGGCATCTGAAAAATTTCCCAGTGTCCCACTTCACACTTTAAGTATATATATATATATATATATTTTCTGTTAGCTGTCCAATAACAAGTAATAATCTAAAACAGGGGTACTCAAACTGCGGCCAAAAGCATTCACACAATTTATGGGTACAGGTACTTTTGTAAATAAAATTTTGGAAATTAGAGCCTGAAAAATACAAAATAACACAAAAATGTGCCAAGTGCTGCTCACGTTATTCACTGCCACATATTTCTGAGAATCATCCAATTTCAAAATGCATCATGCGAAGAACGTATATAGAAGTTGGCATACTGATTCTTACCTTGCTGGTGTATTGAGAGTAGCATATCGCAAGTATAAACCCGATTTGTCTAAAATAGTAAAAAAATTGTCTCAGCATAAAAATCACACTAATTTTTAAAATAAACGTAACTCAAAAATACATTAATTGAATATATTTGAATATATTAAGGTTAAATTCATTAAACAGAGAATTCACTTCGCAAATTGGAGGTTATTTTACGAAAAAATTCGCAAAATGTTCTTGGTTCCAAGGAAAAGTTCGCAAAACAGAGAAATTCGCAAAATAGAGGTCCAACTGTGTGTGTGTGTGTATGTATGCATATATATATATATATATATATAAAGCAGCACTTAAATACGTAATAATTTCTTTTCAAGTAGTTTTCAATGAATGAAGATATTTACATGTTGATTTTCAAGTCATGCTCCACATTAAAAGTATTTCTTGTGTATTTTTACTTGGTGGAAACTCGATCACAAATGCGGTTATGACGAAAAAATGGTAAAAATTGGAGAGCATGTTTAAAAATAATTTTTGAAAAATATTTCTTACTGGTGAAAAAAAAATGTCAGGTTTACTGTTTTGTCCAAAAACATTCTCGAGGAGCATAATCCTACAGCTTTACAAGTTTATTCTGCCTATTTGAAGCTTACAAATGTTTCTTTGATAAAAATTCTCGCACCTAAAGGGGTTTCAATCTAGTTTTTACACGACTGTGTTTTTAAAAAACTGGGATAATGGCCAAAATTTCCTTTTGACTTATTTTTATTCACATTCCTTTATCTGACCCGGCATTCATTTTGATTGGAATAATTGAGCAGCTTATCTTCAAAGGAAAAGGGAGTTTAATTTATTTCCACAGAAAATAATGAAGATGTAAAAAAAATATTAACCTGCGTAATATTTAACTTTAAAACGTCAAAGTAAATTTTTCCTCAAATACATCTTTCCTACTATGAGGATTGCACGCAAACTAACCGTAACATAGAGCGAAAGGAAGATTCATCTTAAAAAAATAATACCTGAAAATAAATTTTCTCTCCTTTTGTTTTAGGTCCCCTTTTTTCACACGTTCCATTTTGATAGAGGTTATTGAGCGGCATATTGTCAAAGATACAACCATTGTATATTTCTCTCTATAAAAAATATTAAGGTTGTAGTGAAAAAAAAGAGGCAAAAAAACGTGACGTGTTAAAGTTTGAAACAACTTAATAATTAAAAAAAAATTTTTTTACTTCTAAGAATAAACTGAATGTTCACGGAATATTTTTCTGGAGGATTTATTGTACAGCCTTGAAAATACATCAAAGGGACAGAAAAAAGCTATTTTCGATTCATTATATCTGTACTGGGATGCAAGAATTAAAAAAAGTTTGTTTATATATATATATATATATATATATATATATATATATATATCGCAGTGGCCCAGTTGCCAAGAGCAGCGGGCCAGTGATCTGAACGTCCCTGGTTCAATACTCGTAACTACAGATCCAACTCCGTGTTCACTAATGGTGGCTGGGGCACGTAAAATAGGTCGTGGCTGCAATGTCCTCCAAGTTCTTAAATTTACCTCTGGAGGTAAGGGGTCAAGTGTTCCGATCTCATCATTTGACTCGGTACAAAATTATAGGACCGGTCATTTAGGTAAGTCGGTCTCCGACCCTTGGGGGTGCTTCAGAAAAACAGGAGCCCAATAGCGTATTAGGACTTAGTGAATGGAACCTCCAACCAGGGGGCCTTAGCAACAACAACATATATATATGGTTGATGGTATGTATGTATGTTGCGACGAATATATATATATATATATATATATATATATATATATCTATAATTTAAACACAATGGCTACTAAACATCTTCTAAACACCTTTGTTGACAAAATAAAATTAAGCATTTATGGAGTAAACATTAAATAATATATCTGTTTTTCTATCAGTCACGAAATCTGTTAATTTTCGAGTACACTACTTAAAAAGGCACGAATATCGGCTTCAAACAACCATTCCGTTTTTCACTTTCAGTAGAGCATTGATTAAATAATGCAAAATATGCAACACCTTTTGTCAAATAGTTTTTGTAATCATGAATGTTTTTGTACCGCAGGCTATTATAAGAGCAGTGAGCACATTTCAGGTAGGTTACACTTTAATGGGGAGTTCAGTAAGTTTGGAACATTAAATGCATTTTCCACTTACTAAATGTTCTTTTTAGCATGGGTTTATTAAGATGTAACGCCATTGTGAATCGAGGAGAATCTAAAGTTCAATGTAGGTCAAATGAATTTTATTCGGAGGAATTTAATTAATCCCACATAACAAGGTATAGGTCACTAGGAAAAGGATGTATGATACATTAATATTAACGACTCACCTGAATGTAACCACACTAGAATATTTTACACCGATGGAAACCTAAAAATTATTTTGTTTTACCCTCATTCGTCTTTAAAAGTATTACAGGGTGGCTACAAAAACTGAAGCAAAAAGTTCCCTGAGTTTTCCCTGATTTCCAGAGTATTTTTCATGAAATTCCCTGAGTTTCCTCGTCCGTTCGCAGAGCAATTCCCCGGCCATAATGATACACTTGACACAAGAAAAAAATACTTTTATTGTATACCATAATAGATAGATAATATTAAGTTATAGATTGAACATTTAATAAACTACATTTTTACAACTTCAGAGTTTTCTAGCCACCTCACTGAACAAAATTTTCAGGGAAATAAGGTTGAGTTTCAATATAAGGTGTATTTGGACCTTCTTGCTGGCGAATCTTTAAATAAGTAGTACAATGATCTATGGAATTCTAAAATTTTTCAACCAGTCGCCACAGTTCCAGTTTTAAATGCAACATTTATTGCATGCAGCCCACAGGACCCAACGTTTAAAATCTCTGGTCCTTCATTTCCATCTCTTATGTTATCTTAGAGGTCTTTAAAAAACTTCTGGTTCACATTAGGACCATACATGGAAAGCTATAGAAGCTTATTTTTTATACCAAAACTCTTCATAGCATCTAAAAAGGCAGTTAATAAATCAGAAGCACGACTCCGCTGAAGGAATACCGATGTTAAATAACAAGTTCTTACCCCAACTTCATCTGCTTTTCAATACCGCACATTCGGGTCCATCTGTTGTTTTGGGGAGATTTTTGTTACAGAATTCACCAAATCCTATGACAAAATATTCAGAAGCAAGAACCTCTTCTAATAAGGCTTTCTCAAAAAGTGGTGAAATACCATCAACAATTACGTATGCCATTTTATCCCGGCCCAATTGCATGCTTTTGGCGATATCAGAATCTGGGAACATCCTGGAGAAACATTTCAAATCTTTCTCCGCAGACCGTAATGACTTATGTGTCATTATAGATTGCAAGCACCACAGTATCTCAACTTCTGTAACATTTTGCTTTAAACAGTAATTTTTTATGTTGCATGACTGCTTATTCTGTTGAGCCTCAAGAAAAGCTGGAGCAATAGTATCTATATCCTTCGACTTGTTCTGACAGGTTACATTTATATCTGTAGAATCAGATAAAGTAGGTGTTTTGGATGATGCAAAGTAGCTGCCAACACTTCCTGATAATAAAACATCTTTTTCATTCTCCCTGTTCATATTATGCTTTTATGACTTCTCACTGCTCGTAAACCCATATTGCTCAAACTAAACTTTCATTGGCATAGTTGGCAAAAGGCTATGTTCTTATTGCCTGGTACCTCCCTGCGCCAGGTGAACTTCCAATGCTGTTGAAATGAGCTCTTAAATTGTGACATTTTTTTATCTAAAAAAAAAAGAAAGAGAAATAATAAGATGCAAGGAATAAATTTAAAAGAAGATGAATGTGTCAATATTAAATTTAACTGTAAATAAAACCTCACATTAACGCATAACAGCCACTTCTCATTGCTTATTACCGATAACATACAACACAGCTTATTTAGTAATCTTTTTCAATAAAATAAGAGTATAAAGAAATTTATTAATAAATAAAACTTACTTGTAAATTAAAATTTTTTTCATAAAGCAAAAATAATTTTCTAAAATAATATTCAATTGACAATCCTAATCACTTCAAATAAAATTAATAAATTCAAAAATCTAATTTAATCTATTTCAATTTAATATAAATATATTATATATTACTATATTATGCTGTATATATGTATAAATATGCTATGTATAAATATATTTAGCTAAAAGAAAAAATATAAATTAAAGAAAATCAGGCTAAAAAATTAATGACACGTGCAAAATATTTATGCAAAAAATCTAAGCAATCTATTTCAATTTAATATAAATGTATATTATATTATATTATATTATATTATATTATATATATATATATATATATATATATATATATATATATATATATAAATGTATAAATATGCTATATTGTCCAAAAGAAGTGTGCAAACTAAACAGAATCAGATTAGAAAATCAATTACCAAGAACACGTGCAAAAACCCGGAAGTGCGAAAAAAAAATCAGTGGTCACCTACATAGCAGAAAAAAAATCAGTGTACTGACGTTTGACCCTTCTGAACCGGCCGGCTTACTATTACAGCAATTCTTGTGACGTAGCTCATCGAGGTGGCTCTCCCGAGGGGAGTTTAGCCGGACGATGACCGAATAGCTAAGGAGTTGGCTTTCGGTACGAAAGTCGGAGTTCGAGCAGTGGCGTAGCGAGAGGGGGTCTATTATGCCCCGAGCGCCACTTGCAGAGGGGCGCCAAATGGTCCTTTTCACTAATTCTATATATATATATTACTATATGTTTTTAAGAAGGGGGCACCAAAAAGGTATCGTGGCCCGGGCGCCAGTTATGCTCGCTACGTTACCGGGTTCGAGCGGCACTCTTTGCATGCATGTTTGTTGCCTTTCGGAATCAGCTTTAAGCTGTAGTTCCCGGTCTAATTAGCTCTCGTGTAGCAAAAATTGACAGTAGCGCTCCAAACCAAAGCAAACCCGAGGGGAGCAGAACAAGCCGCGACGCAAGGATTGGCGCGAAATCATCTTGGCAATAAATGACACAGACAAGGAAGCTTAGCCTTGAAAATTTTACATTATTTAACTACTTACTAACATAGCAAAAATATATAAGAATTTCTAACACATATATATTAAAAAATCATGCATAATCTAAATTGGTACTTTCCCGTTAGCCGGGCGCCACCTTGAACCAAAATCAAAATGTCGCAAAAATCGTCAAATCTACGTATTTTTGAAATAAAATGAATTTTTTAAATGTTGATTAAATTGGAACCGGATGTTTAACTTTTACAGGCTTTTCTGGCCGTTAGTATTTTTAAAAGCCGCAGGCGCTAAACGCCTATTATTGACATTAGGGAACGCGGCACCGCGATAGACTTCGGTTACTGGATTTCCGGCCGTTACAGGTTAAATAAAACAAAATACAATGTATACAACTCTTTTTTCTGGATGTTTACGTAAAAAATACACTTTCATTTTTGGAATGGAAAAAGAAAAAAAAATTGGCGACATTTTGATTTTGCTTCAAATTGGCGCCCGGCTAATGGAAGAGTACCTCTAAATGAAAACAAAATATATTCTTACCTTGTATTGATGCATAGTTCAAATGAAATTATTTTTTTAATAAAAAATTCATCGTGGTCGAAGTAGCTGGAATTCGTAGCTGGTCGTGCAGAAAGATCCAAAACTCCAGACGATCGACGATTCTTGAAGACTTCAACAATAATACGTGCCACAGACTGCAGATGTCTTTGTTTATGAAAAAAACTCGATCAAGCAGCCAGTCGGAATAAGGTCAAGGTCGTGGTATTCGTAACGTTTAGCTAATTTTATATACGTAGGGTAGTTACCGCGAGGGACAAAGAGAAGGGGAAATTCCCGTTTTGATCTTTTCGCTGGGATTTAAAGAAACGGCCACTTGCAAAACAAAATTCCAAATTTTCCCCTGAGTTAAATGAAACCTCCCTGAGTTTTCCCTGAGTTTTTCCAGAAAATGATTCTTCCCTGAGAATTCCCTGATTTCCCTGAATTCCCGGTTCTGTCGCCACCCTGTATTATGAATGTTTCCAAAAGTTTTGGGATTATGTTTGGGCACAAGAATGGGGATTACAGATGGTATGATTTAAACGCTGTAATAGGATAAGTATACCAGATTTTAACTTATGTCATGAATTATATATCTGGATTTGCCTGAACTTTATATGCTTCCTCACATGTCCTTTTTTTCACTTATTTTTATATGTGCAGTATTTTGATAACTCAACATTATTCCAAACCATATCCATTTTAAAAAGGGGTTTATATTTCACTTCTTTTCGTTTCTGTGAATACTTTCCCTAGATAGCAAAAACGTGCTTACGAGGAAACAACTTTTGTGAAGCCCACAATCTGCTACACCATAACACGTTTCAACCAATATGGTTGTCCCACGGGATATTTTGTATTATTCTGTACACTTCACTTATGTAAAGATACTCTACATGCATATGAGTTCGTATGAGTTGAACAAATTTCCCAATTTATAATATACAGGGTGTCCCAGTTAAACGTTTCAGAACTTCTACGAGGGGACGGGTGCATCCTGACGACTCGAAGTCATATAGCAATGTGGGGTCGGAAATGCTTTCCTGAAGCGGTCATGTACACAGAAAAACATAAAGAAAGAGACCGTAAGTGGATAATCGTTTTAATAATAAACGTACAAAAACAAAAGGTACAGGGGTCAAAGTAAGTGTTCGAAGTTTTTTCCACTGACTGCAATGCAGACCTCACATCTCCGGCGCATGAAATTCCGAACATTCTGGAATAATCCAGGCTCATCTCGAATTTCTCCGGCCGCTACTGCGATTCTTGCAACCAGCTCCTCAGCATTGTCAACGGGGGTGTCATAAAACCGTGTTTTCATATGACCCCATAAATAAAAATCCAGACATGATAGGTCTGGTGATAGAGCAGGACAACGCACGAAACCACCACGTCCGATCCACCGTTGGCCAAATCTGACGTCTAGGTAGTTACGGCGGCTGCCCCACTACTATCTGCAGCCCCGTACACCAAATGCATGTCGGCTAACTCCGTGTTCGTATAATTAGCTATCCTACTAACTCTGAGTCCCTGTGCGAAATGAAGATTCCCTGCACTAACGCTCGGAACTTTCCCGCAACGCCATCTACCGCTTCAGGAAAGCATTTCCGACCCCACATTGCTATACGATTTCGAGTCGTCAGGATGCACCTTACCCCTCGTAAAAGTTCTGAAACGTTTTAATTGGGACACCCTGTATATGAATATAGTATACGAGTCTTATGAATAAAAGTAAAGTAAGTAGTTCTAGAGACTTTAACCGCAGCAGTAGCTATGAGATTTATTCTTTTACCTCATTTACATCATAAACAAAAGAAAATATATTTTAAGCTTTAAAATGATCACTTTATAAGACTTGGAAAATGAGTTATAATAAAGGAAACTGTAATAGAAACTGAATGTTTTAACAGAAATTCCTTATAAAGTTCCCATATTGAAATTTTCCAAAGTGTAGGGAGAAGTTTTAATGCAAATATTCCACTCTAATAAAGAAGTATGTATATTCATTAAAATTTCAGGTAATTGAAACTTATCGTTCCAAATGCATAAAATAATGCTCTGTTACCTTTTTAAATAGCTGAATGGGTTTTCACAAAATTTAGTTCATTTTTTAAATTTCCGCGTAGTTGTAAGGCTCAAGGCTAAACTTGATTTTAATAACAGTGATTGATTAAAAATTTTATTCTGATGAAATATTACAATTTCCTATTTATAAATGTTGCAGAATATTGGTTAAAAGAGGGAAAGCTATCAAATTCATTTGGTTAATGAAACATTTAAAGATACTTTTAACCCCTTCCTTCTCGCTCCCCTCAAAATTACGGGGTGCGGTTTCGCCCCCATGATATTGCCCATTTCTTGTGCCCATGATATTTCCGGGATGGAGTGTTCAAAAGTAACACACGAAAAAGATAAAAACAATTCATTTCATTTACCCTGAAATTTTTTTATTTCTTATTTTACATGCCAGATGGCAGCCTATTTATAATGCAATAGGAGATGGTTTATTTTATACTAGATGCGACAGATAAAAAAATAAATGGAATCCTCCGGAAAAAAATAGGCACTTTTTTTACTGATTTCTTAAAAATTATGTGATCGTTAAGGGGTTAACAGTATGTGGTCCTCATGGTATAGCGGTTAGCATCATGATCTTTCGCGCAGTGGGCCAGTGTTCAAATCCTGAGTGTGGCTCGGACGTTCCTGTGTTGTCTCCCATAGGGAGCAATGTTGGCTTACCTGATTGGTGTTCCCATAATAAATTAGTCAACAAGATTTCGCAGTGCTGATTTTCTTCAAGAGTCAAGTGCCTGTCGTATGGATGGAAACTCCTATTAGTATTCCGGAAGATAGATTGGTATCGTTTAGGTAGTGTTCTCTGTCGTTGTAACCCTCCCTGGAATGTCGCCATAATTGACAAAGCTTTGTTCATTAGAAAAAAAATCTGCTGTATATCGAATTTTGTATGAGTGTTTTTCCATCTTTTATGTAAAGGTAGATAACCTGTTGAATGTTGTTGTTTCTTATGCCTCCTGGCCGGAATTTATTCCAGACCAGTTCCATATATTATAGTGGGCTGAGGGATGCGGCTCCGGTTTATAATGGTACCACAAGGGTCGGAGTCCGATTTAGCCAGGTGCCACCTCAATTTTGACCGAGCACCCCCCAAGAGCGGCATCTGGGGGAACGTATCCTCTCCCACCCTCTCTGAGCTCAAAGAGGGACTTTCCAGTCTACGGAATTAACGTGACCATATCCAGCCTAGACACGCAGGTATTTAACGGCGCTTGTCGGGATTCGATCAGAGTACCATCAGCACAAAAACCGACGCACTACCACAAGGCTAACTCGAGCCCAATGCAAATTTAGAATATTTGTGTCCTTACTAACATAAAATGCAATTCAGTCTACATAGTACACAAACTATGAGTATCACTTGAAATAAAAACTAGGAATACCATAAAATTTCAATATCTTGCAAGTTTAAGTCATTAAAGCTTCAAGGACAAATATTTGCTTCGCTCTTCCTAAAGATCTAAAGAATGCAAAAAGTTAGTTATCTGTGGGTTCGATCCTTTTACGAATGTGTAATGGCAGTTTGCAGTCATCATAAACCGTCCCTTTAAATTCAGGGTCAAAACCAGCAGAAACTTTTCTCCTGGTGACCTATTGAATAACAATATTGAAAACAAATGTGTATTGAAATTATTGAAAACAAATCTAGATAATCTTTTAGGTTGGACCTTGGAAATGTCTGTAAAATGTCCAAACATCATTTTAATTTTTTTCTCACAAAATTTTATCTATTACCATGAAACAGTAAAATAAATATGCCCAAGTACAATAAAGCTGATATAATGAGACATTACTTGAGTCATTATGAAGAAAAGCATTTTAGACAGAAACAAGTTTACTTCGGATACATTAAGAAAATAATTTTCTTCTTAAAAATAATTTACAGAGCGTATTTTCTGCAAATTAGAAGACATAAGCGCAGAATCATTTATCTAAACCATGATAGAAAAAACAAGCATCGTTTTTACTGAAAACAAATACTGACAGGCTATCAATAAATAATCCTCCCGAACCGCTGTCGTTTCACATTAACCCATGCCAAATTAATCTTAATTCGATCTCACATTTCGAATCTTTTGTCGCAGATGTCACGGGTGTTTAAATAATTAAGTTGATCTGGAACACCCTCAAACAGGCTGTATCTATAAAAAAAAAATAATTGTCGAACATTCCATGTTTTCATACACTTCATCGCGCGTTTAACTGTTCACCACTGAGGCTGAACAATAAAATCTGCGTATCATTAATTACTTAAACTTTAATTAACTGTCAAGATTTAGAAAGGAAATGCGAAAAAGGACAATTGATTAATAAAGCATTTCTCTCTGTAACCAACAAGAATTTTAGATAAAGACATTTCTTTGAGAGTTGCATGTAAACATATATTTTTGTGTTTTCCTCATCAATTATGCTGCATAAATGGTATGGGCATTTTAGTTTGAGTGCACGTGCATGTCGTAAAATTGTCATTCGTGCACTGTAAGATTTTGTGTTTACCCAAAACTATTTTTAAACAGTTGCTGTAGACATTATGCCACTTACACAACAAATCTATCCCTTCCTTAAATAACTTAGAATCGGGGAAACTTCAGAATATGCTACAAGATTCAGATGTCACTAAAAATTTAAATAAACTTGTTTGTCATTCATTCACCATCTGCCAGTTTTTCATTTATTTTTCTAAACAACAACAACAAAAAATAAAGCTCTTCTAACTTTTGAAGTAAAACTTAAATGAATACGAACAATAGTACCGTCATATATACAGGGTGATTCAAAACTCCATGTACAAACATTTAGGGTAGGTAGAAAACTCAATACAAAACAGAATCACATAGGAATGTATGACCGGATACGCAAACCTGACGCTGGAGGGCGCTGTTTACTTAATCGGACCATACCTCGTAGCAACCCCACTGGATGGCCGGAAATATCGCATTTTTCTGGGGGAGGTAAAAAACTCGAAAACAAAACAGAATCACATAGGAATGCAAACCGGAAACGCAAACCTGATGCAGTTAAGTTGACTTTTCATTTCTGCATCTTTGTTTATCCTCTAGCTGATCAGGCTTGCATTTCCGGTCATACATTCTATGTGATTCTGTTTTGTTTTTGAGTTTTCTACCTCCTCCAGAAAAATGTGATATTTCCGGCCATCCAGTGGGGTTGGTAAGAGATCAAGTCCGATTAAGTAAACAGCGCCCTCCAGCGTCAACTTTCCGTTTCCCGTCATACATTCCTATGTGATTCTGTACTGTTTTTGAGTTTTCTACCTCCCCTAAAAGTTTGTACACGGAGTTTTGAATGACCCTGTATAGGATGGAACTTTAATAGTGGCAACTAAGTGTGTAAAAATTACACAGAAGAGATACAGGGGTGAAACTTTTATAGCCCTTGAAAGTAGTAACCAACATTGTTTAGCACCCGTTGCTAACGTTCTGAAAGCTGCAGGATGCCGTTGGCAGCACCTGATTTGTTGATCCATCGAATGGAGCGGTCTACTGCCTGCAGAATCTTTGTTGGAATCCACGGAGCGGTTCCTTTACCTTGGGGATGAGATTAAAGTCACAGAGACTTAAGTACTGGGAATATGGGGGACTGTAGATCACTTTCCAGCCCCAGAGAGCAAACACATCAGCCACAGTGGGCGCACGCCTTTTCCTTCCATCAGTACGATGCAACAAATTATTTCGTACAATAGACCGGTAACTAAAGCATGGTTGTGTTCATCCTGTCACTATACAGGCGTGTGGAGAGAGCTCATTCGCTCTGAGGTAAGGCAGGTATGTGGCGTATAAGGAGGGCCACCCAGACACTTTACGGGGCCTGGGGCAAACTTCAGATGGGGGCCCCAAGACTATTTTTCAGAAGACTATTTTGCAGTAATCTATTCTTTTGAGAAATCTGATTAATCGAATAAATTTTTAAAATTTTTTTTTGGGGGGCCCCTTTTTTCAGGATATTATTTTGAATTTTGAAGTACGGTACAAGTTTCAGAATTTTTTTTCGGAGGAAATCTAATAAATAAATTTTTAAAAATTTTTTTGGCCCCTCCGGCAGTTGGGGGCCTGGGGAAAAGTGACCCAGTTGCCCCCCCTCTGGGCGGCCCTGCGTTTAAGCTGCTTTCATCAGTTCTACTGCGTGGGGGCTTTACAATAGTGTTATTGCTATTAAAGTTCCATCCCTCGTATATAGCCTAAAATGTACTGACTGCATACCCTTCATCCCGAACCTATCTCGTCCGTCAAACGATTGTTAATTTTTATATTGTTGTTGTTGTTGTTGTTGTTGTTGTTTCTAACAACCCCCTGGCACGAAGTATTCCGGACCAGGTATAAGCTAACGGGCTGAGGGGTTATAATGGCACCACAAGGGTCGGAGTCCAATTTAGCCATGTACCACCTCAATTTTGACCGAGCACACCCAGGGGGGGACATCTGGGAATCATACCCTCTCCCACCCTCACTGACCTCATTGAGGGACTTTCCGGTCTGCAGAATTAACGTGCACATATCCGGCCTAGACACGGAGGTATTAAATAGCACTTGTCGGGATTCGATCCGAGCACCTTCAACACCGAGAGCCGACGAGCTACCACTAGACTACCTGGAGCCTGTTAATTTTTATGAAGATATATTACAAAGTGTGGTAGCATCCAACAGTTGATCATCGAGATAAGCTCCGGACCATAACACTGATCCCTACAACTCATATAAAGAGCTACGACATAAAGCATTTTTAACGTAGGATAACGTTCTTCAATAACGGTCCTCCGGAAAGCAAAATTTCAGCGTTGTTTCGAGTTATAATTTTGGCAGCGCGCCAAACCTAGTAGCAGTAAAATAGTTGAACAGAAAAGTACCAAAATGCGTAAAAAAAGAAAAAGAGGTAAGCAACGATAAGTAATCCTACTTTAATAACCCGCGGTAGTTTCTTTAGAAGAGACTACCTGAAATATTGTTTCCCTTACAAACATTTTCCTGCATGACAATATATGAATTTATGAATGAAAATACAGGTATTCAAGAGCACAGTTCTTCTTAAATTGTGAAAGTATCATGGGATTGACCGTTGATTTTACTTGCATAATGAAGCTCATTGCCACATAACATGGAGTATCTTGGACCATGGAAACTCTCCATGGCCCTCGTATAGTGGAATATTACCGAGCTCTGGAGTGGCTCGGTAAGAATCACATATTAACTTAATTTTCTCATCTTCCAAATACAAGTATGAGTAAAAACCTGTAAGTCTAGGACTTCAACAAACTTCTTGCATATCTCTTGGCAGTAAATGTGCAGGAATAATTGAATGCCGTACTCACTGAAATCGCCCATTTGGTAAAGTTCAGCCTCTGAATTATCATGATCCCATAAAACGTGTGAAACAGTTCACATGAAGTACATATGGTTATTGTCACGATGCTGTTTAAGCTTTAGATCGGCAGGTTTATTGCATCCTTATCGGCAAGTTGTAAACTACACATTTGGAACTAAGACTAAAAATAAGTTGACTTATTTTGTTGAGCCTCCGAAGATTTAATAAACAAAGCTTTATACTTATTTTAAAAAAATCATAGAAACTGTAATAGATAACTCTCTTTTTTTCAGCATGTTGAAATTTTTAAAGTGAATTTTTCAAATCTGGAATATATGGATGAATCCATTTATTTATTTATTTTTTAAGAAATTAAAAACTTATTAGATTGTATGCAACAGACCCGGCATGATGACGTGATGGCATTTCCATCCATGATGGAACTCATTTTTATGAATTTTTTTATGCCACATCTAACCTTATGTAAAAATTACTTTAAATGATTGTCTAATTGAAAAGTTTTACTGGATATACTGCTACTTCAATTACTTATCAAATCTAATTCTTTCAATAGATAGTTTCTGTTTATCCTTTAAATTCTTTTATGGTAATTATAAGTAAGAAGTTATAAGTAGTATTTGTAAAGATATGTGCATTGTTTGTTTTGTTGGATAAATTAAGAAGCAATGCTATTCACCTGTACTGATTAATATATTCATTAAGGCTGCTGTGTACTATCCTACTAGATTCACTCGTCTCTATGTTAACCTATGGAGAAAATTTGTATACTATTTACAGATAAATGAATGTTGATAATCCAATAAAAATGGCATATCTGATAGCCTGTACTTTCCGCACTTTGCAACAGGATTCATTTTATTAATTTCGTCCAACAAAAGAATTTATAAGCGTTTAAAACACACTATACCAGATTTCCCCCCCAAATAACTTGAACTTAAAACTATTATATGCATTAAAAAAAAAAACGAAAAATGCTCCAAGGTGTAAAATTTTTTCTCTATTACGGAGTACAATTAAAAAAAATCTTTAAAACCAAGTCGGCAATTCTTGGACATATTTTCTCCATACGTTAACATTGAGGGGAGTGAATTCAATAGGGCAAGTACATAGCAGCCTTAGGTTATTCGCTAGGTATATATCCTAGAATATTAAATAAATGTAGAATATTTTTTACTCGTAGAACAAGTACAGGGTGTCAGGGCTAAAGGTTCCAAAAGTTATGACTTATTTTTTCGGAACTACCCATTAGAATAAAAAAAAATTATTTAAATAAAAAATTATCTCGCCAAGTTTTAATATAAGCCATAGCCTTCGAGCATAATACAGTAGAGTCCCGATAATCCGAACTTCGGTAATCCGAAAGTCCGCTTAATCCGAAACCAAATGTCAAAAATAACTAGGGTTACAATAAATCCACAGTGATACTAGGTAATATAAAGTATACTTCTAAAAATTACAAGAAAATTCAAAGTTTAACACTGTACTGAACTAATTATTACTGAACTACATTGGTTTAAAAAAATCTGTTACTTTTTTTTTTCCGAAGAGAAGAATACCTCTCCCTTAAGCCAAATTACGCCAATGCAATACCCTCCTGCTCCCTGTCACCGTCTGCTTCATCTTCACCTTCGTATGAGACCTTGACAGGTTCTTTCAAAAATGTTGGACTTTGTCCGAAGGCGTGCAGATTCGTAGATGTAGAATATTAAAGGTTTTCTTACCTTTGGTATGTTGTCAAAAAAGGTTGAGAGATCTCTTGGTGATACTGGATTCACAGGAATGAAAGATAGCTAATCTTGTGGACGTAAGAAAAGAAATCTTTATTAAACAAAAAGTAACATTACTGACTATCTGAGTAAATAATAAAAGAAGAAGCATTCGTTGAATGCATGCGACACGTTAGCCGCGTACAACACACTCGCTAACCGTCTCTCAGGGAAGAGCAGCTTTTTGGTTCATTTATCGTAGTGCAGTAGCGCTACCTGGTGAGTCAAGTTTCAGAGCAAAATCTGATATCCTTGTTCTTTCCCAACATATTTCCCCCTTTTGCGATAGAAACTTGCACCAACTGCATATGATCTCTGCAAATTTGAAACTTTGGTTTCGGAAGTGGTTTCGTTAAAATGTCTGCAGTCATTTTTTCAGTAGGAAGGTAAAACAAAACAATTATGTTTCTTTTGTATAAGTCTCGTATGTGATGATACTTGGTATCGATATGTTTTGTGCGGGAGTGATGTTTCTCAGACTCTATAAGTTTAATCGTCGACTGGTTGTCTTCAAAAACTTTTATGGGTAGTCTCTGTGAAATATTTAAATCGTCAGTCAATTTTAATAGCCATGACAGTTCTTGCATTGCCTGTGACAACGCCACATATTCTGCTTCTGCACTTGAGAGTGAAACACAAGTCTGTTTTCTCGATGACCACGCGATGCATGACTTTCCCAAAAAGAAAATATATCCTGATGTTGATTTTCTGTCTTGAGGATCTTGTCCCCAGTCAGCATCCGAGTACACGGAGAGGTTAGGAAAAGATCCTGACGCTATCCGTAAACCAAGATCTTCTGTCGTTTTTAAATATCTAATTATTTTTTTTAACTCCGTTCCAGTCCTTTTGTCTAGGATTATTGTTTCGTCTACTCAAGATATGGGTAGCGGCAGCTATGTCTGGACGAGTAACTGAAGAAATATAAAGCAGTGTTCCAACTGCTTGTCTATATTGATCGTTTGAAGTCAGAAGATTTTCTTCCTTCTGTTGGCCATAATAATTAGTCTCCATTGGTATATTAGTAGGTTTTGCATCTTGAAGCTGGAATTCGTTCACAAGTTGATTGATTTTTTTTCTTTGAGATAGTAGAAAGCTTCCGTCGTCTTCTCGAATTATCTCAATTCCTAAGAAATGTTTTGCTTCTCCTAAATCTGTTATCTCGTAGTTTTTTTTTATGTCCTCAATGACTTGACGAATTAAATTTTCTTCTTTAGAACTTATGAGTATGTCGTCGACATACACAATTAAATTTATTCTGTCATTGTTACTTCCTTTAAAGAACAGGCAGGGATCAGCTTCGCTTTGTACAAATTTTAGATTTTTGAGCGTTTTTTCTATTTCTTCATTCCAACATCTCGCTGCTTGTTTGAGTCCATAGATTGACTTTTTTAGTTTGCAAACTCTGTTGTCTTGTTCAAAACCATCCGGTTGCTTCATGAAGATTTCCTCATTCAAATTTCCATTTAGAAACGCTGTTTTTATATCGATTTGATGTACCTTTGCTTTATTATACGCTGCCCATGTAAGAAAACTTCTTATAGTGGTGTGTTTTACCACTGGAGAAAAAGTCTCGTCATAGTCTGTTCCATATTTTTGTGTGAAACCTTTAGCAACAAGTCTAGCTTTGTATTTAATTTTGCCATTATCACCCCTTTTTCTCTTGAATACCCACTTATTTCCAACTACGTGCTTTCCATTAGGTAACTCTGTTAGCTCGTAAGTGTGATTTCTCTTTAGGGAGTCTAATTCATTTTGCATGGCTTTGAACCATTCTTGTTTTTCTTCTTGTGGCAAACATAATACCTCATTATAGGACTGTGGATCTTTGTTTTCAGTTATAAACGCTTGAGATTCATTTTTTATTTTATAGCCATACCTTTCAGGTGGAATTCCTTTGTTTTTTCTTTCGGAGCTTCTTGTTGATTGTGTAGGTATTTCTGAATCTCTATTTTCATCTTCGCTTCCCTCTTCAGGAATATCGTCATTATCATCATGTTGAGGTTGTGGGAGATTAAATTGAACTAAATCGTAGCGTCCATTGGAATTTTCATTGTTCGAATGTGATGGGTTAGAATTTTCTAAGAACTTTACGGTTCTGCTGACGACTATTCTTCGTCCTCCTGTATAGATTCTATACCCAGTACTTCTCAGGTCGTATCCAACGAATACCCCTTCTTCTGCTTTCTCATCCAACTTTCTTCTCTTTTGTTTATGGATATGAAAATATGCTTTGCATCCAAATTTTTTTAAATGGCTTAAATTCGGTCTTCGACCGTTCCACATCTCATAAGGCGTTTTTTCAGTAGACTTCGTTGGTAGTCTGTTTTGTAAATACACCGCAGTTGCTGCTGCTTCTGCCCAAAAAGTTTTCGGCATGTTTGCATCAATCAATAGAGCGCGCGTCATCTCGACTATGGAGCGGTTCTTCCTTTCTGCGACACCGTTTTGTGCCGGAGAATACGGAACTGTGGTTTGTGCAGCAATTCCAAGTTCCTTTAGGTGACGATCAACGGCTTCATTGCAATATTCTTTTCCGTTATCGGATTTAATAGCTTTAATTGTCAATCTAAATTTATTTGTGGTTGACGCAACATACACTTTGAGTTTGTCAAAAACTTCCTCTTTCGATGACATAAAGTATATTTGAGTGTATCTCGAAAAATCCTCGATGAAAGTTACAAAGTATCTCATTCCCCCTAAACTATCAACCTCCATAGGACCACACACGTCTGTGTGTATTAAATCCAAGACTTGTTCAGATCGATGTGACGGATATTTTGGGTACGGTTTTTCGCTCAGTTTGGCTTTAATGCACGTTGGGCATTCTAAACTGTGAGAGCAATTATTAATGGTTATTCCCCAAACTAAATCTTCCCTTACAATTTTCTTAACAGTTTCCAAATTTCTATGGCCTAATCTTTTGTGCCATTTTAAGATACAGTTATTATTTGTGCATAACACAGGTGTTTCGGAGACAGAAAACAATTTTTCTTCTACGGGTTTTATATTTATTCTATATAAACCTCTACCTAATCTCGCGTCAATTATTATTTCATCACCCTTTCTAACTGTGCACACGTCATCCTCAAAAGTTACTACATATCCTTTATTGGCTACTGCCTGCACTGAGAGTAAATTAGAATCCAACTCAGGAACATATAAAACATTTACAAGTTTTATTTTTCTTACAATTCCTTCTAAAGATTCGCACTGAAAAGATATTTCACCGATCCCTTGCGAATTAAGTTTTGTTCCATCTGCAATAGTTACAACTTGTTTGTGTTTTTCATTTAACTGAGAGAAAAAACTCTTGTCATAGAACATATGACATGTAGCACCACTATCAAAAATTACGGTATATTTGCATTCATTTTTCTCACTTGCTGTTAGCACAAAATGGTCTGCGGAATTTATCCCCTCTTGCTTCAAAACTTTTTCGTCCGATTGATTCTTTATATTTTGTTTCCCACTGACATCCGAAGATAGCTGCAATTCAGCTTGAAATAATTTATGATTATTTTTTGACGTGCTAGGTGGCGGCGGACGATGATATTCCGAGTCATTTCCTTTTTGAATTTTGTGGTTTTGATGCACTCGATTTCCGGTTTTATTGCGTTTCAGATAAAAGCATTGCTCGCGATCGTGACCTTTCCGGTTGCAAAATGTACAGAATTTTAATTTCGTTTTCTCACTATACCCCTTTAATGCGAGTGAATCGAATTTTTGGTTAGCTTGTCTCATTTCAACGCGTCTGGAATATTCATCTATCAATTTATTTTTCACATATTCTAGCGATAACTCTTGTTCAGATTTGCTTTCGATAGCTGTAATTAAGGGGTCATAAGAAATTGGTAGCGAACATAACAGAATCGCGATCAAATTATTTTCTTTTATTTCTTCCCCTATACTGCGTAATTTCTCATGTAAAATCAAAACTTCCTGGATATGTTCTTGCATTTTGGTTGTTTCTTTATATTTAATGGAGTATAATTTTCTCAGAAGAAAAAGTTTATTTGTTAAATTTACTCGTTCGTGTACTCCTTTTAACTTTTGCCATGTTTCTCGAGCAGATTGAGCATGCAATACATGAATTATTTGTGAATCCGAAATATTTAAACATATTAACGCCTTGGCGATTCTGTCATTTTTTAACCATGCAGGAGTTTCGGTTTCCGGTTTCTCTTCAAATACAACGTCGTAGAGACCCTCTTTTATTAGAATCTGTTCTATTTTAAATTTCCACACAGAATAATTATTATCAGTAAGCTTATCAATGAGATGATGGTCTTTTAAGCTCGACATTTTCAAAACAGTTTATAATTAACAGTTCAAAAAGTTGATAAAAAAAGTTCAAGAATCGAAACTGTATAAAAAAAACATAATGCACTTCAATATACTGTGGAGATTATAAAAGTTCAGTTCATCGATTCTCAGTCTCATAATCAAAATGTTGGACTTTGTCCGAAGGCGTGCAGATTCGTAGATGTAGAATATTAAAGGTTTTCTTACCTTTGGTATGTTGTCAAAAAAGGTTGAGAGATCTCTTGGTGATACTGGATTCACAGGAATGAAAGATAGCTAATCTTGTGGACGTAAGAAAAGAAATCTTTATTAAACAAAAAGTAACATTACTGACTATCTGAGTAAATAATAAAAGAAGAAGCATTCGTTGAATGCATGCGACACGTTAGCCGCGTACAACACACTCGCTAACCGTCTCTCAGGGAAGAGCAGTTTTTTGGTTCATTTATCGTAGTGCAGTAGCGCTACCTGGTGAGTCAAGTTTCAGAGCAAAATCTGATATCCTTGTTCTTTCCCAACAAAAACCATTTCAACAATTTGCTGATGGTCTAAAATCTTTCACTCTACTGTACCGTACTAGGCAGGTTCCGCTCTCTTATCACCCATTTCGTCCCGAGATTTGGCAGTGTTTAGACAGACCTTATAAAATAAACTGTGTAATCACAATCAATGTGTAATATTTATTTAATCACATGCTATTATGTAATTTAAGTTTATTTTAACTATGATTTCGCTTAATCCGAAAAGGGTCTGGTCCCAATCATTTCGGATTATCGGGACTCCACTGTATCATAGATTTTGATGTGTGCACCTTTTATAACACGACTAACTTCTAAATTGTAATCCAGTTCTCTCCAAGTGTTTCGTAGCATATCAGGAGTTATTACACGAATTGTTTGAATGATACGCTTCTTCAACTTATCCATAGTTTCAATTTTTTGTTTATTCACAACGGATTTAATGAATCCCCAAGCAAAATGGCTAATACCGCCTGATGTGCTACGAAACATTTGGAGAGAACTGGATTACAATTTTGACATTAGTCGTGCTACAAAAGATGCACACATCGAAATCTATGATTGATATTAAAACTTGGTGAGCTGTTCTTTCTATTTAAATAATTTTTTAAAAATTCTAATGCGTAGTTCCGTAAAAATAAGTCATGACTTTTGGATACCTTCAGCCTGGACACCCTGTATTATTCAGCGTAACTTTAAATCTGCTTTAGATGCATCATAAATCATCTTGTTATAAAAGACAAGATGACTTTTTTATGGTGAGTTTCACAGTACGTATTAGTTGTGCATAAAAGTACAAAAAATATTTTAACTGTGACCTGCTTTAATTCATATCCTGTGGTGAAGAATTTTGGCAAATCTCTTCACTAATGGAGGAATGTGCGTTAACGTTTACATTAAGCAAGTTAATTTCATGCACCCAGATGTAAAAGTATATTACAGACTAAATACTAAAAATTCTAAATACTAGGCTGAAGTTCAACCCATTTTTTCCTCATTTGATCTACTTAACCTATGTAAATACCATAAGACCACACAGCACTTTGTTTGCTAATTTATCTAACAATGAAACAAATTCACACGCATACAATAGGCATACTGCCTCATACACACAGCTTCAACATTTGTAACGCGCTAATGACACGTCATTCCGGATAATTCCACTCGTATCTCTTTCGTTTTGTTAGCGAGTTGTGTTGTTTATGGCAAACTTTCCTTAACGATCCATTTCTCTTTCATCTTTTTTGTGCTATTCGTGTTCTCCAGAGATAGCGAGAGACTGTGAGGGGCTCTGAAGAGCTGTCAATATACTTTTTATCAAGAAAAGTGTCAATTATGAGTAAAAAAGAAGGAAAAACTCACGGGAATAAAATTTTAGAACCTATACTATTTTTTATTTAATTTTTATGTTTCGTTGAGTTTTGTAATTTTTTTTTTTTTTTGCTGAAAAACTTCAAACCAAACATGACTGTTTGTTGTGTATTAGTGATTTCAACAATTTGGGGAAGTCTAGGTTCGATTCCCACGTGGGATGAAAAAAAAAATTCTGTCCAATCACGGAACAGGCACGTTATATCTGTGTTTCGGAAGACATTTATACTTTTGTTTTTTAACTTCAATCCTAAGTTTCCATAGCATAAAGTTATGATACATACACTGAAAGAATTCTTATAAATATAAATCTAAAATCATGCAATTGTGACAGACAGTGGCGCACCCAGGGGGTGAACCAAGGGGTCCTGCCCCCTCCCCCCAAAGAAATAGAAATTGCATTATGAATATTGATTTTGCATTATAAATATTTTAATCCGTTCATCTCGGCTCCCCCATGCATTATAAATATTTTTATCCGTTCATCTCGCCCCCCCCCCCCAAGAGAAAATTCTGGGTGCGCCACTGGTGACAGAGCTGTTAAATACAAATACACAACGTTAATACTCGTACAGGAAAAAATGTTTGATGAAATTCTTGAACTATTACAAAAACGCAAAGAGAAACTGAATAAACAAATACAAGTATGATATAAACGTTTTCGAACGGCAGAGCTGGGCTCATAGGTAAGGCTCTAAATTGAAATAGACGTCAAAATAAGACATAGAAAAAACACGTAAATTTAATGAAAAAAATTAATAGTTTAATATAATAAACGGAGAAATTAATAAAAATATACAATTTTGAATGCATATTTCCAAACGTTGTTGTAACCCTAAGAATTCCAACAATTCTACTTGTAACTGTAACAGCAACAGAGCGCAGTTTCTTTTTTCAAAAATTTTACTGAATGCTATTCAACCTATACTTTCTTTATTTATCTTGTTTGTTATGTTTCGTGGAGTTTTGGAATTTTTTTCCTTTATATTACTTATAGAAACAAAAAAGAAGTATTGAAAAAAAAACCTTTAAGGTTAAATTGCTGGCAAATTTTTGTTGCTGAAAAAACTTCAAACTAAACATGATTGTTTATAATGAATTAGTGATTTCAACAATTTAGAAAAGTCTAGGTTCAATTTCCCCGTGTGATAATAAATAAAAACTTTTCTGTCCAATCACGGAACAGACAAGTTATATCTGTGTTTCGAATGACATTTTTACTTTTGTTTTTAACTTCAATCCTAAGTTTCCATTACATGAGGTTATGATACATGCACTGAAAGGATTCTAGCGAAGGTATATCCCAAATCATGCAATTGTGACAGAGCTGCTAAATGCAAATTCACAACGTAAATACACGTACAAGAAACAGTGTGTGATGAAACTCTTGTAACTAGTACAATAAGGCAAAGAGACACTCAATAAACAAATACAAGTTTAAGAGTCTTCAGACGGCAGAGCAGGGACCACAGGTGAGGTGACCGTCTCAGGCACAGAATTGAAATAGACGTCAAAATAAGACAGAGTACAAATACGAAATTTTTAATGAAAAAAATTAATAGTTTGATATGATAAACGGAGAAATTAATAAAAATATACAAATATAATCGAATATTTAGGCTATTTTAACGTAGGATTACGTTCCTCAATAACGGTCTTCCAGAAAGAAAAAATTCAGAGTCCGTCGCGAGTTATAATTTTGGCAGAGCGCCAAACCGAGTAGCAGTAAACAGTTAAACAGAAAAGTACCAAATTGCGTAAAAAGAAAAAAAGAGGTAAGCAACAATAAGTAATCATACGTTAATAACATGCGGTAGTTTCGTAAGAAGAGACTACCTGAAATATTTTTTTTATAAACTCCTCTGAATCTGAGAGTATAAGAATTAAGTTTTAAATGCATATTTCCAAACGTTGTTGTAGTCCTAAGAACGTAAATATAAAATTATATGTTTGTATCTACAGTAACGCCAATTCTACGTGTTACTGTAGAAGCAGCTGAGTGCAGTGTTTTAAACTGAAAATTTTAAGAATTATCTACGAATAACAACTCAAGAGCGATTGAATGTTCTATCAGTAATTTCTACATGAAAAAACAATAAATTATAGAGTTACAATCAAACAATTTGCTGCAATAAAGAATGATTTAGAAATTATGTTTATTACATAATTATATTCAAATTTATTTACTTTTTCGACTTTTTAAAGGTTTGTAAATATAAAATTATATGTTTTTATTTAAAAATAAATACACATTTTTTCAAAAATGTCCGTTAGTTTTGATATCAGTTCTTCTGTTGAATTGCATTATTTTTTTTATACTTTCTGAATGAGTTTGATTTTCATTCAGTAGTGTATTAGTTTTACGTGTAAATCATGCTTCAGAATCTAGCTATTATCTCAAATTGGGTACTTTCAAGGTGTTCTCAAACATTTGTGACTGACTCAACAGTGGTGCAAGGATTTTAAAATTTATACGGCGGAGGAATTTAATTATACTTCAAACGTATGGAATATTTAAAATATGAAATTACCGTTCTGAGCACATTACTCTTTTTTCCCCTCTCAAACTCAAACAGTTTAAAATGCAAAGAGCTGTTTGTTTACATAGTCCGATAATTTGACACAAAATGACAAAGTAATATGGAAGTCTCTCCTTTCCACAGTTTTTTCTGGGAGACCATTACTATCATTTGATCTTTCATAGATTGATGAATAACCCTCGCGGGGAAAGAAGGTGTTTGTTTATGGGCAAGATACTTAATACCCCCTGCCATTACTAGTATTTGTTGTGTGTCGTCAGGAGATAACGAGATGCCTCGCTCACTTTGAGTTACACAGCGGCAGAGTTATCTTCCTGATTGCATTTACGGGAAACTAGACATTAAAGAAAATCACCAGCTTTTATAAGTTTTTAACACGCCTCTTCGTTTTATCAGTAAAAACATATTTTTTATATAATGTATCTATTTATATTTCTTGGCTGGCGCTGACAACCGAGAGCCTTAAACGTTAAGATCTTAAATATTTTATTTGGGTACATCGGCAGCGTTTTTCAAGGATTATTATGCATTTGATCAGAAATCTTTAAACAAGTACTTTATTTATAAAACAGTAGAAATATTTTCCTTTCATGTTTAGAGAAATGAAGGAAAGTGGTGTAGTTAAAGGTTACTATCATTTGAAAAAGGGTGGTTAAAATATAAAATGAAGACATTTAACACAACACAAACTTTTTCATGTTAAAGTATTGAATCTTATGTAACTGAATAGAATTGCTCTATTTTTCGGGGAATAAGAAGCACCTGACTATAAGACCCACCTCAAGTTTATGGGAGGATTTTAAGAAAAGAATATTTTGTATTTTGTTAGGTATATAATGATATTTTAAATTTCTTGTTTAATAAAGATAAAAATATGTATAATAAATATCATCTATATATATATATAACAGTTCCGTAACTGACCGACTGACAGATAACGCATAGACCTAACCGCTGGACCCAAAGGGATGAAATTTTGCATAGCGATTCTTTTTATAATGTAGGGGTGCACTAAGAAAGATTTTAGAAAAATTCTTCTTAGATTTTTAAAGTTAAATTTTTAAGCTTTATTTGTGACTTCTTTTAAGCTTGCATTTAAAATGATAATGAGGGTTATAAAATTTACATCACGAGAAAGATCATAAAAATTCCTTTAAAATGAAATCTTTTTCGAATCTTTACCTCCATTTTCTGATATTTGGTGAATTCTTAAAGATTCATTTTTAGAATTTAATTTATTAAATGTTGATCACGTGGTTTCTTTTCGTTTTTTGAACTTTAAATTAATTTTGCGTCACTTGCAACGAAATAAACTGACAAAAAATATTAAAATACGGTAAAACATAAAATTTAACCCCTAGACTAATTGTAATATGGAAGTTTTTTAAGAATTTAATACAAATTAGTACGTTTTATGGATATTAAACATACAGATTAATTGTATACATTGACCGTTGCATTTAATTTGAATATTTTCTTCTAGATTATTTTGTTTATAAAAATATGCGTTACGATTTTCTTTTATGAATATATTTTTTTTTGCTTTTTTTGGCATTAATTGCATAAATTGACCGTTGTATTTAATTTGAATGTACTCCGTAGCGAAGCATGTGTATTCAGCTAGCAAATAATATTTATAAAATATATATACAGTGAAATCTCGATCGATCGTTTACGGAATCATCGTTTTCCCGTATGTGTCGTTTATTTCACTCAGTCCCGACGATCATATTGCTTTGTTATGTTCCCGGATCTATCGTTTGCCCGCATTTATCGTTCAGTTCAGTCGGTCCCTTGAAAAACGATAGATCCGAGATTCCACTGTAATATATATTATAAAATATTCAGTTTTAATGTTTGTTACCTTTGGACCATAAGACGCACCCCAATTTTAAGTCTTTTTTTTGTGTAAAAAGGAGCTTCTTATGGTCCGAAAAATACGGTGATAACTAGTAAATTTCTTATTTCTCAAAATATTTATTTCACTTCTGAATTGTTAAACAATCGATAATGGCTAGCAAATTGAGAGTCTTTGATATTAAAGCTTTAGGTTCAATACTTAGATATAGAAAAGCAAACGAGTTTAAAACGTTACGGCCGAATTTAGAGAATATTTTATTCCATCCGTTCTTGCTATAGGATGCATTACGAAATGTACGATGATTTGGAGATAGATGCTGCGTTTTAAGACATTCTTCTGACATCACTTCGACACTTCAGAGAACCTCCATGGTGAATTCCATAATTAGATATAATAGGAAGTTATCACTTTTGTCACAAATGGGAAGGAATATTACTAAGTGCTGCATTATCGCAGCCACAAATCTGTTAACGAGCTTAATGTACAGGGTTGTGAATGGGGAACTATACAAGAATTTCCTATTTAACCCTTCAGCGGTCAATCCCGGGTATAGAGTGCAACATTTTCGTAATTTTGAATGGTTTATTTTTACATGTGAGGTTTGAATGTACAAACAGCTTCTGTTTATAGATACACCCTTTCTAATGCAGGTCTGATTTTCTGACCCTTGTATTCCTTTCCATTCACTGTTATTCGTGATTTAGCCGTGGTAAACCAGTGATTATACTGGATTACAATACGACAAAAGCAGGAGTCGATGTAGTCGATCAAATGTGCAGCTGTTACACGGTATCCCGCATATCACGAAGATGGACAATCTCATTGTTTTTTACGTTTTTGGACATAATAGGAATCAATTCGCAAGTCGTCCTTAGATAAAAAACAAAACAAAAACGGACACTTTTGAAATAAGGCGATTGTATCTGCATTCTTTGGCCTTTAATTATAAATATATCTCAGTATTATCAACATTTTATATCTTGTCATAAAACGCAGAATTACTATTTTCAATTTGAAAAAAAAAAGTTTATTACAAAAGGAATAATCGAGATTGAAAGAGACGTTGCACTTTGCGCCACGCGCGCCTGCTGGTGTTCCAAAAATTGACGCGCCCGTTGAAGGGTTATTGAGGGACGGGCAAAGGTCTGAAACAGAATGATTCAAAGCTAAGGAGGATAATTTCTTAATTCAAATTCATGGAAGGCAACTTGAACTAAAAAAAATCCCAAGGAAATATGTGTAACATAAAAAAGCTTAAAATGTTTAGTTGCTGATACTACGGAGTATTACTGAGGGCTGATACTATGCTGACATCAACAAAGACATTACGGACACCATCGCGTTTCCCATACTTTAGTATTAGTTTTGAGTAAGACATTTCTCGTTCCAGCAAGACAAAATTCTAATACTCACAAAGTAATGTAAGAATTGGTAGTCTGCATTCATGAAGTTAGAAGAATCCTCAATGATGAGTGTACGGACAATTTTGGCTAAATACGGAGTACATGACATACCAAAGACTGTTTATCAAAGACATACCAAAGACTATGTAATCTTGAATATACACTGAAGTGCCACTGAATTAGGGATAGCAAAGCCTACGCAAATTGTGTAGCGCTGCGCATCATGTATGCGCAAGTGAGGGCACTGTGGTAACTGCATACATAGCGCGTACTGTGGTTGTTCTGAATTAGTTTTTGGAATTGCCAGTTTGGGTAAACTGCCTGATTTAGACGCCATCGATCGCAGGCAAATCGTAGGTGCGCGACGCATGGGCCATTCAATTTCCGAAATCGTCAGGCAGCTAGGATTTTCAAGGTCGACAGTGTCAAGAGTATACCAAGAATACATAGATGGTGAAAAAAAAAACTAGCGATCGGGCAAACTGCAAAGGACAATTCGCTTTGACAGTGCGTGGTGAGAGACGGCTCAGGCGTATTGTACGTAGCCAGCGAAACCAAACATTAGCTCAAATTACCACCCAGTTTAATGACGGTGCCAGTCGTACAGTCAGTAAACGGACTGTGCAACGCTCGCTTCATCGTATGGATTTCGGGAGCCGTCGACCTACTAGAGTACCATTGCTCTATACTCGCCATCGGGCTGCACGTCTTGCCTGGGCAAGAGAGCACAGAGACTGGAGTGTAGAGGACTGGAAACGAGTAGCGTGGAGTGATGAGTCTCGATTCCGACTACTTAACGCCGACGGGAGGCTGAGAATATGCCTCGCTGGAACTGTACAAGGGAACTGTACATGGTGGCTCAATATTGGTCTGGGGTGTTTTTTCGTGGCACAGTTTGGGATCTTTGGTGCGTGTACCAACCACCCTCAATGCAATTCGGTACGTAGAGTTGCTGGGTGATCACCTCCATCCGTTTATGCTGTTCTGTTATCCGTACGGTAATGGAGTTTTACAGCAAGACAACTGTACCTCTCACAAGTCCCGGTCGACTACTGGATGGTTGGATGAGCATTCCTCTGACTTCACTGTCATGAATTGGCCACCTAGAAGCCCAGACTTAAATCCTATTGAGCATCTTTGGGATGTTTTGGAACAAGGCGTGAAAGGCCATCACTGAGCACCAAAGAACCTTACTGAATTATGGACAGCTTTTGTCAATATTTGGCAAGCCATTCCCGTGGAACGTTTCCAGAAACTTGTTGAATCTATGCTTCGTCGTGTGGCAGCCGTTATCAAGGCCAAAGGAGGCCCAACTCGTTACTAGGTAGGTATCCCTAATTCAGTGGCACTGCAGTGTATTTATTATATTCTATGCCTTATAAAATGAAGCAGCTTTTTAAATAAGACTGTTGATAACCAATGAAATATAATATAATCTACAAATCGTCTAGGATGTTGCCTATAGATAGTGGGATTAATTATAGCAGATAATGCATTGTCATAGCTCTGAATATAAATTTTTGGTAGCCATTTTTACAAAAAGGATGACCAGACTCCAAAGAAACAGTCATTATTAATCCTGGTTAATATTTATTCATTATCCTATCGTCCATTAAACGGATGTTCCATACTCGGTGGCTCAAAAATAAAGAGAATACTGAACACTGATAGAAATTACATAAGACAAAGCAAGGTGGAAAATACATCAAGACATGAACGACTAACGCTCTCTACACTTGAACACAACTAATTTTCGTCACAGCCATAAATTAGAAGTGTTATCTCTTTCAAAGTTTTACTATTGATTTGGCGTAAATTTTTTTACCCATGATAAAAAAAACTGTTAGATATGTACTTCAATTCAGTAGACAGAGAGCGTTTGTATCATGCATAACTGATATTACAATGCAGATTTAGTGTATTGAACATAAGTGGATTCTTCCATGATAATCTAGATGTATTTTCTAAACAGATCTTGAGAACAGAGAATAGCAACGTTTCGATTTCTTTTGTTAAAAAGCTGTAATTAAATACATAGCATTTCAATCATACAATACCGTGAATATTATTGCATACCACGAACGAATCAGAAAAAAAGCCACTAGCACTTCACGAATTTGTGATGAAAGGATATAATACTTCCAGATACAGTGTTGTCAACCTATACGAAGCGCCTCCCCCTAGCGTCATCTCGAAATCCCCCTGTTCCCCCCTAACACCAACTTGAGATCCCCCTAGACCTTCCTAAAAGAAATTCTGGTTCCAAATAGGCATCCTGTTTGAGAGATAAATTGAAATATATAGAAAATTCTCACTTACATAATGAAATGGAGGTTTATTTACATTTGACATATGTATAGAACTTACAGTATAATCTAATTTAAAAAAACGCGTCTCGATTGTACAAAATATTAAAAAAGTTCCCCCCACAAAATGCCCCTTTTCTTCTAACTTACCCCCAAATTTAGGGGGAAAACCCTCAAGTTGGCAACACTGTCCAGATAAGACAATCAGATTAAGAAGTCACACATAAACCTAGTTTATTCCGGAGACTGTTACCAAGTCGTATAGTATAAAAGGGTTATAACTATGTTATTTAATTTTCAGACATCACTCTACAAGGTCAGAGAGGTGGGAGAGGGTACGATCCCCCCAGATGCCACCCCTGGGGGTACTCGGTCAAAATTGCGGTGGCACCTGGTTAATTTGAACTCCGACCTTTGTGGTGCCATTATCAACCGGAGCCACACCCCTTGGCCCTCTAGAATATATGGACCGGATCTGGAATAAATTCCGCCCAAGGGGCATTAGTAACAACAACAACAACAATTTTGAGATGTTCGTGTTTTGGTTTCTCGGATTTTATTTGGTTGGTCTTTACAATGTGGAAGAATAGACTGAGAGATCACGATGTGATTTTTATTTAAAAAAAACTAAATTTGGGGCTCTATGGTTGCTATTTTTTCCCTCTACCTGAAGTCTAGACTGACATAGACTTACAGTCTAGAGCCGATTCAGGACGGCTGTAAACACCCTCGACTACTGCGGAGTTTTAGCCTACAGACATGAACCCTAGGCAAACCCCCGAGACATGCTCTTTTATTTTGAGAGAAAAACGTGTCGTACAGATAGTCCTCGAATTACGAAAGAGATAGGGACCGAGACATTCGTCGTAAGTTTATTTGATCGAAAGTATAAATTGTTCCTAAACTGATTAATTTATATATATATATATATATATATATATATATTTCCATATGGCCTAAATCAAATATTTAAGGAGAAAAATATTGTTAAGTTTAATTTTACTGATGTATCAGCTAACCCTATTTATCCACAACTAATCGAAGAAACTTAGATAGCAAAAAGAACTAAAAGAGGTAAAAATAATAATAAATGTAAGACTTTTGACGGTAATGCTTACAAAAATGCTATATTAAGGTTTCAAGAATTGTTTATAAATGATTATCAACATAAAAAACTAAAAGCTTGGATTTTTTCTGTCTATAAAAAACATATCATTAAGTTATATCATCTATTTTTAAATACTAAACTAAAGAATTATCATTTTCAGCATTTGGTATATGATTTACTATTAACAAGAGCTAATCATTTAAAACTAAACTTATTTAAAAAATATGACAATGTAAATAATACTTATTGTGTAATAAATTATACTAACCCTAAATTAAATAATATAAATTTCAATTGTATATTTGATAAACTACATGATATGTTTCCAGTAAAAGAAATAAAAATTAGACGTGCTTTTAAATATACACTGCCTTTGGGTAGACGTATATTTAACTATAATCAGGTATCACAAAATTATTCTCAATCTATAAATTTAAATTGTTTATGTCATCTGCCCAAATACAATAGTTATGTTGACACAGCACATGGTCATGTAATAACAGGCAATTTAGATATAGTTGATAATTTAGCACTGAGTGAGTTAATGAATTTGGGAACTAAATATCGCCTACCTAGTACTATGAATAATAAAATGATAGTAAATATTTTAAATGATGATTTAGATAAATTTATTTATAAAATAGCTATAAATTATTCTATCCCAACAGAAGCCTTCAATCTATGGAAAATACATTTATTGAAGCTAGTACAATCTAAACTACCAAATAATAGTAATTTCTTTAGTCACTGTATTAAAAACTTAAAAGAAGCTATAAAAAACTTACAAGAGTATTTTGTAATAACATATGTAGATAAAGCTGCTAACAATTTTGCTATAATTTGTAAAAAATATTTTGCTATAAGTTTAAATAATCTGTTAGACAATAGTGATCTGTTTCAGCCTTTGAGAGAATCTACCTGAGTAATTATCAAGAAAATAATAGCAAAATACAAACTACTAGGTATAACTGCGGATAACTTTCACTTTCCTTATCTTACTTTAGTTCCTAAGTTTCATAAAACACCTATTGCTTTTAGAGCTGTCACCTGTGGTCACAACACTTATGCTACTAAGGCAAGTGTAATACTATTAAATTACCTAAAATTAATATATAAAGTAATAACTTCTGGTGTTTGTGGAATAATTGATAATAGCTTAAGTTTGGTAAGAAAACTACTAACATTAAATAATTGTAAATATCTAGTCACATTTGGTTTCAAAGATTTATTCAACAATATCAATATAATTGATTTAAATAGAGTAATAATAACTTTAGTAAAAAATCATAATCAATACTTAAACAAAGAAATTAAACTAAATCATTTCAATAGGCTATTAGATTAAGTAACTAAACATAATTATATAGTACACAACAATAGTATATACCTACAGGTTAAAGGTGTACCACAAGGTGGCAATGCTTCTAGTATGCTAGCCAGTTTATATTTACATTTTTATGAAGTTGATAATATTAATAATATTGTTAATGGCAATTACCAAATATTAAGATATATTGATGACATAATTGTTATTAATAATAGTAATAATAATAATATAGCTCTAAATTTTTACTCTCCTAATCTAGAACTAGTACAAAGTAGCCAAGAAAAACTTAATGTAAACTTCTTAGATATAAACATAAAAATAAATCCTCATAGTAAATTTACTTTTGATCTTTATGATAAAAGATCAGAATATGATTTTAAAATAGTAAAATATCAAAGTTACTTAACTTGCTTACATAAATCTGTATTTAATAATATTATTGTTAATCAACTAGTAAGAATAAATCGGCTATGTTCTAAGGACAATAGTCATAAGCATATAAAAGATTTGTTAGTAGTGCTAAAACGTAATTATTACCCTGATAGTCTTTCCAAGCACATAATTGGTTGTTTTAGATTTAATGAATAGCATGTACTGTTGCTAATAATTAGTAAAACAAACAAAAATGATTAAAGTTAGTAAATAACTACTAAAAAGTAAATAAAAACTAGTGTAATTAAAATAATAAATAACTCTTAGTCATAATAAATGTCTAAGTTAACTTAGGCTATTATGTCCTATAAAACAGTAACCTAAGTAAGTCTTCTAAAGTGATTCCATTGGCTCCATGGTTGCAATGTTTGTGACGTCAATCTACTTGCGGTCTCCTAAACTTAACTTTTACTTTGTCTGGAGCCGAGTTTGGTGATACATATGGATTGTACGGTGTCTAAGTATGTTTATTGCTCAGATCATACTTATTAGAAACAATCCATTGGTTTTTAGACAGTATTGGCAACGCTGATGACAAAGTACTGTCTAAAAACCTATTATTCACTTTTCTATTCATATATTTCACTTATCTTTTCATGTCTTTGGTTACTGGCTGTAGTGGTTTATGGCGTATACTGGTTTTTCACTTACACTTTGTCTAATATATATATATATATATATACTATGACGTGCACCGGTACAATAGTAATAAGATGTGTCTGCTTTATCTGAAGGAGCATTATGGGAAATACAGATATTCCTCGACTTACGACCTTGATAGGGACCGAGACATTGGTCGTAAGTTGATTTGGTCGTAAGTCGAGTTTCAAACAAAATTTCTTTTGTATATGTACAAACATATTTTTTTTACTTTCATACATACTTACGTAATTTTAGATGCTTTGTACTTTATTTAGAAGGCAAAAATTATTCTGCGCCATCACTACATATTATGTTAGTACAATCCATTGGTTCAGAATTTGCGACAGAAGATACGTTGCAAGGTCTTTTAACAAAGTTATCCAAGTTAGTTTTTAATAGTCATATAATACATATAGGTATGTACTGTACATTCAAGGAACAATTAATTTTGAGAAAAAGATAAAAAAATAAGTAAAAATAAATAAATAAAAATTTCGGCCGTAAGTGCGAGCGGTCGTAAGTCGAGTGGTCGTAAGTCGAGAAATACTTGTATTCGCTTTTAATGGAGGAAAAAAAATCGCTTTTTTATTCTTAGACCGTCTGCACACAGAGCAACTCAAACCCGTCGGACGGGTTTGTAACCAGTTGCGCCGTGTGCGTGGCTCCATTCAATTACATAGGTTACGACTCATAACGGACTGGTTTGTGATTGGAGTCAATTATCAGTTTTTTTTTAGTTGCTCCGTGTGCAGACGGCCTTAGACATCTGTTCGTCTAAAAGAGGGGTTTCCAACCTTTTTTCTACATCGAGGCCTTTTAAAAGAATGATTTTCTTCATCGTATGAGCTCGAGATTCTGTGATCGGCAACCAAGTGGCGTTCACGGTTACGGTTATAGGTACAGAAACTCGAAATTTTCGAATGGCAATGCCCACTTTTTAGCATCGTAAAACGCCCAGCGCATGCGAAAACCCTAAAGAGCGCTGGAACGGTACGTGTATCACAAAAAAAAAGGGACGAGTTATGCATACACAAAAAACAGCTCTGTAAAAGGCCTGTGATGGCACAAATGTGGAAAATATGTAATCCAAATAAAAGTTTTCTTTTGTCCGATCTGTGCTGTCATCCGTGATTGGTGTCTTGCCTCTGTCATATGCAAATTTCCTCCGTGTGCCCCGATTGTGCTTTTGTTGGCCGTTCACAGAGCTGTTTTTTGTGCGTGCATAACGCGTCCGTTTTTTGTGATACACGTACCGTTCCAACGCTCTTTGGGGTTTTTGCATACGGTGAGCATTTTGCGACGGGAAAAAGTGGGCGTTGCCACTCGAAAATTTCGAGTTTCTGTACCTATAACTGTAACCATGAGAGCCACTTGGTAACCGATCACAGAATCCCGAGCTCATACCTCTGAATAACTATATTTGAAATCTCATCTCGATCGGTTGAACGGAACAGCCGCTAGAGGTCCATATATCAGCTACGTTATTTTATGACCACCCTGTATAATAAATTAAAACGTTTTATTTGTTATCGATGTTTATTTCTGAAGGGGAGGAGTTTCTCAGAAAATTGAAACTATGATGAAGAAAATTTATTTGTGAAGACGGAATGAACCTCCAGAATATTCAGTGTGTACTATTAGTAGAAATACCTCATTGTAATTCTATTATGATAAAAATAATACGTGAAAAGAAAATATAAATGAATTATGCATTTGCTCTCTACTTTTTAAGCGAATATTTTTTATTTCCAATGAGGTAAATACCTCGAAAGAAGAAAAAAGAAAAGTCTCAAACACGAACACATGTGAAGGAATAGAATTTTCTAGAATGTCACAGCATAGGTTTTCATTCTTCGACATGAGAGTAACTGTAAATAACAAGTACTGGAAAGGAATTTATAATCTTCCTTTTCGAATTTTATTCAGAGCAAAAGCGTAAGGAAAAAAATGTTTTCAAAGAAAGAGTGTTTACTAGAGCTTTCCGAGAATGTTTGAATCTAGTGCATGTCAACAGAATTTTTACTTCACTGCGATGGATTTTAATGTACTTTGAGTTTTCAATACTATATTTTATCAGTAAGTGCAATGTTTAATTTTAAACATCACATTTAGATTTTTTTTAAGAATATGCAACTTCCTTCCAATGTTTCCAAGAGTCTTAAAGCATTTTAGGGAATTTTCATCGATTATGTTATTAGGTTATGGTAAAGCTGTATTATGTGAGTTTTGTGCTTTCTTAAGAAATACCTTTCAAGATGGATATCATGGAGATAGAAGATTGTATTGTAACAAAGTGTGGCCGATTAACTTCTAAACAGACCAGGCCGATTAACTTCTAAACAGAATAAACAGACCAGGGTCCACAGTTGAAAGCTGATTGATTGGTAGGATATTCAAATTTATATAGTACAGTCGATTCCGGTTAATCGGACCACATCGGGACGCAATCATATTAGTGCTAATAACCGGCTGGTCCGATTACAGGAACATGCAATATTTCACGAACATGCCCTATTAGGCTTATGCAATAGGATTTGTTTCGGTTCTTTAGGATTCGGTCCGATTAACGGGTGGTTCAATTAACCGGATTCGACTGTACCTGAACAGATCTATTTGAAGTGCCTAATAATCACGACCAAACCACCTAACACGGAATTTATGTCTGCAACACTTTACTAAATCGGCTATAAATAAAATTGTTCAGCTTTTTTGAGGCAAAAGGAGAGGCAGGGGTGTATTCTCACTTTGCCCCCCCCCCCAAAGAAATAGAAATTGCATTATGAATATTGTATTTGCATTATAAATATTTTTATCCGTCCAACTCGCCCCCCCCCCCCAAGATTAAATACTGGGTGCGCCACTGATTCTCACATATGCCATTTAACCAATTCTATAAGGGGGCTGGGGGTGCCTTGAGTGGATGACAGATCAGTACTGCTTGTCCGGCATCCTCCAGCCCCACAGCAATGGAAAATGACACCGAACTTGGGAAATTAACCCTCTACTGCGTATTCAGGCTCTTGCTACGTAGTGACTGGACTTCAGGTGTATCATGGACGATAGACCTTAATGGTCTGGGGGTCCGAGGTGTGAAATACAAAGATTAACAAATTCTATATCCTGTAAAAAGGTTATTCTGAATATAGTGAGTGAACTCATTGACCAACACATGCCTTTCGTCAGGGCCCGACTTAGCCTAATTGGGGCTCGGGGCAAAAACTTCTTTGGGGCCCCCCCTCTGCTTCACTACTTCAGTAATGAAGAACTTAATACTTAATACTAAACTTTCTATTCGATTTGGGGGCCCCCCTCTGATGTTGGGGCCCGGGGCAACTGCCCCGTATGCCCCTGCCTTAGTCAGGCCCTGCCTTTCGTGCATGTGAGGGTTCTGAGCTAATTGCTAATTTGTATAAGTATACGTATATATAGTGTTATTTAACTGCGAATAGAATGGAAATGGAAATGATTTGTAACGCATTGTGTTAATTATAAATGTAATTGAAAAGATGATATATTTTGTTGGATTTGAGTTCTAAATGTACATTTTATAATGTTCGTGCATTTATTTTTATATATATAAGCAAAATTTATATATATTGCGCCATTGATGAGTGCTTCAATTAAGCCCAAGTGTGCATTAAGTCTTCACTGAGTATAATCACTGATGTGTTGAGATTATTGTTTTTTTTCCATTTAAAATATTAATATTATTCAGCAATATTGGCCATCTTGTGGATGACAGAAAATGTAATAATTGTTATAATTGTTGTAAATATAATAACTGCTATAAAGAACATTAGGGGGAAAAAAAAGCAAGTGATCACAGGGATGGAAGCTGAATTGACTTCTTGTGCAATCAAGAATTTAAAACTTTTCGGTTAATACTTGCAGGTTGTCAACAAATTTGTCTGAGGGTGTTAAAAATTTAGAATTTTTAAAATTAAATTGTCTTGGCTTGGGGGAGTAAGCGTAGTTTGCTCTGCCTCAATGCCCATGGGTTCTGACTGGGGGGATTTCCGTCGGAACAACCTGATATCAAAAGTTTCCGTATAAGCTTAGGCTGTGGACGGAATAATATTTTGGATTAACCAATTCTCCCTTTTTTTCAACACGAAATTTCCATTTCACATGTTTTGGGTTGTTATGGAAAGGACTGAACCCTTGAGTTTAGGACTGATGGATTTTCAAAGTCAGACCACTAACCTGATTTCCCGTTAGAATCTTTGAAATAAAACTAAGTGTAGAGTTGATGCCCATCAAGACTTATTCTAAGAACAAAGCTTTCCGAATTTGAGTGGTTTGCACACTTTATGCAAAATTTTCGAAAAAAAAAGTTGTATAAAAACCTCTCATTTAAATTTTCTTTTCATTTAAAACATGTTATAGACATTTTAGAATTAAACACCAAGCATACGTTTATTAGATCCTTACATTACCAGGTTCGACACTTATGTTGTTTCCTGTTTTTATGTATTTCCCTTCTGTAAATCTCTGTATTTTATATCGAACTCGAAATACAGGGTGACTTTTTTTAAAACTGATACTACTCAGAGCGACCTGTAGTGCGATCTATCAGACGGAATTCCACCAAAATTGATAGAGGGACTAAGGACGACATGGGAAAGAGTTTCCGTGAAAAGAAAAATTAGTTCCAAAAGTCACCGATAGGGGAAGATATGACGCTTTTGTTTTATTTCTTTTTTTTTCACGGAAACTCTTTCCCATGTCGTCCTTATTCCCTCTATAAATTTTGATGGAATTTCGGCTAATAGATCGCGCTACAGATGGCTCTGAGTAGTGTCAGTTAAAAAAAAAATTCCCCCTGTACATGATTCTGAGTTTAGAATTGAAACTTTTTTAAAACACAGGAAAGTGTGAAAATCATCCTTTATTTAGGAAACTAGCAACTAATCTTGATTCTTTAATTAGTATGCTTTAGATCTAGTGTTTAGTATTAAAATCAGATTTGATAGTATGTTTACTGCACACGTTTATATTTATTTATGCTCATAATCGTAATATAAAAGCGTATTTTTTATTATTGATGTATATCAAAGCTTTTGGGCAACTGAACAGCTGATTTGTTATCGAATAAAAATCAATAGCCGTGGATAAATGTGATGTTAGGTCACAGTGAAAAATGAATTTGCAATCACATTTTTAATGAGTATTTAAAAAAAAACATTTGCCAAATATTTTATGTAAAACCTTTGTGGTGATGATAATTAATAGTTTATTAAATAATTAACGGTTATTTTAATATCGGGTATTGAGATAATTAAGTTAGTAAAGTAAGTAATTAAATGTTAGTAACGGTTGTGCTTTGTTATAGATTTATTAAGCCTCTGCTAAATAAACTTGTGGTGATCAAATATTAATTCATTTATGTCATCGCATTTGGAGAATAGTGCGCAAATTTCTCTAAATGTTTTGACATTGTGAAGAATTAAGTTGAAATAGATCATCACATGTTATATTGTTAAAATATTGATAAATTAATAACCCTTATTTTGAAATAATTGTGAGGTGGCTGGTACGTATTTGGCTGGTGAATTTTACTTCAAAGGTTGAAGAAATTTAGTTAAATAGTAAAGGTATTAGAAATATTCATTGTTTTCCTTTCTTTCCAAAAAACTGAATCTGTGCTTGGCAACAAGTTCTTATCGCTACCTCTGCTGGCCGCTATCCTTGGTAATTTGATATGCCCGGTCTTCGCCATTTCTTCGTGATGCACAACCAAGCCCCCCCCCCCCCCGAGCCAGAGAGGAGAAAGGATGAGAATACCAGAACGTGCGGAAGGGTACAGCGTCTTGTGGATGGCGGCGTTTTCAAGGAGGCAATAAGAAAACAACAATGATGGTATAAAATAAGCAGATGAAAAATCAACGATGAGTCGGAGAAAAGTATCCTTCGGCTAATTCAGAACTTCAACCTTTTTCCTCGTCCGAGATTGTCGGCGCGGATTGGAACTTCTTACTTTCCGCGGAATCCAAAGGAAGAGATGTAGCGTCGAACTCGGGGGCGGAGGGTGCGAAAAAATGACAGAGGCCAGGGAGGCGAGCTAGAAGCAAGAAGCTGGGAGCTGACCCGAGACCCATGATGGAGAGCGAGGGCTTGATTTGGCGACATGCACGCTTTAGAAATGGCACTGGCCTGGGGCTCCCCTCATGATTTCATAAAATTATAGCTTTATTTTTTTGCTGCAGCATTTAATTTGGTAATATGATTTTAATTTCCTTTTTTTATTAGTGAATTTTTCTTTAGTTTTTCTTTTGATTTTTTTTATCACTTTTCATTTAAACGTTTTTTTTAACCAGCCACCATGATAGCAAAGGTTATATTAATAGAAAATTGTTTTGCAAATATTCAGATGTTTTGTTGTAATTAATATGAGTTTATTGGGAGGAAATGTTGGAATCCTCAGGTGGTTAACCATTTTGTTAAGATATAGTGCAATAATGTGAAGGAGATTGAATTGAATAAATTTGTTATGTTAATGTATAACTTGTCATGTCGGTCTTTGCCTTGGAGGTAATTTTCTAAATAAAAATTTAAATAACCCCCCAATACACAATTTTAAACGCCACACCTTTTGAACTTGGAATATATAAAAAATTTTAACAAACCGAGCATTATTTAATAATCTAATGATATACTTTACAACTTAAAAACAATTAAACGTAATAATAGTTTTTAATGCTTTTTAAGGATAGATGGGAGTTCTTATGTGATACTTGTTTATATATAAAAGCATACAATAACGCATATCCATATTTTATGCAAACTAATATGAGAACTGAAAGAAGACATTGCCTTTTAGATATTTGTAAACGACAGGAGAAAGAAATTATGATTTTCCGTTATTGTGCAAACTTTGAAGTAATTAATTCAACAATCAGATAAGTTTCTATACAAAAATGTATACTGTTAATTTCTGATAACACCGCGAAAACATTTGGCTGAGATAATTGATTAAAATGTATTTGAATAAAGATCCGCGAAAATGCATCATTTCTTGTAAATTTCTTCTTTTCAAAACAAGTCTCTATTGTATTACGTTTAATATGAATAAAAGCTTAGATTACATATTATAACTAATTTTGATTTACACTTATTTCCAATTGGTCCCTTTCTCGTTTAGCTTTTAAATCTTCATTTGTAATTCCTCAAAAAGACACAATATAATTTTATTTGTATTTTATGTCATAGACATAATGTAATTTTATCCAGAGACAAAAGAGAGATACCATTCTCTTTTAAGATTACGAAACTGCAATTCTTCGCCTTAGAGCATTTCATTTTCTTCTCATGCATTTGAGGAAGAAGCTAACTTTACAGTAAATAATTATTTACAAAGTCACAGTAAAAAAGAAAATTTTACAGAAAAACAAAAAGACATATACGATTATGCGATAATATTTATGTGATAATTATGTGACAATAATAATAACGATATACGATTTCTTCTATTCTATAGTTATGAGAGTTTGACTCTGTTACCCTATAATAACTCTCTTTTTTTGGAACGTGTTTGAAGGAGTAAATAATTTATTGAATTATATATGGTTTCTTTAATACTAATAATAAATCGGTGAAAATTTCAGATCAAGGTCTTTAATTTTTTTGTGCTGCTATATTTCTTTCGAATTTGATTAAAATTTTATTTGCATCAAAATTGCTCATGATTTTTTTTTATATCACGATTTGTTTTAGATTTTTTTATGTAAAATCCTCATGAAAAAATTATTTCTGTACTAAAGCATAAATAATCAGCACAGAATACTACTCTATAAGTCAGCCTAGTAGCATCATAAATAAATATTCATATCAGTGCCAACATCAAACTACAAGCATTTTTAAAAATATCTCCATGTAATTAAACAAGTATTAATAAAATCGTAAAAGTTCTAAAATTAATTCTATTAAGAAGGAGGGCATATTGATTTTCCCTGCTCGCTTAATTCAAACATTTAATAAAAAATAAATAAATGCTTTTTTCGTGAGATAATTGTCTAAATAAAGGGGGAAAAAAGTATTTCGCAAAATTTTGAGGTAATGGATCTTCATTCGATTAAAGTCCCAATGAAGCTAAACCGAGTAGAAAAAAAAATTATCGCAGGGAAAAACAGTCTAGTTGTTTTCCTGCCGCTAGAGCTGCAAGAAATACTTCCGAAAAGCCATTCTATTATCACCAAATACACTGGTTTATTTGATTCCGATGATCGGCTCCTTTGAGGCAAACAGGAAAGAAAACATGTTACGTAACACCACCTCCTATATTCCACAAGTATCAACTATATTTGAGGGGGGGGGGATTGTGTCTCCAATCATTAAAAGGATGTAGCAATCTGTGTTCGCACGTTTTGCTAGGCAAGCTGGGAAACTGTATTCCGGTAATATTTTGCAGGGTGTTTATGTTATTGGATAAATGATGTCAGATCCTCCTTTTTCACCGTGACATGCGAGCCGGATCCCGCAACCTTTGAAAGTCTAGCCGACTGTTGTCTCTGCCGTTCTGCGCAACACCCACTTGGCCGACGACGTTTCCTACGCCGTTCCCCGCACTCATAACCACCCCATCGGAAGAAGATTTGATCGGGTAGCCATATTTGGCGTCTTATCGTCAAATCATTTCACTTGTTTGTTTATAATTGCAGCGACACGGGGTTAAAATCCTTCTGCAAGGGATATTGAAAGGTATTACGTATCCAGGAATATTAATTAAAGTTGATTACCAATCCTTTTGGATCATGAGAGTATAAAACACAATAAGGTTGATGCAACTTTGGATAATATTGGTGTCTATTCGTTGAATCTTTTCCACATGTCTGTTTATAATTGCAGCAACATGGGGTTAAAATCCTCCTGCAAGGGATATTCAGAGGTATTATCTAGGAGTATTAATTTAAGTCGATTATCAATTCTTTTGGATCATGAGAGTATAAAACAGAATAAGGTTCGTGCAACTTTGAATAATATTGGCGTCTTATCGTTGAATCTTTCCACTTGTTTGTTTATAATTGCAGCGACATGGGGTTAAAACCCTTCTGCAAGGGATATTGAGAGTTATTATCTAGGAATATTAATTAAGTTGATTGGATCATGAAAATATAAAACAGAATAAGGCTGATGCAACTTTGGATAATATTGGCGTCTACTTGTTGAATCTTTTCACATGTTTGTTAATAATTGCTGCAACATAGGGTTAAAATCTTCCTGCAAGGGATTTTCAGAGGTATTATCTAGGAATATTAATTAAAGTTGATTATCTATTGTTTTGGACCATGAGAGTATAAAACAGAATAAGGTTCATGCAACTTTGGATAATATTGGCGTCTTGTCGTTGAATCTTTCCACTTGTTTATTTAAAAATGCAGCGACATGGGGTTAAAATCATTCTGCAAGGCATATTCAGAGGTATTACGGATCTAGAAATATTAATTAAAGTTGATTATCAATTCTTTTGGATCACGAGAGTATAAAACAGAATAAGGTTCATGCAACTTTGGATAGTATAGGCGTCTTATCGTTGAATCTTCCCACTTGTTTGTTTATAATTGCAGCAACATGAGGTCAAAATCCTTCTGCAAGGGATATTGAGAGGTATTATCTAGGAATATTAATTAAAGTTGATTATCAATTCTTTCGGATCATGAGAGTATAAAACAGAGTAAGGTTGATGCAACTTTGGATAATATTGGCGTCTTAACGTTGAATCTTTTCCACATGTTTGTTTATAATTGCAGCAACATGGGGCTAAAATCCTCCTACGAGGGATATTGAGAGGTATTATCTAGGAATTTAATTAAAGTATATTATCAATTGTTTTGGATCATGAGAGTATAAAATAGAATAGGGTTGATGCAACTTTGGATAATATTGGCGTCTCAACGTTGAATCTTTCCACTTGTTCGTTTATAATTGCAGCGACATGGGGTTAAAAACATTCCGAAAGGGATATTGCTAAGTATTACTATAGATAGGTATAGGTATTACTATACATAGGTATATAAAAACAGTACTTAATACTTTATTAAGTACTGTTTAATACTTTTAAGTACTGTTACAGTATTATTGATAGGTATTAATTAAAGTAGGTTATGAATTGTTTTTGGTCATGAGAGTATAAAACAGAATAAGGTTCATGCAACTTTGGATATTATTGGTGTTTTAGGGACAAAATTTGTTGCCACTGGCTGGAGAAATAAAAAGTAATCTCTGAAAAGGCTTTGATAGAGATCTTCGGATATTAAATAAGTCAGTCATAACTTCATCATAAAATTTTTTAAACATATTCAGTCTAAACCGAAACGCTGCTTGAATGCGTGAGTTTATAATAATAAAAAAACTGGTTTAATAGAAAAGTATTGAGTACTGTTTTTATATACTGTTTTTTTTTGTGCAGATATTTAATAGCTGTGTAAATTGAATGAGAAAAAGTAAAAAAAAACTTATCAGTTCAAGCATCATATTTTTTACCTCATTGAATTTGAACTATATATATATACATATACAGTAACCACCGCTTATAGTGATCACTGGTTATAAGAATCAACCGTTTATAAGAATCAATATCGCGAAAACAAAAACAAATGAATTATTTCCATGTTAAAATTTTCGCTTTAAAGAATCAATCCACCGGTTTTAAGAATCAGTTTACACTCTTCGCTTTCCCTTCATTTTTCCAAAAAAGCCACATAAACCCTCAAAAGGCACGAAGTTCTTTCTTTTTTTTAAAGAAAGATTGATAAGATGGGATGGAATATAGTCGTAAAATTCACCCCTTTCTTTATTAGACATAACATAATAGTTTCCCCTTAAACGCTTAACCACAACACTGTCCTATTAGCTTGACCCCAGGGCAACTTTACCCGTCTGAGTAAATCTTCGTCTGAGACTATAAGTATTGAAAGAGGTATAAACAGCCTTCTGAAAACTTCATCACGTCAAACTACCGTAGAAAACTTTTTCTTGCTCCCTTCCTGTAGTTGAAATGTTAAAACTGTTAAGCAGGTATGTTGTAACTTGTAACAAATATTGTATTTTTTCTTCTCTTACTATAATCATGTGTATCTACTTATAGGTCTAAAAATTAAGTTTTATTTTTAAAACTATAAAAAATAATTTTAATAAAAGATAGCTAATGTAAATTAAAGAGTATTTTACGGTAAATTATCTAATATATGTATATATAGGTGTGTGTGTTCCTGTCCAAAAACCTAAATTTCGGTTATAAGAATCAACCGCTTATAAGAATCAAAAACAGTAATAACAAACGTGATTCTTATAAGCGGAAATCACTGTACATGCATATACCAGGTGATCAGAAAGTGAGTATACATTTGAAAAAGTAATAATTCATGGAAAAATGTAGGTAGAGAGGTAAAAATTGACACACATGCTTCGAATGACATGGGGTTTTATTGCAACGACAAAAAAAAACTTCAAAAAATGGCCGACAGATGGCGTTTCATGTGATAAGAAAAGCAATAATTAGCATAACAAATTATGACAAATCAAAGACGATGTTCTTCAGAACAAATGCTCAACATGTCGACCGTCATTCCTTATCAATAGCTGTAGTCGAGGGACAATGTTGTGAACAGCACTGTACAGGATATCTGTATTTATGGTGAGACATTGGCGTTGGATGTTGTCTTTTAGCGTCCCTATTGATGTCGGTCCATCGTGAACTTCAAAATCATTCTCTTCACAGCTGCAATTGTCATAGGACCTTTACCCGTTCGAATACCCTTCCGATGGCGATAGGATCGTAAAGCTGCAGTAGCAGATTCCCCATTCTGATAGTACAGCTTCACTAAGGCCGGGCGCAAGTTGAGACGCAGCTTGGTATTGTAATTAGAATATAAAAAATTAATCTTTAAAGCATAATACATTTATAATTTTTAATAAATATAATACTTTTTAAGCTTATTTTTTAATGTTGTAACACCTTTTCTTTTCTCAATCATTCATATTTAAATTAAAGTTACTTTTCAAATTCTGGTTAGATACTAAGTTTATTTTGGAAAAATTTTAATTCCTACCTCCGAACGGAAAAGCATGTTAAAGAGGAACGTAACTAATTGGTAGTTCCTCGTAAATAAAATCATTCCGACAAAATGGCACACATCTGTATAGAAAATATACAAATATACCTACAAAGCAGTTTTGTTTTCGCCGAAAATCTGCTGTACATAAAATGTTATCTAAAACAAATGAAGGGTGCAGCGGAAATCGTCAATAGTCCAAAAAAAATAAATTTACACGAATATAAATTGAATACATTGTAAGTAAACTAATTCAAGAAACACTTTTGATTGAAAAAAACAACCGTTTTCCCATGTACCCTTCAAATAAATTTATCTTAATTAATTAAAAAATTATAAAAACTTACCACATTTTATTCCAATTTCTTGGGCTATTTCTTCCCAAAGCAGCAATTTTAATTTGACTTTTAAATAGTCAGCATGTGACGTGTCGTATATTTTTCTCCCTCGAACTGCCTCAATTAATTGTTCCTCCATCGTAGACTTCGCTTTCAGCACAACTTTTCACTCGCAGGTCGTAGTCACTAGTGACAATCTGCGGCACGACCACAAACCTCCGCAGCTCACGGACGCTCTCAAGTTGTGTCACCGGACCCTGCGTTCCAACATCCGGTGTAGTATTCACTTCTTTGTTTCACAGAATCTCACGGTGAGTCACCCCACCCCACCTCACCCAGCTGCGTCTCAACTTGCGCTCGGCCTAACAGTGCCTTTTCTGGTAGCGTCAACATGCTGCGATGGCTGGTGCATCTGATTCCCTCCATAGGACCATAGGTACAAGTAACTAACTGTGGCCCGTATGCCGATCAAACACTTACGAGAGCAAAGCTCTCGCAAAGCCCCTCCCTTCCGCAGAGGGGTCGCAATCGCGATGCAGATCAAACAGTGAGACCTTTTTCTCTCGTAAATACGAACGTCACGTGATCAAAACTTGCGGCTAGTAGGGAGCTCTCGTAAGACTCGTCTTTTCTCTCGCAAAGCCGGAATAGTCATTCGCTTTGCGAAGGAGAAGGATGTTATCCCTTTCTTTAAGCAGGGAATGGATATTACAAGATACGGATAATCCACTTGAGATGGAAGATGAAGTTTTTATTACAAAAATTTAGACTGTGCAAACATGAATTTATGTGTTTATTACATTTTTTCTACAACATCTTCAGCATTTATGAGCTCTAAAAGCTTTTTATTTCTGACTAACAACTATTTTTGTCTTCCATTATTTTAATTAATGTTTCTAAATTTTGATTAATTTTTAGCAGAATTCCTTGCCGGGATGTTGTTTCGATTTCTTGCACCATAGTTTTTTGGGTTTGAAGAGCCTCAGCTTCAAATTTGCTGCTTCTCTTTTTCTTTTTAATGCTAGATGCTTCCTGCCACGTACTGTTGAACTGTCTAGAAAATAATAAAAAATACATAGTAAATGAGATAGCACATGGAACAGAGCTATTATGTCATACATAAAAATCAACATATGTTATTTCATAGAAGTTATTGTCACAGATTATATAGTAAAACTGCAAATAATTATGAAGAAGAGTTCTATGCAGGCATTTACATAAAACTATGTATGTTACGTAAAACATACAATTGTTTAATTTCTATAAAGTATGGTACTAAAAAAATTTTAATTATCTCCAACAATTTCAGTCTGAAATTTATATTTTAAAACTTGTTACAAAAATTTGATTTAAATTTATCAAAATCCAAATAACTTACTTGATGATTGAGCAATATGCCAAGACTTTGTTTCTGCTGTTTTAGTGGTAGTTACAATCTCATGTATTGTAATTCACTTTGAATAACAACAACTTTCTGGGGGGGGGGAATTAATTAGTATAAATAGCAAATAATTTTACTTTAAATTTATTTAAAAAATTCAAATTTTCCAAAAGCATTATGAAACAAACATTCATTTTGTTAGTTACAATAGCTATTTTTTTCTCTGGGATTTTTCTTAGCTTTATGATTATTAAATACATAGTTGCATTTAACAATCATAAAGCTAAACATAATTCTGATATATGACTGAGCATTGGCAGTAATCTTTTGAAGCACAATTATTAAATTTATATTTGCTATTTAAGTGTACAATGTCATGGTCTCAATCCCCACCCTCAAATATTAATAATGCGGTGATCTTTACCTGGTAACAAAGCCTCCTGCAACAAAATATTTTGATCTTTGTTTAATGATTAACTAACAGCATTTTTAAAAATTTATAATAAGATTTATAAACAAAAATAGAAATATGATATTCTTGTACACAAATGCCAGAAAAGTCTAACAGAACATTTTTAGTACTTAATTGTCCCTTAAATAAGCATTAGGACATTTTAAAATTTTGCTTTAATTAAATTTATTTATGATAAATATCTTGCAATGTAAAAATATGATATATTATAAATAGCATTGAAAATGATTAAAAGAAATTCTAAAAAACAGGTAATTAAATACAAAATTAATAGTTTATTTACCATCCATTTTTTTCTGTTTTAAAACAGCCTACAAGTAAAAAAATAATAATAAAATATTAGGATATTGCTAAAGTCAAATTACATTTTTTTCTTTTCAAATACAACTGAAATTACTTACCAATGCAGATGAATAGAATGACTCATCAGTGATGCCTTCACTGCACTTTTTTCTCGATCTCCTCTAATGAAAAATTTGATGTGACAATTTTATCTACAAAATGTAAAAGAAACAGCCACGTTGATCGAAGTCAAAGCGCGGGTTTTTTCCAATACTGTATACTTTTTCTTGGACCCCCAACGCAAGGAAGCAATTAAAATGCCGTGTTTGAGGCAGTTCAGTCGGACGGTTTCGCTAAATTGACCGTCGAATCCCCCCCGCAGGTTAGGGTTCATGAGGGACCCCAGCTCCCGCAAAAGGGAGGAGAAAAAGGGCGTGGCTTGACCATATAAGGTTTCCTTACACATCTTGACGTCATCATTTGCGGAAGCGCAAATTGTTTGATCAGCATAGCTAAAAAGAGTGCTCACCCCCTACTCTCGCAACAACCCCCCGTTTGCGAAGCGAGACACACAAAGCTCCAGCGTTTGTTCTGCATACGGGCCTAACTGTGTTACCTAGGCCAACGCCTTCAAACGCAGATATTTCGGGAGAATGTCAGCGGAAATGTCTCAGAAAAGAAGTGAAAAGTTCGAAAATAGCTTCATCTGTACCGAAAAATGCAACACAAAGTAAAGCAGAGAGTCTTTTGGTCAGAACTTTGGAGGGTGAAAAGAAGAGTTCTCATTACAAATCCTTTTATACACGATTCTCAAGCAGCGTCACTAACGTTTTGCTGTCCAGCGCCATCTGTTGGTCATTTTTTGAACCTTTTTTGTGGTTACAATGAGACCCCATGTCATTCCAAGCATGTGTGTAAATTTTTACCTCTACCAACATTATTCCGTGAATTATTACTTTTTCAAATGTATACTCACTTTCTGATCACCCGGTATATATATATATATATATATATATATATATATATATATATATATATATATATATATATATATGTATATACTCATGGACAAAAAAAATTAGCGCACCAAGAAATAATTGCGGGATCGTAACGAAACTTGCAATGAAGGTACATGTCGGGGAGATATGCAAATGATTAGAAATGCAGCGTGATTGCGCATTACGTATAGCCGGTAGAGGGTGTTGAACATCGTACTCTGTGGAGTATAAAACAGGTAACCAAAGCTTGTTTGAGTGTGCTGAATCATTTACAAAGGAAGAGCTGAGATAGACATGCCATTACGCCGTGTTCGAAGACAATATAAGCAGTTGTCGCAGTTTGAGAGGGGAGAATCGTCGGGATGATGGAAGCTGGGTGGTCAGCTAGGCGAGTAGCTCGTCAATTAGGCCGCTCTGATTGTGTTGTGAGGAGGTGTTGGGACCAGTGGACCGGAGAGATGTCATGTACACGAAGACCAGGCTCAGGACGCCCTCGACAGAGCAGTCGTCGAGAAGACCGCCACATCGTAAGAAATGCACGCGTACAGCCAACTGCTTCATCGGCCGCCATCCAGGCACAGGTAGCACCTTCACTAGGGGCCTCTGTGTCTTCTCGAACCATACGAAGGCGCCTGGCTGAAGGACAGTTGGTATCGCGTCGCCCATTACGTGTGCTGCCCTTGACGCCCACCCATCGACGCCTCCGTTTGGAGTTTTGCCGCGCACGAGGAAACTGGACTGCAGCGGAATGGAACCAGGTCGTCTTTAGCGACGAATCCAGATTCAATCTCGGCAGTGATGACAATCGTGTTCGTGTGTGGAGAGCCCGTCGTGAACGCTTCAATCCTGCCTTTGCTCTACAGCGACACATCGCTCCCACAGCTGGTGTGATGGTATGGGGTGCCATTGCCTACAATACACGGTCACCCCTAGTATTGTTCCGTGGCATCATGTCAGCCCAGCGGCATGTTCATGAAATCCTGCAACCACATGTGTTGCCACTCAGGCAACGGCTCCCAGGAGCCATTTTTCAACAAGACAATGCTCGGCCTCATACGGCAAGGGTGTCACAAGACTGTCTCCGCACTGTTACTACCCTTCCTTGGCCTGCCCGATCCCCAGATTTGTCTCCAATCGAGCATATCTGGGATCATTTGGGACGATGAGTTGGGCATCCCACGAGTTTGAACGAACTAGAGGCAAGGTTACAGCAAATATGGAACGAAATGTCTCAAGACATCATACAGAACTTGTACGACTCAATGCCCGATCGTATCGCATCGTGCATTCGCGCTAGAGGGGGTCCAACGGAGTATTAACTCCTCCGTTCTTTTGCCTTTTTCTCTGAAATAAATTATCCTTTTTCTTTGATTTTCTTATCATTTACTTATATCAAAGTAGTCATTACGTATGCAAAATTTCGTTTCATTTTGACGACTCTTTCTTGGTGCGCTAATTTTTTTGTCCATGAGTGTATATATATATATGTAACTGACAAATATTTTCAAGCGTTATAGCAGTATTTATGTGGCAGCTTAGCATTTGCATACTAGGCGAATCAATGCCCAAAAGAAACTCAGGTAGGGTCGGTAAATTACCCCCCCCCTAAAAAAAAGGGAAAGAAAGGAAAAAAAGAAAACAAGCAAACAGCTAAACAACAGAACAAACATATAATAGGTGAATCAACACCGAAATAAAACATATATTAGGGGAAACAACATCCAAATAAAACATATAGTAGGTTAATCAACACCCAAATAAAACATATATTAGGTTCATCAACACTCAAAAAAGCGTAACAATATGCAAGCGCTGTGGCATTTTGATATTGTTCTTGTCCATGCTATATGAAGGGTAATTTGCTAATGAATGAATGAATATATATATATATATATATAAGTATTCCTCTCATCCATGTTTTAGCTATATTCACTTCTTAATAATTTTTTATGCTTTTTAAAGATCTGATCATCTATATTGCGAGAACATTCAAATTTTTCTCGCCATAATTACAAACTACAACTTAGTATTTTCGCAAAATATCAAACGTATTATCAAATGTATCCCGGAATGATATTCTAAACACCAGATTCCATGTCATGTTTCCATTCAGTGCCTAAACTTTTATATAATGAATTTAAAATCAAAGCGTTTGAAGTAATCCTATACCTTATCTCCATAACCTGTAAAGGGAATTTAAAGAAAAATTTAATTCTTAATTAACACCTCTAAAATATATTTTCTCATAAATCGATAATTCCGTTGCAGTAGGAATCCGAGACTAATTTCTACGAAATGAAACTTTTTAAAAGTTAATTTCTACTGAGAAAAGGTAAAACAATATTTGCTCATCATTATAACAGAAAACTTAATTTTCTTCTGAGATTAGTTTTTTTTCTTTAGATCTTTAGACGTCGAGAAATAGCGTCTCATGTAATTTTCACAAACTTTAATTTTCCAATTCGAAATCAAGGAGCTAACAAAACATCCAGAGTCGGGGGAAAAAGGGTGTCTTCAGAGATAAGGCACTACCTATTGAAAAACTTTTACGAATTTTTTAGATACCACTTTTTTTTTCCAAAGACAAAAAACATAATGAAAAGAATGAGAGAGTTAACTTTTTATGGCCTACCTTTATGTGTTGTTTTTGCAAAGAATACAAAACGTGTGTACTTTTTAATTTAAATTCCTCTACAGAGATTGATTAACCTCTGTTAATTAAGCAAGTTTTAAAGAAATTTCGTATCTATTGTATGTTTGTATGTTTAGCAAATTTCGCTTTTGTATTATGCCTCATCAGGGGAATCCACGACTAAAAATGTGAGGAACTAAAGGAATTTATTTTTCTTTTCTGAATATTCTTCCCATCTCAAGGCTAAAATACTTTTCTTCTTTTGGGAATGCTAAAATATTCGGTATATGTATATTATTATTATTTTTTATTCAAAAGCTGCCGATACTTTGTCGTGAGGGCATTGACCCCCTCCACACCGTGAATTCGTTGACTACTTTATAATGGGAGCACCATATAGGTGAGACTGAAGAAAATTAAAAGAAATATACTAGAATACAAAATGTGTAAAATGTCAAATAACCCATAAGAGTCCTTGATGGTCGTTTTAAACTTTTATTTAACACCACACATAACAAAACATATAACAATTAAAATTAGACTGAAATGAATACAGACTATAATTAATGAAACCTTGGGAGTACTGCCGAGTAATGCTCCATTTATATCAAACCTAGCAAGCCAAGTAAAAGCATAAACAATAAAATTTTACATCGTTTTCCGGGGGTCACGTGGTATAGATGAGTGGCAGTTGAACTCCACCCACACAAACTATTCGATTCGCAACAGAGACAACATTGCTCCCTATACGGGATATAACACCAGAACGTCCATGTCTTATCCGGGATTCGAAACCGAGTCCACACGTAGAAGCCTGAGACATTAACCACTATATGATGTTAACAACTATACAATGAGGTTAGCTTTTTGCAAATTACGAATTATTCGATTTCTGCAAATGCTACAATACTCAGACAATTAAGACGAGATAAAAGTAATTTGGTTGCATACCTTCTGTGGTCTTACTGTTATGACAACCTGATTATTACTTTATTGGGCCACCTTATGACTTGAACTATTGTTAAAATTCCTTTGGCTGTCTGAAAATGTCGCGCAAGAAAAGAAACATTCTAGTGAAAATATGTCTGAGGATATAACGGTACCTCTGCCAATATGAACAGTTACAGGAATGTCTGATTCATTTCGTTTTACTGTCATCTCATCTTCAACTTGCCGTCTTCATGAGAATTCTGAAAATTAGGTGTGCCAGATCACGTGTTCCTTTCCTTCAAATTCAAGGTCCTATTTTGCGATTCTCCTCGAACAAGAAGCGTTACTTCGTTCACTCCAGATCGCAGTGTCTTCTGGACTGATCTGATCTGTTCACCATAGCTGGCAATTATAAAGAAAAAAACCTGTAATCTAAGGACCTACTGTATATATAAAGAAGAGCGTAAGTTCTCCGTTTGACTCGAAACTCCACATGTCCAACTGAAGAGCTACTAGATCCAAAAGTTTGTTACCGCAGAACTTAGGCTCAGACCCAGTTTCTTGTATGGGGTACCTCTACATAAACAATTAATTGACAAGTGAAGCCTTTATACAATTGATAAGAGCAGATGTTCTCGTCCGATGCACACTCCGCTACATTAAGCATTCATGAGCATTTTATCTTAAAATTTCTTTCCTCTCTCTCTATGTGTGTATATATATATATATATATATATATATATATATATATATATATATATATATATATATATATATATATATATATATTAAGTATAACAGTGGAATCTCGATCTATCGTTTTCCAAGGGACCGATTGAAATGACCGATAAATGCGGGAAAATGATAGATACGGAAACATAACAAAGCAATATGATCGTTGGGACTGGATAAAATGAACGACACATACGGAAAAACGATGGATCCGAAAACGATCGATCGAGATTCCACTGTATATATATATATATATACACTTACACACACACACACACATATTATATATATATATACACTAGCTGTACCCGTCCCGGCGTTGCTCGGGTAATGTAATTACCAAATTTTAGTAGCCTTAACCCTTTGTTAATGGGCGTCGCTTTCATCCTTTTCCTCACCACGATAAATTATTTTACCCATATAATTATTTTACCCATTATTTTGCCCACATTTTGGCAAAATTTTTGACATAGGATTACTTAAAACGTACAAATTCCTGTTCAATAAAATAAAATTATTAAACAAATCAAAACTACTAAACAAATGAAGTCATTGTTTAAATTCTTCACACATTTTTTCAAACAACAAAGCGCAAGTTATATGAGAATAAGTAACTGTTGCCAAAAAAAATAAGGCATTAGGAAATTGGATTTTTTAATCGAATATCACTGCAATAGTAATCGATTTCCTTGAAAGCGAATATGTCACATCCTCCACATGCTGAAATTCTTTGAAATCGTCATAGATTTTTTCCACAAACACACCACAAATTATATGATATTAACTAAGTGCTGGCCAAAAAAATTACGGCATTACTAAATGTGAATTTTTAATCGATTATCACTGCAAATGTAATCGATTTCCTTTAACTACCCAATCCCTCATAGAAAACAAACGCCCCAACACATCACGTGCATGACGTCGAAAAACTGGTTTTTCTCCTATTTTCACCCTCTTACCTTCGTCCGGAAATGAAGAACGAAATCTCCAAAATGAGATTTCTCGCAAGAGTTTCCGAATCATAAAATAAATTATTAAAAAATAACTACAATTTGTAAATTAATTTTGGTTCTGGCTTTCGAAACTGTGATGTCTAGGGTCTCTGAGATAAAAATTTCGTAAAAATGTAACGACATTTACGTATCGATTCGACAATTTGGAAAAAAGGGTCACGGACAAAATCGCGTTTTTTCCGAAAAACGGGTGCGTACAGGCGATCGAAAAAAAATCACAATTAATCGATAAATTAAGACAGACAATTTTAATTGTGATTTCCGTATAGTGTCATCTTTCCCGTATAGGCTCGTCCCAAAAAAAAAATTCTTGGACGGATACGTTAGGATTTACGGAGCTTTTACTCGTCCGGGAACTCGAAATCGCGACTAAATATTTAATTACGGAAAATCTAATTAAAAAATCGAAAAAAGGGCTTCGATGTGCATAATGAGACCTTGGGAGGCATCTTCGTGTCGAATCTCAAGACTGTCCGACCTACCGTGTTCGCGCTGCGCCGCGAGCAGACAAAAACTCGGTCACACACACACAGACTTTGCCTTTTATATATAAAGATACACACACACACACACACACACACACACACACACACACACACACACACACATATATATATATATATATATATATATATATATATATATACACACACATAAACAGAGGATGTTCACACATTTTTTAGACGATGTATATTGTATTCACAAAACTGAATTACATAAAATTCTTGTGTTTTAAATGTTCTATTTGACAATCCTTATTCTGAACTATCTTTTGACACCGCAATTTCCAGGATAATAATGCCTTTTGAAGTGTCAGAAGAGGTATTCTATCCCATTCCTCCTGAACAGCTTTCCAGAGTCCTGTAAGGGTTTTGGGACGACGTTTGGATAATGCAGATTTTAAAAGTCCGAAAGCACAAAAATCCATAGGTGATACATCGGGAGATTTAGTAGGGATATCAGTGAAGGGTATGGCCTTGATACCAGTTTTTTGTTCCATTTCTTTTAGGAAATTTACAGTGGATTTTGATGTGTGACTGCTAGCTTTGTCCTCATGGAGTCTCACAGATTGATGGCAGTGTGGGTAAAGCGATGGTATTTCATTCAGAAAAGTTGGCTATAAAATATGTTCCTGATAGTATTTGGAGTTAATCTTGACATTTTTTCCACTGACATTTTTTCTTTATTTTTAACTTGCCATTATAAGAAAAATCAGCAACAATCATGAATCCCTTGGAAAAACTTTCTTTCGATTGTTTGAACCATGTACTTAAATTTTTTTCTCCCCTTTTATGATAATAAATGGTTCTTTTTTTGTTGCAATCATTTAAATACACCCATGATTCATCTATTGTGACAATTGTTTTCCAGTTTTCTTTGGATTAGTGTTTCTCATATAGAATTCTGAAGCGTGTCCTGCGTTCAGCGATATGATTTGGAAGAAGACGATGCACATTGCGTTTTTTCGCTTTTTCCTTTGCAATAGTCGAAGATGTCCGATTTTTCCTTGGGTACTTGTTTGGAATTTTTTCCCACTTGAGGCTCCAATTTGACGTTTTTTTCCTTTCTTGTTGACGATATTACCTATCCGCGCTTTAGATATCACAAAACCATGACTCTCACATCGTTTTTGGATAACGGAGTATGCATATTTCTCTTCGGAAAGAGCATAAATGTAGCCTTCGAACCACTGCTTTGTTAAAAACGCCATTTTGAATAAAAACAGAACTTTCAAACCGCAAATGATAATTTTGACTTTTAAAAGCATAGTACAATTGCAATTATTTCTTTTGCAGAAAACGATTTTTTATTACCGCTTACCAAAATCGTCTAAAAAATGTGCGAACAGCCTCTGTATATATATATATATACACATATACATATATATATACACTGAAGTGCCACTGAATTAGGGATAGCAAAGCCTATGCAAATTGTGTAGCGCTGCGGATCATGTATGCGCAAGTGATGGCGCTGTGTTAACTGCATACATAGCTCGTACTGTGGTTGTTCTGAACTAGTTGCTGGAATTGCCAGTATGGGTAAACTGCCTGACTTAGACGCCTTCCATCGCGGACAAATCGTATGTGCGCGACGCATGGGCCATTCAATTTCCGAAATCGTCAGACAGCTAGGATTTTCAAGGTCGACAGTGTCAAGAGTATACCAAGAATACATGGATGGTGGAAAAAAAACTAGCGATCAGGCAAACTGCAAAGGACAATTCGCTTTGACAGTGCGTGGTGAGAGACGGCTCAGGCGTATTGTACGTACCCAGCGAAGCCAAACATTAGCTCAAATTACCACCCAGTTTAATGACGTTGCCAGTCGTACAGTCAGTAAACGGACTGTGCAACGCTCGCTTCATCGTATGGATTTCGGAAGCCGTCGACCTACGAGAGTACCATTGCTCTATACTCGCCATCGGGCTGCACGTCTTGCCTGGGCAAGAGAGCACAGAGACTGGAGTGTAGAGGACTGGAAACGAGTAGCATGGAGTGATAAGTCTCGATTCCGACTACTTAACGCCGACGGGAGGTTGAGAATATGCCTCGATGGAACTGTAAAAGGGCATGGTGGCTCAATCATGGTCTGGGGTGTTTTTTCGTGGCACAGTTTGGGATCTTTGGTGCGTGTACCAACCTCTCTCAATGCAATTCGGTACGTAGAGTTGATGGGTGATCACCTCCATCCGTTTATGCTGTTCTGGTATCCGCACAGTAATGGAGTTTTCCAGCAAGACAACTGTACCTCTCACAAGTCCCGGTTGGCTACTGGATGGTTGGATGAGCATTCCTCTGACTTCTCTGTCATGAATTGGCCACCTAGAAGCCCAGACTTAAATCCTATTGAGCATCTTTGGGATGTTTTGGAACAAGGAGTGAAAGGCCATCACACAGAACCAAAGAACCTTACTGAATTAGGGACAGCTTTAGCCAATATATGGTAAGTCATACCCGTGGAACGTTTCCAGAAACTTGTTGAATCTATGCCTCGTCGTGTGGCAGCCGTTATCAAGGCCAGAGGATGCCCAACTCGTTACTAGGTAGGTATCCCTAATTCAGTGGCACTTCAGTGTATATATATATATACACTGCTGGCCACCCAAATTGCAACACCAAGAAAGACAA